>VXBZ01009292.1:309538-331325 GCA_013399135.1 Heliornis fulica | reverse complement strand
CGCTCCGCATCGGGGAGACAGCGCTGGGAGAGTCCTCCCTACCTCTCCCGGCGAGGGGCTGGGAGTTGGTGGGTCGCCCCCAGCCTGTCGGGGCCCGGTGCCGCTCTGCCGCCGTGGCTTTGGTTGCGGGGGTGTGGTGGATCCCTGCTTGCCAAAACCCATTGAAAGCAGCGGGCCTTGAGAAAAGCCTCCCCTTCTGTTGCCTTAGTTAAGATTTGTTTTGATTCGTGCCGTTTTAATGGGGCGCTGGGAGCATGAAAGGCCTGCGAGTGGCTTCGAGGGCCGCCTTGCAAATAAAGTTCTTTTCTAGGGAAATGCAAAGTGTCTCGGTGAAGTCTGGTGTTTCAAATACCTGCGAAGGGAATTCTTGTTCAGCTCTTGAAAAGTGCTGAGCTCTCAGCTCTGTGGTGTGGGCTGTCAAACGCTTTGTGTTTTACTTGATATACTTGGTTTAGGCAGCTCTTTGAAAAGTGTAATCCTGCCTGTGTATGTAAGTTTATGTGTTTGCGTGCTAATTTCTTCAGGCCTCCTTGAAATCTGGCTGCAAACGTTGCTCTCTCTTTAAGCCAAACCTCCAAAGCTTAAGTGGATTGACAACGTTGATGGGTTTCTTTTTAAAAGTCAGTTAAGTTCACTAAAGTGAGATTTTGTGTGTACTGTGAGAATCTGTAATGACTGATAACCTTTTCCTTTCATACAATATATTCAGAACACCTTTTTCTTGAGCTTTATCTGCAAACTTGTATTTTGACCTATACATATTCTAAGTTTACGTGAAGGAACTGTCAGGTTGGAAATCAAAGTTTTGTGCTGACTGTGTAATTCATATCCTTGACAACTTCACAGGACAAAGTTTCTGCTTCATCGAGCTAGAAAAAAGTACCAGCAGCTTATGCATCCTGTTTGTTGGTTTTCTTATGGTGTCATTACTTTGTTTCTTCTTATAAATACTGTTTGAAAATACAAAGCTTAATCTATTTTCCTTTCCTATCTCTGATCTTATTCCCAGATCTGTTCCTGAAAGGATGGTCCCTTTCAGTTTCCCTCTGACAAAGTGTGCCCTTTGGGACCCTGTCCCTAGGGGTGATGTCATTGGTTCACATATCACCTATTACAGGTATGAATAATCTTTTTTTTTTTTTGAGTGGCTGGATGTCAAAATAAATTAAGATTTACATGAGTCAAATATTCATTCTATCCTTTGAGTCTAGTGTATAACAAGGTACAAAAGAAAAAGAAGTAACCAGTGTGTTCATTGTAAGTATTTAGGGATTTTAATTGGAAAGATTTGAGGTGAATTGCAGTCAGGTGGTTTGGAGGTGCCTCAGTCTGAAGTAACTGACAATATCTTTTAGTTTCCTTCCTGCGTGGAAAGGTGTAAAAGTAAGTATGAACTTATGGTTTTTTTTTTCTGTGATGTGTCTTTCCTTCTTTGACAAATTTGGGTACAGGTGGCATGCTTCAAGTAAAGCTAAACAAGCGTTTTGTTCCTTTCAGGAATCTGTGTTTAAAATGCCAAAAGTTCTGTTTGACTTTTTGTTTGTTTTGTTCTGAATGAGTCTGGAGGCAGATCTGAAGCACTGTGAATTTCCAGGGCAGTGTATTCCATCTCTGACTTGTAAAACAAATCAGTAATTTGTGGAAAAACAACTTGGAGGGTAAAAAATTGATCCTTATTACTTAACTGAACAATTTTTATCTAGATTTAATAAAACTTACTGTGGTTATTAAAGCAAATACCTGCATATAGATGTATAAAAGACTGGACAGCCCTTGCATACAAGTCATAGGGGCACCCACTTACAATGTAATGTTCTTTGACTTCAAATCAAAGCCTCAAAGTTTAAAGTAAATGACCATTATTTTTACAGAGGCACTTTGCTTAGTTAACCTTCAGTAGGTAGGATACAAGCCATCATCAGAGTAGTCACATAAACCAGTAGCTTCACTTTCAACTTTAACCTCTTTCCCAGTCAAAAATCAGATAAGCTATCTCAAGCTAAAATAATGTTGATGTATTTACTGCCCTAGATTCCAAATTACACCCTCCCCCTTTTTTTCTCCTAAACAGTGATTTTTACAATTGCTTAATCTTTCTCCTCTGTTCCCCTGTCATTGAGACCAGTCTGACAGTGTTTTAAACATCCACACTAAATATTGTGCTAAAATGAGAGCGCCCCACATCAAAATTAGAGTTTTTTTTGCTTATTCTACCCGTTAAATGTTTTAGAGGTTCTGTGTTTTGGTCTTAGTGTTTCTAACTTTTTTCACTTATGCTCTTCTCTAGTTCTTGTAACAATGTTGCCCTTCAAATGAAAAAGCTCTCCTGTCTCCTTTTTTTTTATTCTTCAATGAAAAAAATAATCTGTCTCCTTTCTCTTTACTCTTTGTTGTAAAAACTGTTCTGTTTCCCATCTTCTACTGGTTTGCTGTAGTACTCAAGCCAAAACACTCTTGTTAAGATGATCATACAGAGCTTTCTGTGGAACTGCTCCAGTTAAAATATGACTTTCTTGAATATGAACAGCTGGGATGATGCACAGACTGTGAGCTAAAATTCCATTGATTTTTTTAAGCAATGATATTAGCTCTTTTTGTTCAGGGCTTTGGGCTGTTTCTGTAGTTCTTTCCTTCTTTAAAGACACAAAAAAAGTGAAAGCTGTTACAATAGAATAATTGCTTCCGAAAAAGTATTTAAGTAATTTGTGTCTTAAACTTTCTTGTCTTTCTTTAGAAACCCAGTGTTATCTATGATGGAGAAAACCTTGCGACTTGCCTATCGCCATGCTAAGCAGAATGAAAAGAAACTATTTTCCTGTTTTTTGCTTGGGACTCTTGCAGTAGATGAAGGTAACTTTAAATATTTAGGTAGACAGGCACTATTGCTTGGTTGAGTAAGCCCTTATTGTGGAGAGCCTGGGTTGTTGCTCTCGGATGCTTAACTTTATTTATTTATTTTAAAGATGGGGAAGGCGTAACGCTAACGATAGACCGTTTTGATCCTGGTCGAGAAGTTGCTGGTGGATTGGGCAAAACGCCAACTGCATCTCTTCCTGGAGACTTTTTGATTCCATGTACTATTAATGCCTGGGGATCTTCTTCAGATAATATTATAGTGCACAGTGCTGAAGATATCAGCTTGGCTTTCAAGGTAGGGAGCTCTTGACAACTTTTTGGCTCTTAATTTTCTTCTAGGCAGGAGGCTGAACTACACATAGGTCTTTATTTCTAACTACCATCAATTTGAAACGTGGCAAAATTGAGACTGAACCAAGACATTTGGTTGAGTGACTTTGAAAAGTGTATCAGAAACTATTGAAATCCGTTAGTGTTCACGGGTGCTTAAGGAACATATGGTCTTAAAAGACAACAGAGATTACAGCAAATGTACTTAAATAAGAAAAGACAGTTTTTTCTTTCAAGCCTGTCATGAATGCATTGCAGTATTCATGCAGTTGATGATAAAAATTGTTGTTAAACAAGTGACTTGCATGAAAGCATGTACAGTCTATGTAGGTTAGTAGTTATAGGTGAAATGTGTGCCTGGCACTTCCTGTGCTCTGCTATAGACATATAATCTAGTAAATACATCTTCAATTTCTGTATGTATTTGCCTGTAGCTGTTGTATTTCATAATACAAATAATGCTTCCTTCATATCTAACTTCGTAGCGATGATACTTAGAGATGTTAAAATGCAAATTTCTTGCAAGTGGGAAAACTTTGACAGATCAACTCGAGGCTTCTAGGTGCTTGTTATTTTTACTAATTTTATGTAGTTTAAGTAACCCCAGGTTTTTAAATACATCTTGAATCACAGTAGTCCTAAGAATACAATTTAGTGTGTTTAACTTTTTTCTCTTTTCTCTGTTTCTAGGGTCTGCAGCACAGTCTGTCCAGTAAAGATTTGCTGGATCTTTCCAAACTGCTCACTGTTAGAGCTTACATTGTTTTCACAGAAAACCTGGATAATTTACATTTTACTTTTTACTGGGCTTCTATTACTGCAGCAAATACCTTGGAATATACACCTGTGAAGTCTGTCCCAATTATACCCACAGCCCTAGCAAGAAATTTGAACAGTCCTATGAGCATTGCACAAGTTCAAGGAACTTATAAATGTGGGTGAGTAAAGGGGGATGTTAAAATGTATCAAAATCTCTTGGCCTTGGAAAAATATAAATTGTTATAAACAGGAAATTGGGTGGGGCAAAAATCTGGACAGGTTCAGTTGGAGTTCTTGCTTTTGACTTCAGTAGAAGGATCTTGTAACTGTGTGTGGGGACACACACCTGGTTAACATACTAGCTGTGATCAGCATCCAGCTTTTTTAACAATGTCAGTACTGTCTCTGAAATGAAAATCAGATTAAAGTGAATCAAAGCTCTTTCTGTTAATGCTTATAAGATGGTATTGAGAAAACACTGAGTGATAGGTAATTTAGTAGGATGAACTAAAGGTAGATCAGAGAAATAATTTGAAGCAAACTAATATGATTTTAGTTTGACCTTGTGAACTCCACTTTAACCAAACCCAAGTTCTGCTTTGTTTCAGCTACCTTACTATGGACCAGACACGAAAACTGCTTTTACTGCTTGAGTCTGACCCCAAGGCTTATGCTCTGCCATTAGTTGGAGTGTAAGTGTTTGGCTTTGTACAGATTAATAAACATTTGAGATGTATTTGAGTGTTTGCATAGTGGAAACTTGTTAATAGAACTGTCTCTAATTGGATATTTCTTCTTACTTTTAGTTGGCTGAGTGGAGTTACTCATATTTATACTCCTCAAGTCTGGGCCTGTTGCTTGAGATATTTATTCAGTTCTTCAATTCAAGAAAGGCAAGTCACATTTATCTACAAAACATAGAAGCTATTTGCTGCCTGAAAGTGTGTGTCCACAGAAATGCATGGCAACGTGGTCTCTACTCATAGATATTTGAGGGAATTCTGTGATTGACATAGGAGGTGGGGCTATCTGTTTTAATTGTTCTGTCTGGTTTTGGATTCTGCCTCCCAAATGTCATATGACAGAACTGTTAGAGCTGTGCCTCAAAGGCAGAAGAGAATAAACCTTAACATCATTAAGGTCACAACTTAAATAAAGACTAGCATGCAGGAAACACTAATGGTGAGGTTTTGGTTTTGAACTGTTCTTGTGAGTGTTTTCTTTGATACAGGCTTTTTCCTTGGTTGCATCTGACAACATATTGAAACATAGTATTAGCTGAAAATCAATATCTTGTTCTGACTTCCTGCTAAATATTCTGGTTTCATAGTTTTGGTTTTTATTTCTCATTGTGATGTTAGTAGATAATTTTTCCTCATTCTCAACATCTCTTCACTTGTAATATTTGCTGAGTTTTATTTATATGGAAGCTGGGAGTGAGTCTGGTGTCTATAAATTAAAACCTTTCTTAAGGTAAACAAAACTTTAAAATGTTATATGCAAAGAATTTCTTCTGCTCGACCACACTTGCTCCTAAATGGCGAAATAAAACCACATTTGTTGATCAGACATGTCTGTAATTGCAGAAAAGACTCTTTTCCCTTAACAACTTAAATATGCCCAAATATAGATAAGAGCCCAATTAGATTATTAGATAGGGACATTAGATGCTTGACTCATTAACTTTCACTGATTCCATCTTGGAAGTGGATTAGGCAGATTTGATGAACCATGCAAACAGAATTAACCTCTGCAGACTAACTGCTTAATCTTTGCATCACACATCTTTAACTCTTAAGTTGTAAGTGAAATTTTAAAGTTGAATTTGTTTTTCAAGCATCTTATTCCTACTGCTTTCTTTGTCACATACATTAATAAAAAAAAACAAGTAACACCTCCCCAACAAGTGCTTTACAAAAGTTGTAAAAAGATGACTTGCTCTGAAAGTAGTACTACCTTTTCATGAAAATGCACGTTATTATCATAATTCTTGGTCCTGTGTATTAAATGTTCACTGTTGTTACCCAATGTTCTTAAACTGTAGGAAAAAATACTCAATATTTTTTCTTTTTTAAAAAATAAAACTATTTCCTAATGAGTATCTTTGGTATATTTAGAGATAACTGAAATACTAAGCATCTTTATACAAATCTTCAATTAAATTATTGAAAAAGAATCCCACAATATAACTTTTACAGTTGTTTTCATTTATGGTATGACTGAAGTCTTCCTGGAATTCATTTGAAGTACTTAAGTGATCACAAAGGTCTGAACTAGAGAATAGATGGATTATTCCTATTTCTCTGCTTTGATTCTTACAACGTGGCATCAGTCATTAAGCCTGTTCTTTCAGTACCACTCAAAACGCAGTGATTCAACAGTTTGTTAAACAGTGTGATAGTGTGCTTGTATATTGAGAAACTAAAGGCCTTCCTGTTTAAGACATGGTTGGTTTTTTTCTATTTTAGGGTTTTTTCAGAATCTGGGCGTTTTCTTATTGTGCTTTATTCACTGACACACAAGGAACCGGAGTTTTATGAGTGTGTTCCATGCAGTGGACAGACTGAACTAGGTTTTCAGATACTAACTTGCAATGAAACAGTGCACCTCTTCAAAGTAAGTGGCTTGTTTTCCTACTGCATCATGATACTTAAATATTTGACTCAGTGTAAATACTGAAGAGGATTTTTATATCGCTATAATGTGCAGTGCTTGAAAGTTATGTTGCTTTGTAAAGTTACCTTTTTTACAGCAATTACTGTAAACTCAGAGTTTGTCTCAAGTTGAGAGATGATGTCCAAAGCTCACTTTTCTAATAACATTAAGAATCTGTCTTTTATAATATAGTGTGCTGTGATGGATGTGGTTGATGCTTCTTCTGACTAGTGACCTTCTGGCTTTATGAGCAGAGATAGCATTTGTTAATCTGGTATGCTGTGTGCATGCTGGACACATCTAACAACTGCTGTGGGCGATGCATATCGGTGCTTTCTGGAGAGCAAAGCTAGGAAACCTGTGCTCTGCTTGAAGATGAATATAAAAAGGGACTTCAGTGGTTACTAATCTGCAGATATTTTGCTGCGTTACAGTAACAGTAATAACTGGGCAAAGTAACTCTTTGAAAGAATTTAATGATGTAGGGACTGGGAGATAATATGGTTTGAGGAAATTCTAGGAAATCTCAGTCCCTTATGTGTTTTCCTAAGCTTGTGCAGAACCTGAAGTTGAACTGTTAATCTTCTTGATGTATGCTATGGTAGACAAGCAGCTAGTGTAGAGTGAGTGTTCTGTGTTGCTCTCTTTTCAATTAAGGTTCTTCCCTGTTCAGGTCTGGCTTCTACCTTTAGCCTAGGTACAGCTTAGCTTTCTGAAAATGACAAGCCTCTTAACAGAGGCTCACTTCTATTGTCTCCAGGACTCGTCCAGCTGTGGTGTGTGAAACATAGGAACTGTTGCTGTTTCCTATAGTGGTGAAGGCTTATGGAAGAGTATCTAAGCAGTTACAACAAGGAAGCATCTGCTCATGGCTATAATTAGTCCAACTACTTTACAGGGGGAGCAGTGTGAAACAGGAAGGGAAGTTGCCTCCCTTCTTGCAGTGGTGAAAGAGTTTTGTAAATAGGAGGCAAGCGGCAAAAAATCAGATGTAACTTATTTGGGAGTAGTACCTCAGTGATTAGAAGTTGAAAGTTTCATGCTTCACAAATACAGAAAATTTCATTCCAGAATGTTGAACCTTCAGACAAGAGCTCTATCCAGTTTGAGTTGAGTGCAGAAAACCAAAATGCAGAAACTGAGTTCTTCAACAGAGTTTGCAAGAAACTTCCTATCAGAAGGTAAATCTTTCAGATGTTGTTTATATGCAAAAATGAAATATTTTTTGAATGAGGGTGTTTTGACCTCAGCTGTGCCAGGTGTCAGTTTAGCTGCGCATACAGTGATCATCTTGCATTAAAATCTGTGTATATGCTTTTCTTTAGTCCTAAAGTTAATATTCACCAAGTAAAATTTGTCAATCTGACCATATTCCATGAGAAACTGCTCATAGTTCTATTCTTGACGCTGGTGTAATTTAAACAGCAAATCATTGTAAAAAGGCTTCCTCACTGATAGAGCTTGGTTCACAGTATTAAGTTTTCTGAGGGGCAAATCTCTAATTGAAATCTACTTAAGTTGGTAAAAATTCCTTTTTCCTTTTAGGATCTGAAACCTGGATAGACTGAAACATAGTGATTTTTTTAAGAACCTGACTTATTCATCAAATATTTATGTATGACTAGAAGATGACCCTTTATTTTCCGTAAAACAATGTTACAATCTTTACCGCTTTTACAGTTGTCTTTCTAAATCTTTCTAATATAAATAAGTACTTTGCAGTTAGAAAATCAGTTACAAGGTGTGTATGTCTGAGGGTATGTAGAGAGGATTAGTATCTTTTTGTCCAAAAGCAACACTTATATTTTAACTGTTTGATCTTAGAATTTTTTGCTGTGTAAACCCCCTAGCTAACCAGGGACAAGTATAGCAACTGCTTCTTGAAAAGATGATGCTGATATTGTACTGTAGATGGCATAGTGAAAAAACAGAGTTGCTGCTGCTGAGTCTTAAAGTGAACATTTTTGGTTTGATGTATTTTGGTTTTAGTCCTACTGAAGGCTGTTCACCCAGCAAGTTGTCAGCAAGCGATCACGACTCCGGTGTAGAAGATGAGGATTTATCACCCAGGCCAATTCCAAGTCCTCACCCAGTGACTCAACAGGTAACTAAATAGTTGTTCTAGGCATTGCAGCTGTGATACTTAGAGCAGTAAAACTCATTTTAAGAGGACTGGAGTATATAAAACTGTCTAAGTGCTAGTAGAGGGAAAACAGAGCTGAAGAAATGGCCTGAGCCCCAACACCTGTTCTAGTTAGCCTGCATTTTTTTCAGGATTACAGACACTAATTTCCTGTATGTGTGAGGATTTGGGAACAGAGATAGTAGGTTTTGCTTTGGCCATCTTACTACCACTAAAAGGAAAGATGTGGCTTCTGAAGCAAAGATAGAGGCAGTGGTTTTTTGCATATTGCTGGATAAATTAAATAGCTATACTCTGTCCTCTTTTACTGAAGCATGTACAAATATAGTGAAGTAGTAGGCCTCGTAGAGCATAGGTCTAGAAGGATGTGACTGCTGTGGATTATTAAATATGTTCTGTTTCACCTGCCTGATGGGTCTCAGAATAGTAAGAGGGAACATGTAGTCCACTTCTTGAAGGGGCAATATGCTGACATGCACTCCAGGATGACATTGAGTGTTCATTTGGTAGGCATGGCTACTATGATGTATGAAAGCAATCTTGTCTTTGAAGAATGATCCTAGAGCTCTAACTGTGTTTTTTGTATCTGGATTCTCCAATCTTTAGAAAAGCAAGCATGTAGTTGTTTTGGAGCTGGTGATATACTGATTTTTAAATTAAAATATTTTCTTTGAAATTCTGTATGTGAAGAGATGAAAGATGATATTTTAAAATGATCCTGAATTTGCTTCAGGTTACCAGGATCTTTCCTTCAGTTCCTGAACTGTCACTTGTTTTGGATGGGAGTTTCATAGAATCAGGACCGTTGTCTAAACCTATGGGGACTTCAAATGCTAAAAATCTACCCTCAGCACTAAATCAGCCTGTTAAAAAGAAATGCTGCTTGGGATCTACACATTACCCCACTCACCACTCTGAAGACAAGCAACACTCCTCTGCTGATATGGGAGATCCCTCTTTGAGGCAGTTGCCACACCATTTAAATCAGAAAATTCCAACTTCGAGACCTTCCAGGGGAAAGCAGGTTCTACCACAACAGTTGCACTGTAAGAAAGCTTGTCCTCAGTCACGAAAAAGTTCTCGATCCTCTTCTCCTTCAACCACTTGTAGTGGGCCTTCCCCAGACACATCTGCCCATCATCCCAGAAAGCCATCAGAAAGACTTGCATTAAATCCTGATGGAGTTGCACCACAGGGAGAGCTTTTGGTTAGAACAACATCAGTATCCAGTTCCAAGCAGCTTCCTGCTGTTGCACAGCCAATTCTCTACACCCCTGCTTTTTCACCACAGAGCTGCAGAAGACCACAAGAACTGCAGGTGCCGGTTGAAGTGCCACCTTGCTGTCCAGCAAATGTTTGTGGCTGTCAGTTTCCTGCTTCTGTCCAATATAATCCCATAAACTCATGGCAAGGAATTGGTAAAGTGAATCCCAAACATGGAGCAGAAATCCAATCAGAAGTGACTCACCAGAATCAATGTACAATGCTCCATCAAAATATCATTTGTCCAAATATTTGCTGCAGTCCAGGATATACCACAAGCAGCCCTATAAACATGAGATATGAGAAAATGGGGAACTGTTCTTTTGACAATAGTGTATCACCTGGAGTAAGGCTCCTTGCAAGTGCAAACCCTTCTAGTCCACAGTTTTGTGCAGCCCACTCAGCGTGTCTGCACCCTCCTGTTTCTAAAGCAGGATCAGATAATGGAATGATGGGATTATCTCCAGATGCATACCGGGTTCTTAAAGAACAAGATAGACAACTCAAATTACTTCAAGCTCAGGTTTGTTGAGATGGCAGCTTTCTCCTCTGTCCTCCTAGTGATTATGCTTTGATAGTTCCCCTGCCAAAGGAATTAGTTTAATTGTGTCTATCCTTGTTACACCAAGACAGCCTGTCATGCTAGCTGCAGTCTGGGAATGGGAGGGGGTCCTAATAAGCTCTGCTAATTGATCTCCCTTAAATGAAAACTATTTTACTTCTTCGTGTTATGGAAATTCAACTAGGAAGGTTTCCCTTTTAGGCTATTTATATCAGCATTTATATAGCAGGCTGGTATTCCTTCTCTATAAATGTTTTCATATATGTTTGTGTATATATGCACTTATCTAAGAATACTTTATTGCCTGAGCCATAGACTTTGGAATTACTTTGAATGTACAGAAGAAATGGAGAATGTCCTCATGTGTTGCTTTGCCCACCTTGAAGCCTGCAACTTCATGAGCTATTGAGGCTGTTGCTCAGAAAACTTCAGTTGTGTGCAGCGGAATGGCAGAGTTCATTAGGTGTTTGCTGCTGGGCTAGAAAGTTTGTCTCTGCTTGTCTCCCTAAGTTTTGTTTCAATACCAGGTTACATTTCTTCAGAATATTGACCTCTTGAGTTACCCTGCAGATTAGAGCAAACAGTATAAGAGACAATTTAAATTTTGCTGCTGGTGAGGAATGATAGAAATAGCAAAACTGGTGCAAATTGCTCACAGTGTGTATTTTTCCTGCTTAACCAAAAAAATTGCAACTGAAATAAGTTTTGGATGTAGTTGTTCTCAAAGCATGGGTTGTGCATGAGGGAGGGAAACCCCTTCTTGCTGTATAAATGAGACCTTCACTGTTAGGGTGCTTCTCCATGGAGCTGTGAACTAGTCAGTACACAGGGTGGATGCAAATATTAGAGTGAAGATTGCCTGGGCAACTTAATTTTATCACTTAAGTGCTTCATTTTGTAGTTAATACAAAATTGGTTTAGCAGGGTGTAGAGACAGTTGCCATAAATGGTTGGCTGGTAAGTCAGCAATAGGCATTGTGTGTGAATGAAAAGGACAGAGAATACTTCCTACAAGTGTAGTGCAAATAGGCTTTACTCAAGTTGTCTTGCTGTAGTCCTGCCAATGTGCTTAAAACCTCTTCTTTGCTAGCTCTGCCAACATCAAAATGAATGTTTTGATTTATGCCGCGTGCGCTGCTGGGAACTGGAAGGTTATCAGACTTGTGTGGCAATGCAGCCTGGATTTGAGTCCAGATCTTAGCAGAGCCCAATGTAGTAATTCACTTTTGCCTATTGTACTTGCTATTTTATGGTACCAATGATAACTTTCTGATAACTGCTACAGATCCAACGCTTACTGGAAGCACAGGCTCGACAGGCTTGTTCCCCTGAACCAGCTGCAGGCAGCTGCACTCTGCAGCCTGAGAAGCAAGGGGACTTTGTTTCTATGGAAACACAGTCCTCGCCAGGTCTGCACACGAAGAAAAGTGTGAGCATTGCTGTGAGCACAGGTAACACTTCATTCTTTAAAATTAGACTGGCCTCGCTTTTTCTGGACACTTCTGTGGTTTTTATTTGGGCATGGAGATAGTGTTTTGTATTAATGCTGGATATATACATACGCATACCTAGGATCAGAAAAACATTTGTGTTCTCTAGGTATTGTCTGCAAGTTTAAGCTGGAGCCACTTTTGTCTTCAGGCTGCAATGGCAATGATTGTAATCCCTGAAGGATTTTTCCAAGGTCTTCTATTTTAAATTTTACCCTTTTTTTTGAAAGAAAAGAAAAATCCACTTTTACTTTTCAAAACAGTGTACTAAAAAAGAAATAGCTCCTCTTCCATCTGGTGGCCTATTAAATATATTCTTGATATATTTTTGCAAGCAGTGTGTTTACATGTACGGAAAGGAAACTGTATTTGCTTTAATTCTAGCATATTAAGCAGCTGTGTCTGTAAAGTTACACATTAATGTATTGGTTCCTGTTAAATCCATGGAAATGTTGTGGTTAGTCCTGAGGAAATTTTCAAATTGGCTCAAGGCCAATTCATGAGACTGCTTTAATATAGCCATTTATTTTCATCAAGTATGCCTTGGAAGAAATTAGGACTTGATTGATGTTTTGGCAGCTCTTAGCTGTTCTAAACTCTAAATCACTTTTAAAAAGAGGGGAAAAAAACAAACAACTAAATGTGAGGAATTGATTCCTCTAGCTTCTACTGGCTTCTGGAAGCCAAAGGGTTTCAGAAGATAGTAATGACTCCCCTTAAATGGGTAAATCCCTAATTCTCTTTTAGGTGCTAGCTTATTTTGGAATACAACCTCGGAAAAACAAGATGACTCCATACCACAAGGGAAAAAGGAGGCTGAAGAGATTTCAAAGGAAGATATAAGCATTACTATTAATGCTGAACAAGATGCAAGTAATACAAGCATTGCTTCTTCCTTAAAGGTGGTTGACATGCCCAGCTTTGTAGATAGCATTCAACTTGTGGAAGAAGTAACTAATAAGAACACTCTCCAGTAAGTAACCAGAAATATCATGTGTTCATACAAGCCAAACTGTCATTCATAAGTTACAACTCTCAATTCCCTTTTTCAGGAATTATAAATAAAATAGCCACCTGACACTTGTCATGTTATTTCCCTTCTTTGTTTTTTTAATTAAGCTTTGGGTTGTACAGCTCACCAAAACACAGTTGCCTTTAGAGTCTGCATTTATCAGTCATGCATGTTTAACTAGCCTACCTATCAGCAGGAGCTGATGGCAAAAGCTTGGAAAAGCATATACAGTGCTGGCAGCATTCCCTTTCTTACCTTAAATCCTGAGGGGGAAAAGGGGATGCTGCTGTAGTCAGTTTTCCTACAGCGGCTTTTTCCTGTCAGCATTCAGAGCCCTTTCAATTCTGAGGAGCTTAGGGATAAGGGCTTTATGATTATAAGACTGTTCCTTGAATTTCTCTACATTTTACACCTAGTTATTTTGTGTGTAGTGAATGCAGGTACCAACTTCACCTCTGTTTAATTATTTATTTTTTTTAAAGCTCAGATTCTTTATAGTGTGGTGACTAATCTTGGAGTAATTTGGGAAGCAATTTTAAAATATTTTCTATTATCTATATGGGTTATTTTTACACATGGAATAGCTCAACAATTTAGCACTTCTAATATCTAATATTTTCTAAGTATAAAAAGCCAAAGGAGGTGGAATACCCTTTCAGTTCAATTAGGCTTCCAAAATAATTACATTGGGAAAGACGTTGATAATTAAGCTATAACTTCATAGTCCTTGATTAAAGTATTATCTGCAAACATACTGCTACCATAAATGTTACTGATTCAAATCAGTCTTTTGAACACTATTTGGAGAGATGCCATCTTAAGGTTCTCTTCAATTCAGATTCATACACTTGTAAAATAGCTGTATAAAATCTTATATTGTGTGGATGTGGAGCACCACCCAGATCTCTCTGAGGAGGGGAATGTTTTTGGGGAGTGATGAATAATTGCTAGTGTAACAGTAACTGATAACCTACATTGACTGTCTAGTATGTCACGTGATTTAAATCTTATCGCTTTCAGCACAGGCAATTGATCAGTTGAGTTCTGAAATTCCCTTATCTTAAACTTGTCTCTCGAACAGGAAGGGGAGGAGGGTCACTTAAGGATCTCGTCAGGATGATAGCACTGTTGATATATCTGGTCTCAAAAGGTTTGTGATGCACACAGCAGCTAGCTGAAGGGGATGCTGAGCATCATGTTGTAACTCATTCTAGAATATTTACTCTTTTTATCTGGAAACTTCAGAGCAGATTATGGTTCCTCTTTCACATCTGCTATTGAGAAATATTTCAACTGTGTTTCTTAGTACATGATACAGTGTGCATTGTGTACGTGTGTACTTGTAACAGTGCCTTTGAAAAGTTGTTTTTTAAGCTACCACAGGATTCTCATTATTACTTACCTTGTTCTGAAACAGAACTTATTAAAAAATGTGTTTTTTAACATGTAGGTGATACTTCCCTCTGGAGGCTTTTCATTATCCATAAAAATACTGAAAACGTAAGATAAACTTCGATTTCATCTGCTCTAGAGTTAAGTCATAGGATGTCAAGGAGTTTTGACTAGTCCAGTGGAGCCATTGCCATTTTCAAATCATCTCTTAAAACACTAGTCAGGTGGTTTTAGTTTCACACCACAGGGTGTATTTCCTCAGTCCTCAAATAACTTATGAAAGAAAATGGCTACAGAGAAGAACAAAGACTCAAGCAGTAGACAAACGAGGATCTGTTTCTCCTCACCTGGTCTTCATTAAGAGATAAGGTACATGTAGTGATACTTGTGGGATTTTTTTTTCTGTTTTAAGGAAATATCTAGATATCTCTGTGCTCTCTTTCAGAAATGGAAACGTTTCCCAAGCACTTGTTCACGGTTCATCCTCAGAGAGTACTAGCATGTCTTTAGAGCAAGAACCAACAGAGGGAGCCAGCAACCATGTGGTGGTAACAAGTGAGCAAAACTCAGAGCCACCTGCCTCCTTGCTGCCTCTGCATTCATCAGGGGATCAGAAGCTTTACCAGGACTTACTGGTAATTCATGTAAATTTGAGATTCTACACTGAAAGCAGCAGTCAAAACAGCACGCTGTGGAAGTTGTGATATAGGATTAGCATGAATGAAAATTGTGTGTGTGGTTTTCAAGTTCACATGTTATGGCCTACAGAGAAGTTCCATATTTGTGGTTCTTTTTTTTTTTTTTTAAGGCTTAAGTGGTTATTCTGTACTTTACTCTTCCATGCCTACATAGAGTGCTGTCTGCTGCCTAGTGAATAGTAATGCTTTAGTTAAAAGATAAAGTCAGTTGATCACTTCCTCAATTAGTGCCCTTTAAAATGGCACAGCACTTTACCTTCAAGTCCTTTAAAGGGCAGATACTTTAATCTTGAAGTGTATCAGTATGTGATGTGTTTAAATTCAGAGCAGACTCTTAGAGCTTGAAATGTAAGGTATCTTAGTGTGGGACTACACTGCTGTGAGGTCATGTGGTTGCACGTGAATTTAGCCTGTTATGTCAGAATAAGCTGTTAACCTGTTCAGTTGTACTTTTAGTTGCATAAGAACAAATGAGGATTGTGACTTTTTTTTTGACAGCTCATTTGTCATGATGTCTTTTGTCCATGTGGTCTCTCCTCCCTTTTTCTGTAGGGCCAAGTGAACTACCTCTTAAAGTCCTCAGAAGAGCAAGATCACTTGCCTGTGAGATCAGGATTTGTTAGTGGTGATGGTCAGTGTCAGGCTATTGATGATACACCAGAATTGGCTTCAGAGGCTGACAGGGGAGTGGTGGATAAAGAGAGTGTGATTAGTGCCACACTCAAACAACTGAAGAGTCTTGGAGTGACAATTGACTCACCTGGAAAAATGAAGAAAACCACACACAAACTGGAGAGTGCCAGGTAAAATACTGGTGGTTTTGCATCACATCTCATAAATCCAACTGAAAATGGAGATTGGCTGAATAAGCCAAGAGAAGTGACTGTTCACTGCCACTGGGGATTTGTTTAGCAACTTGATCACATTTCCTGCCAAGATGAAACATGGGCTCATGCTATGGGTATTTCAGATAGATAGGTTTAAGAGCTCTGCTAGCAAAACTCAGATTATTTAAATATAACACAAATAGTTCTAGCTGTTAGAGCATCTGGTGATTCTTAAAGTATTTTGCACACAGTAGCACACAGTTCTGTGGAATGAGAACGAAGCTCCTTGGGCAATTTCAATTCTTTGGGCTATGTCAGAGTATTTCAGGAAAACAGTGGACTTCAGGGACTGAATGTTAACCAGCTATATAGTTTGTCACTACTTTTTAACTCTTGTCTTGCACTTCACCAGTATAAGTGAAATTTGTCATGGCTCTGATACGTTATCAGTATTGGTTCTGTCCTAATCACTTGTTACCCTGAGTGCTTGGGCATGAAATAGGGGAAGGGCTCCAGTGTCTGGGGAGGGAAACAGCCTTCATGAGAAAGGAGCAGAAACAATTTCTGAAGATGTTTGAGGGACAGGCATTTGCTTATGTGGCTGCTCATGCACAGGCTGACTGCCATGGTGCAGCTTAATGTTCATCCTTATTTTTGTCTTGGTACTAGTATATAACTGTTAAGTAAACAACAAAAAAAAATCTTAGTCTCCTAATTCACCTTTAATTCAGCTGTGTATCAAAAGCTAGTTGCAGTCATACATTTCCTAAGGTTTTTCTTACCCTTTTCATTTGGGTTTTATCAGGCATTTTTCTGGAATTTCTGGTCCACCTTCTGGCTGGACAGTCAGTCAGTGGGGTTGGTTTAAGTGTCAATAATATGCTAATATGTGAATTCGTAAAACAAAACTTGGGTGTTTGGGTTTTTCTTTGAACTTGGGGAAAGGGGTGAGAATCTTCCTTCTGCCACTTTCATAACTGATAAACAATTCTGAGAAAAGGTCTACAGCTCAATAGAGAAGGAAACAACAGAGCAACTCCATAGCATAACTGGTGGTTGCTCATCTGATCCAGGAGTTTCCTCTCCCTGAGCAAACTTCAGAGTCTGTGCTCAGTGAAATAGGAAGACTCTTAACTCTCAACACAAGGTGTATGGATTTATGATCTAATATGACATGTGCTAAATGCACTGGTTTATAACCACTAACAGTGTACTAGAGCTTGTCCTTTCAGTCTTTAAAGACCTAATGTAGGCAAGAAATTGATGTACCAAGCAAGAGAACAAATGAACATTTCCCTTACTGAATTACACCTTCAAAAACTACAAGCTTGTGGGCTTCTGGAAACAGATACTATGTCAGAATTCCTGTAGAAGTTGTTGTGCACTGGGAAAGAGATGGTTTTGATCTCTGTCACTGTGTTTGTATCTTCCATCTAGATAAGAATTTAGGGTGAAATGTCAACATCTGGAGTCTTTGTGCCAGAGGCACATGTCATGTTCACTGGTGACAACAGGCCAAGAGCTCAAACTTACTTTAAAACAAAAAGCAGCTCTGAAACCTGCTAGAGGTAGGCTCCTCCTCATCAAGGGTTGTGGTTAGTACAGCCTTGGAAGTGAATGTCATCACTTTCCTAATGCAGTATTTGGAGACTGGCAGCATAAGATGCTGCTGGATTGCTGCTTTTTAGTTTAGTTTGTGCAGTGGGTGATCTTGGCACTGAGCAGCCTGAGCAAGCTGTGTGTTCAGAAGGAAAGAGAAAATGGAGCAACAAGCAAAATGAGTTCATTACATTTTATTATGAAATGTGTGGGTTTGGGGTTTTTTAATGCTAAACTAACTTTTTGATGCTTTATTTCAGCGTCTTAGCATGCATAAATCCTGAAGCAGTGGTTCCTGGACTAAATTATATGTCACTTGCCAACGTCAGCATGTGTGGTTTAACTCCTAATGTTGTTGATCTGAGCATGGAAGCAAATGCTATAGCACTCAAGTATCTCAGTGAAAATCAGCTGTCTCGGCTTTCTTTCAGTCGCTCAGGCCAAAATCCTCCTGTTGATCTCTCTTTCCAAGACCTGTTACATACAAATATGGACAAGAGCATGGTGGGTCTTAGCTTAATTTCACCAAACAATATGTCTTTTGCAACCAAGAAGTATATGAAGCGATACGGGCTGATACAGGGCAGTGACAGCAGTGATGACGAAGAGGAACTGCAGGTTCAAGATGGCAGTTCTGGCACTGTCAAAAGTGAAAGTGTGCTGGACAAAAACTGTACCCCTGTGTTGGATGGCATCAACCACTGGACTGAATTATCTAAAAGAACTGAAGGAAGAGTTCCCATTCATCTAAAAAATCACAGTGGAGAGTTGACTACTAATGCTTCTCTGCCAGAATTAAACAGCCCTGTAATAAATACTACAAATGAAATTTTTCCTCCTAGAACAGATCAAGTAGATGAAAACTCAGTTCAGATTTTAAAGGATTTAAAATCAAACCCCAGATTGTTTCCTGGGAAAGTTGAATTTACCGAACAGCCTGGCAGGAAAGATGGAAATGCTCAAGTCTTTCCTGGAAACTTGCATGCTCCAACCCTTGAAACATTAAACCAGTCGAACAGCATGAACTCTGTTGGCACCATTCTAGATGTGAAACAGCTCAGGCAGTTGCCAAAGTTGTTCTGACCATCCCCCAAGATGGCTGGCAAGCACTTGTTCAAATCCAAGAGGGACCTCTCTGTAAAGGGCTACAGGAAACCAAGGATTAAGCTATCTCTGAAGAAGCCACTCTGTTATAGCAACATCAAACTTGCAGAACTGAGTTTTCAGCCCAGGTTGGGGACAGCCACCTCAAAATGCCTGGTTGGGTCAGCACCAATCAGCATTGAAATATGTGTATGCACAGAAGTTTACAGTTAGGTGCTGATTTTAAAGTATTGAAAAGGTAAATCAACTGGAGCCCAAGATGTACTCTCAATATACTTTTAACAATGTTTATTTAAGTGTTTTTCTATTGTGCTTGGGGGTTGTTTTGGGTTTTTTTAACACTGACTTTTACCTGTTTGCCAACTGTGAGCCATTGATCCTGCGTGTGGCAGAGCAGGGGTCACAGCTAAAGCACTAACTTCTGGAAATTTGCTGAAATGCTTGAATTACCATGTGGGGGTTTGTATTGGGTGGGAAGGGGAGTATAACTGTGGCTTTACTTTGTATAAACTTATTTTTAATTCAGCCAAAATGGCAAATGTAAATCTTTTATCATGAAATCTTTGAAGGATATCGGGAAATACCAGCACTTTTAAAATTTTTTTGTGATTTCTTTTTTTTCTGAATGTTTTCTATTTATTTAAGAAGTACATATTTCTCATAAAGGTCAAAGGTTCCATTAAAAACAACAAAAAAAAAAGCCAGTTGTCTGATGTAGCTTTTTGAGACACTCGTCACTTCCCAGCCATTGTTTAGAGCGGCTAACTGGAAGTGTGAGGATGTCACTTGCTATTGAACTCTTCAGCAATTCTGATGCTGGGGGATGGAGTAAGTAAAAATAATTGATTTTTACTTTATTCTGTGTTAGCTTACAAATACTCTGCCAGAAAGCACTGTAAATTAAAGTCTATTAATGAAACAGCCCTTTTCTATCCCTCTCTGGTAGAAATATCTCTCAAGCTGAGGAATTCTCATACAGTTTAATTATATTGTTTCTTTTGAAACTTTGACTTTTGTTCAGGTCTAGTAGATATTTCTGTGGTTGCTGGGGTATTGTCTTACTGTGTAGCATAAATTGGCTGGTGCTGGAAGTCCCCGCTGCCCAGTGACAGCTCTGCCTTCTGAGGACACAAGCATGGCTGTGGGGTGACACACCTCTGTCCTGACCTCGTGGTCCTGGAAATGAGAAAGTGGTGCTGGAAGTGGTGATGTGTACTCATTCCCACTCTTCCTCACGGGAAGATGGTGTGGGATGATGGTTGAGCCATCTGGCTGTAGCCCATCAACATGCTTTAATGGGAGTTTGAACAAACTTTTGTTTTAATGATGGCTTTGTCTCAACGGAAGTTCAGCCTCTGGTACTGACCTTGTCTTTCCTGTCCAAGAGTGTTAAATAAGAGTGTAAAACACCTCACACTGCAGTCCCAGGCCTTTTCCCTTCAAAAAGCCTGCACTTTTAGTCCATGGTATGTTTGAGTGGGCTCTAATTGCTAATTAACTGACTGCAATGCCATGAGGGTCTTTTCCAGCATCTATGCGTGCCCCGTTGTATATTAAAAATTGCAGGGCTGAGAAGAACCATTTGCTCTTTCAGCACCAGCACAGAGAGGAAGGCAGCAGCTCTTTTCAAGCTGTGTCAGAATTTCTCTTCTCATGCAGTCTCTTCCATCAACAAGAATATTTTGCTTCCTTCCAGGGATGGTGCTACTCTGCTGTGCTGAAAAATAAAACCTTTCCTGTGTGAGAAATATAAACCTTCCTCAGTCCCTGGATCATGCATAAGCTTATTATTATCTAGCACTGTGTTTTCTGCTGAATCAGGCAAAAAATAGTTAATGTTTTTGAACATTCCAGTGAGATGAATGAGGCAATTCATACCTCTGAGCTATTGTTGTAGGGTTTTGTTCTTTGTTTCCTATTGTAAAATGTCTGGAAACACAGGAAGATGACAGTTGTATTGGTTAATATTTTAAAGACTTTCTTCTAATGCTTGAGGGCTAGAAACAATTTGAAAACAAAAGCCAAACTCCTTGCACATAGCTCAGGACAAGGGTGTGGTGTTATATTAAGTTACACAAATCATACACTCTCCTGGACAGCAACCTTGGGGTGAGTGAAGCATTAATTTATTTGACAACAGCAACAAAAAAACCCACCCTTTCCTAAAGCAGCTTTTCCTTACATACTGTAGTGCTGAGTAATTTCAAGATGCCTGGTGGGTTTTTTTTTCCCTAAAGCATCTGCTGTAACCTGGAAAAAAAATACATGGAAAGGTAAGTCTGGCTTTGTTAGCCCTGAGCAGTGGGGACCAAACTCAAGCGCTGGCTCAATCGCCTCTTCAGGCAATGACATGTGTGAAGGGGTAGCATGGTTTAAGGTTTTCTTTTTTGTGTGTTTTCTCTTTTCCTTTCTGGCTACCTTTTGGTATAATGAAGTAATCAAATATATTTATAGCACTTGCTCAAAAGGTCTTGGGCCTGCTTGGAGCATCACTGTATCATTTTGGTGACACAAACCCTTTCCCTACCACCGTGGGGGTTGCTGCCTCTTTGCCTCGTGGAAGTGTGGAGAGGGCATAAGCCCTGGGATGCTCAGAGTGACCGGGGCCCACCCCACCAGAAGCAGACACGGGTGGGAATGGCTGTGAAGCGGCTCTCGGTGCACAGAAGATGCTCGGCTTCCTAATCTCCCCCACCCAGCCCCGGCTGTTCTATCTTTAACGCTTCCTGTTGGTTAGAGGAGCCGGCTTGAAAATGGTCGTGTTTCCTGGCGGGATGCTCGGCGTGCTCTCCACCGCGTCGTGACCGTCCCTTCCCCGCCGCCCCACGCACGTTGCCGGCATCGTGTGCGGGTTGTCTGTCGGGACCCGACCCGGGCCACGCCGCGGGACGAGAGGGGAGGGCTGGTGGAAACCTCTCCCACGGCCGCGTCCAGAGCGGGAGGTTGAGGGGAAGGAGTGAAAGGAAGAATAACAGCTCCGGCATTTCCCCCTGCGGGACGGTGTGCAGGTGGCGGGCAGACAATAGCGACCCCCGCACCCCCAGCCTCGCCGCCGTACCAGAGTCCCGGCAGGTGCGGACGGGGGCGCGGCCTGTCT
>VXBZ01009292.1:292846-305430 GCA_013399135.1 Heliornis fulica | reverse complement strand
CAGCCCCCCGGCAGGGCCATGCTCTACAACCTGGGCCAGCCGCTGGCCACCATCAACAGGTCCGTGTCTCCCTCACCCCGCTGCCTTCCCCACCCCCCAAAGGGTGCCCCGCGGGGTGCGGTACCGGGGAGGGTAGGAGCAGCAGCATCCCTTCCTCCGCGCGGGGCTTAGTCATCGCGGGTTTGCATGCAGCTTTGCAAAGGAAGAAAGGGGGGCTGGGGAGGGAAGGGGGGAAATAACCCGAAACTAAAAACTGTCGTTCCTAGGGAAAAAAAAAAAAAGGAAAAAAAAATATTAACGGTAGAAATGACCCGGGTGGAGCAGATACTGGGCGGTGATCTCGTACGGGGGTCCAGCGACGAGGTCCGCCAGGGAACGCGGTGCTTGTCGAGAGCTGCTTTGGACCCGCGGAGCTCCCCGGGCTCTCTGCTCTCCCACGAGCGTCGTGAAGAAGCGCAAGGGACAGAAAACTGTCGCCAGGGCAGAGTGCGCCACCCCCTCGCCCTTCACTGCGGGGTCGGACCCCCCCTGCTGCCATCCTGAGCCGGCCCCGAGGGATGGGGCTGAAAGCCCCATGGTGGTGGTTGGGGGGGTGTTTTTGCCTGGGACACCCCCAAGCCGTCAGCATCCTCCAGCCGCTCAGGGCTGGTGCCCCTCGGTGCGTGTCCCAGCGCGGCCGCGTGTCGTGTCGCCTCACGACCCCGAGCTCAGCTTCGTGAGCCCCCTCGGAGTTCGTGAGCCCCCTCGGAGGTCACGGAGCCGCTCGGATTTCCGCCGGTCCCGGGCGCTTCCTCCGCTCCTCGGGGTCGTGCTGCGTCGTGCCGGAGGTGGGGAGGGGGCTGCCGGTGTGTCCTCACGACCTCTCTGCCTTTCGTTTGCAGCGGGTTTTTCGGCGAACCGGACTCCTTCTCCATGTACGGCAGCAACCGGGTGAAGAGGAGACCTTCTCCCTACGAGATGGAGATCACCGACGGTGAGAGCATTTCGCCCCTGCGCTGACTCTGGGGTGGGGGGGGGTCCCCAGGTGATGGAGGCGGCAGGTTGCTGCACAGTACCACAGGCCGGGCTTAAACACCCAAATCGCAAAGGGCAAACAGGGTGACAGGGTACCCCCCTTCCCTCCCACCCCCCGTTAAGGCTGTATAAGCAGAGCTCAGACCTGTCCTGGCTAATGACCAGCAGCGCACTCGGTGGATTTGCTTTCACGCAGCAAAGCGGTTCGACGTATGGTTAATTACATCCCTGTTCTGCAAATTGCCCAGAGATTAAATCCGAAGGAAGCCACTAAATTTAAGTCTTTGTTGAAGTGCAGAGACTGGATCAGGGAGATCGCAGTAACACGCTGTGTTTTGCAAACCCTTTCAGCCAGGAGACGCTCACAATGCAGACCCACAGCCTTGGGCAGAAAGATCCAAACCTGCCCTAAAGTCCGCAAGGGTGGCAATGGGACTGTGGCAGGGTCCTTTTGCCAGTCCGTCTGCACCTCGGTATATCCACACCCTGCTGCAGAGGAAAGATGCCATATCTGGTCCTGTGCCACAGCCTGGGAGCAGACGTTGATGGTGACAGTCCGGTGCGGGGATCCCTGTCAGACTGGCAGGGTGATGGTTTCCAAGGCAGGCAGAGAAAAGGCAGAGCAGGATCCCGCTGCCTGCTCCCAGGCAGACGGGGCGGCTTGCAGGAGGTTGCCCACACGTGGAACAATTCACACGTGGAAGGCGTCTGACAGGTTTATCTGCAGAGCTAACAGTCCGCACAAATGAGGTCCATTGAGATGCGTTTTCCCTTTAGCGGTTGTAAACGCTCTATTTCAATCGCAATTAATTTTCCTTTTTTTCTAGCTAGATGTCCCTTTCCTTCTACCCGGCAAATCCAAACTCAGACCAAACCATAATCCCCATCGCTCTCAAACGGGCTAAGGGCGGTATCTGCGCTCATCAGTCCCTCTCTGCTCCCCAATCTGCCCCGTGGGGCAGGGGTTGTCTCAGCCGCCGGCTCACGAAGGTCTTTTTGTCTGGTTTTCGATTCAGAGGCTTAGCGGTTACGGGTAAAGTCCGTCAAATCGCGGTGCCTGGCTGAAGCTTTAGGCTTGCTGTTAGGGATTACAGCGATATTTGGTTATAACCCAGGTTTCGCCTGCCGGGTAGTGCAGGTGTATAGACAAGGCAGGATTTTTGAAGGGAAAAATAGGTACCAGGTGATGAATCTAAACAGGAGGGATGCGTGTCCTGCGCTGTGGAGTCTGTACTGTCTGTCGGGCTTTGCTCAGCGCTCTGATGCTCGGCGGCACACTGGAGCATCGCTCCTGCGGGTCCTGAGCCCTCGGGAAGCGCAGAAGGACCGCACAGTCTTGCTGGGTGCTCGGTGTTTGGTTTCCTCCATAGGGAAATGAGTGGTACGTTTTCGCTACTATTTCTTTATTAATTTTGGAGAAAGTTTGGTGCACTGAATATCTTAAAACCAGATAAAAATACAGATTAAAAAAAAAAGTTAAGGATTTGCAAAGATATTCAGGAACTTTGAAAGCTCCCCCTTTTCGTAGTTTTCCTCAGATCTTCAAGTACAATTTAAAAAGTATTGGTCAGTCAACTGGAACAAAATCCAGACAAAAATGCTCAGCCAACTGCCTGAATTAATTACGAGGCAAGTTTCTTTATGAGAAAGAAATCTATTTTACTATAACTCAGCGATGGGGTGTCTTAACAAGAAATGGAGAAATAAATTGATGTGTTGTCCAAAACCTGAGATATTTTTCTAAAAGATACGTTTAATTTGGTTGATGCAGGAATAAAAAAATCTGAGTGGTGTCAGAATTTGTGTTATATAGCAGAGCTTGATTTGGGTGCCCCAATATGTAAGTAAACAGGTCTTGTTTTGTTTCTTTGTTTCCTGATTTCTGACCTGCTTATGACTAGGTGCTTTTTAGTTGGAAAATTTCAGGGAATAGAGATGCATGTCTAAAGCCTGGGAGGACTGGAAGTCTATTGAGATTTATTTTTATTTTAAATAAGCAGTCTCCAAGTTTTGTTTTGTTTGATTTGGATTTTTTTTTCTCATACCCTTATGGGACCAAAAAGGTTTTAAGCTGCATGTCCTTCTGGGTTCGAGGCTGGTTGCTTTGTCTTGTCTGGAAAAAGCATTTAAGTGTTGAAGCTGATATGTTATGATAGCAGGTTGCAGCATGTTCACACTGCTTTATTAGCCATGATGGACAGCCCAACGCTGTTGAGGTCCCCTCAGTGTCTACAACCTTCCCCATGGTGCTATGCACCCCATAGGCTTCCAAGAAACCTTCTCTTTCCATGAGCTCTTGTACATTAATTGATATGAAGGACGTTTGTGCGCTGTTTGGGAGCAGAAAGTTGGCTTAATTAAAGCATCAGGCAGGGTTTTAGAGGTCAGAGAGGAGTTTCTCATTCTGACATCCCCCAGCTTATCCCAGGGGCTCTTTGTGGTTTCAAGGGACTCCCTCTTCCCGAGCACTCTGGGATGAAGAGTGCGTTGTATGGGTGCTCACACGCTGGAGAAGCCAGTAGCTTTAATCGGGCTGCTTGGGAGTGTGCTTCCAATGCAGATCCTGCAGCGGGGGCTGCTGAGTGTGCTGTGCTGGACCACAGGGGATCAGTTTCCCTCGGTTCCCTTGAAAGGAGGAAGGTGTGATGGTGTTAACTCAGCTGGAACATGGGATTCCTCTTCTCACATTATGCCAAGTGAGACCTGTCAAGGTGCAGCTTGACTAGGATGCCTCAAAAATCACATCTGTTTGATTGCCCTGCCACAGTAAAAACAGCTGTGAGTTTTGTTATATGAGAATAAAGATGTTTAAATGCCCTCCAGGATGCTGGTTTCACTGGGTGATGGCAGAGCTATGTCTTAAACTGGTTACCATGGCCAGAGATTTGGTCCTGCCATGGAACAAGTCGTTAGGCAAGTGTCTTAGAGTGGGAGTTGCAGGGTATGGGGGCAATATCCACAGCCTATTCACCAATGTGTTATCTGCAAGCCTTTGCTTCATGCTTTGTGATGATTTTAATTATATGTGGTGCTGCCCATCCCATGGGGGCTTCTGCCAAGGTCGTTCTCCCAGAGTTTCATGAGAATGATGTGCTCTTCCACTGGTGGTGTATGCTAGAGGTGAGGATGGAAAGGGTGTAATAACAAAAGCATATTGTGGTAGCCTCTCCTTACATGAACTGGTTTCTATAGACCCAGGGACCTGTAGTCTTGATTTACAGTGTTGCTGCTCCTGTAGCACAGTACTTTTGTGTAGATGTGCCTTTGGGTCTCTCCTAGCATGGAGACAACCTCTCACTTGCGCCAACAGCAGTAACCCTGATGATCCAAAAGGAGAACAATGCATTTTATGTGCCCATCCTGGGTAGCATGTCCCACCAGGGATATGACTTAGAAATTACAGGGAAGTGACATGTAACTGAGTCAAATGGCCACTTCTAACAGTTTGGAGTCCCCTCTCCAATTAGTGTCTTTGTCCTGCAGCACTGATGTGCAGAGAGCACATGGCCCTCAGGTCAGTTGTGAAACTGCTTCATCTTCCACCCACAATCATTCTTCCAGAAAGGACACTGTGTTCAGTTGGTGTCACACTTCTAACTGTCCCCATCGCTATGGGGTTAATTAATACAAGTTATGTCTCCCAGATATATCTGGGATATCACCCAGATATCACCCAGAGACTCAGTGATAGTCCTACAGTCTTTATCAACTCTGGATCTTGCCTGCCTGCATCAGGGAAGGTACCTGGATCTTAGAGTTGGCAAAGCCTCTGCTCATGCTAATTTCCTCCTGTCTCAAAGGTATGTCCTCAAGACACTGTTGGGATAGAAAATAAAACCAGCTAGCAAGAAAACTTTATAATAGGACCTTTTTCACTGAGATGCTCTAAAAATATAGGTGCCTTTTGCACTTGTACTATGGACTCAGCTCTGAACAGAAATTCTGATGAGCTACCTCAGGTCACCAGGTTAGCTTCCAGTTCGCTGGTAATTCCTGTTTCACTTCCTTACTGATGTGATTAAAGCAATTGCTAATTCTGGGAAATGGTGACCTATTCAGCAAACTATAGATGATCTGTTACTGCATGGCTCCTAATTCTGCACGGTTGCAATTGCAGGTCCTCATACAAAAGTGGTTCGTCGCATTTTTACCAATAGCCGGGAGCGGTGGAGACAGCAGAACGTCAACGGAGCCTTNGCCCGATAAAAAACTGAGCAAGAACGAGATCTTGCGCCTGGCTATGAAATACATCAACTTCCTGGCCAAGCTGCTCAACGACCAGGAGGAAGAAGGAAACCAAAGGGGCAAAGTGAACAAAGACTCTGGGATAGTCCAGGAAGACCTCCTGCAGGACATGTTATCTCCTAACTCTAGCTGTGGAAGTTCTTTAGACGGAGCAGCAAGCCCAGACAGCTTCACGGAAGAGCACGAAACGCTAGATTCGAAGCACGCGCGGGGCCTGCACCACGCCATTCTCCCCGTAGAAGGCAACGCGCAGCGGTGATGACCTTCCGCACCGCTCCCCAAGCACCGAGGGGGAGGCGAGGCCCGAGCACGCAGATGCTGGAACTTGTGCCCGTGGGATTTGTGACTCTGCCTTCCCCTGGGGGCTCGGGCTCCCCGTTCTCCCCAGCCTGGGATGGAGTGGCTGGAGCATTGGCTGAGGATGAGACCAGATGGATGTTTGGCATTTAGGTACGTGATCGTACAAAGAAGAAAAGCGTTGAAGTCGTCTTCATTGTACATACTGCTCATGGTGTGACTCTGCCGAGTGGCAGGAGACGAGGCCAGCACCATTTAGAGGGTTTTCAGATCATGTAACGACTGTCACTTTTTCAACAGTCGCCTGGTTGAGACATGAAACTCCTCTTTCACTGCTGGTGGAGGCCACCGACGCTTTCTAGCTCCATGTGGCGCTGGAGACTGATGAAACCTCCCAGCACTACAGCATTTCCCCAGCCTGTGGCATATACAGCTGGCCCCAGCAGGAGCTGGGGCCACGTGTTCCTGATGTCTGAGAGATATTGACTGTATCTTTTTGAAGAGGTGAAAAACCACCCTCAGCAAAAGAACTATTAAAAAGATTAAGACTTTTTTTTTCTCTCTTTTTTTTTTCTTCTTTTCTTTTTTCTTCCCCTTTTCTTCCCTTCCTTTCTACCTAACTGGATTGTTTGGGGTTGTTGTATTTATGACGTGGGATTACTTCTGTATAACACTGTCATGCAGTATCCACTGAACAAAAAGGTACATAGATGTTTTTCTGCCACCCTCCCAGGCCCTGATTTCTCTGCTGGTAGCACTCCGCGGGTGAGCTCCAAGCCTGCTGTGTTCTCCTAGGGGTTTCTGTAGGGCCAGAGCTTCCCTCAAGGAAGTTGAATTTCAGAATTGGTAAAAACAAAACAAAAATAAAATAGTGAAGCATCCTCTTGGATTGGGGGATTTTTCAACTCAAAAAGCAACAAAAAGGCAAAAGGAGTCGATGATGCATCAACAGTGCGCGTGTACATAGGGTTGTAAAGGCGTTTTAATGGTATGCTCTGAACTTTTGGGTTTTATTGTGTGAATGTGGTGGTGGTTCAGCTGTGCCAATACCCACAGGCTGGACTTCAGGTGCTGGATTCAGTCTGACATCAGGAGGATCCTCACCTTCCCGAGCCTGGTAGGAGGCCACAGCCTCTCCAGATCTTGGGAGGGGGGAGCACTGAGAGCAGCAGTGGGACAAGCCTCTATTCCTGAGTGATCATCTTGCTGCAAAATTGATGTCTACAGCTGAGACCTCTGATCCCTGCTGCCCCCCACCCCAGGAAGGCATTTGGGAAATGGAAGGACCGGGGAGCAGGAGGCTACTGCAGCGGTGGTGGTGGCTGGGAGCTGAGGACTGCATCATGCCATCATCTCTGCACCAGGCCAATCTCACCCACTGCCTGACATTGATGGAGCAGTTGCCCCAAGCCCATCCCCTCCCTCTTCAGAGGTCTCAAGGCACAGAAACCTCCACCAAGCTACAGTCAAAAATTGACACCCACAAGCACCCATTGGAAGGGGGAAAGCCCTTCAGGGGGGACACCTTCCACTGCACTCATTCCTTTTCAAGGATACTGAGGTACAAGGAAACACGGAGGGTTTGTGTGGGTTTCTGCAAGCCCCTCCAGGCTTAGAGACCCATCATTTCCATCCATGATTGGATTTAATGCCTCTTTGTAAATAATCGGTGGGAGGCTGGTGTGTGGTTTGACACGTTAGGTGGAATTAGTTGCCTGGGAAGTGGTCTCAGTGCTAGCACAGGTTTCCAGCATAGATTCCAAATCCTCTGAAACCACCAAACTTCTCCATCTTTAACTGGGGAAACAGGAGAATTCCTCCCGTGTCTGGATCACCCATGCATGGGGGTGGGGGGGTTATTAAATGGGGCCTCCCCTGGGGCTGGGTCAGGGGCGAGGCGCTGGTGGGTGATGAGGCGATGCTGAGAGGTTTGGGTTGTTCCTGGCACCAGGGCTAGGTGAGGTGAGTGGTGGGGGCTGGCAGGCAGGGGGAGCCCCCAGGAAGGGAGAGGGATGCTGTCACACAGGTAAAGCCATTTGTGCTTTTCAGCATTCAAAATAACCTGGGGGTGGGGTCTTGCACCCTTTTTTTATGGAACTTTTGCAACCACAAAGAAAAAAAATATCCCTGGCAATCGGAAATTCCTCATCCCACATATCTTGATTTTCTTTTTTTTTGTGTGTGTGTGTGTGTGTTTTCAGTATCTGAGCAGTTGGGAAAATGGTACAACCGTGGTGGCACACCCCCAACACCCCCATGCACACGTGCACCTGCTTGTAGCCCGTAGCAGAGTGCGCCGTAGGTCTCGCGGGGTATGTACAAGTTGTACGTTAATTGTGATTTGAATGGTACATTTCCTCTGCCCACCTCCTCCTGCCTGCTTCATTTCTCGCTGTGTGGATCATCGCCCCCTGTTTCTGTTGGAAACAGCACTTTGGGGCAATGTTGTACCGTGTGAGTGAATTCCCACCTTGAGGCTTTTTGGGTCTTTCAGCCTCATCCTTTTCTCTGCCACCGTCCCCTTGGATTTCTGCATTTTTTCTGCAGAAACGGAGGAACCAGACCTGGTACCCTGAGTCTCAACCCACTGTGGATGTGCTATTTAGAAAACACATTTGTTGTAATGTGTGTGTATATATAAATATATATATATAATGAATATATCAAGAATATTTCTAAATAAAGTTTTACAAAGCAGCCTCCACTTGCTGTCTGCCTCTCTCCCACTTCATCGCTCAGATCCATCGCTACTTTGGTGTTTCATTTCGGGGTGAGGATGCCAGGATGGTCCATCCACAGCCATCAAAAGACATAAACAGGCAGCAAAAACCTTGCAAAAGGATCTGCTGATTTTTTTTTTCATGCTTGGCTCACACCATCCAGCCTGGGCTGGGCTTTTGCAGAGAGAGAAGCGGGAGGAAGAGCACGCAGGGCCAGCAGGAAGGAAGACGGTGAAGCAATCCCTCTGTTGCAGGCAAGCGTTACCAGAAGCTGCCACGTTACCCCCAGAACATTATTTGCAGGCTCCCCCAAAGGCTTTGTTGGCCTTTTCCCCTCTTTTGGTTATGGGGATGAGACTACTGGGGGCAATGCTGCTTCCCTTCACACCCCAGCAAGCATTCACCACAATTTTATAGGCAATAACTGTAATTCCTCTTTAAAAAAAAAAAAAGTTGTTATGACAGCCATGTACACAAATACTTGAAAAAACAATTGAGCTGGTAACATTAGTTAGGGAGTGTTTACTTGCTAAGTGGTCCATTGAGTATGTGTGTGTATTTATATATATGTGTGCGTGTGTGCATATGACTATATCATCATGCTGCTGGCCCAGGCCAACACTATTCCCATGGCACAGAGCAGGTCAACAGGAGCAGCACCACAGGGATGTTCTTGTCTTTAATTTCTATGATTTTCAGTCATGCCTTACTTAAACAGGGTCTTTTAGAGCATCCCTCACTTTTTTAAAGCATCCCCCCAAAGCCTACCTGCTAACTTGCCCCCATACCCAGCAGCCCGGCAGCCAACGCTTGCTTTTGAAGGTTGGGGGTGTCTCTTCCCCCAGCCCAGGGCTCTGGGGAGCCCAGTCCAGGCACAGCCCCATGTTAGCAAAGCCCCCACAGCCAGGGCCTGGCTGGTTTCTATCCCAAGTGCTGGGACAGGGCGTTGGGTGGGGGTGAGGCAGTGGGTGGCTGCTGGGTGCTTATCTGGGCTCGGGTGATCACGGTTGCACATCTGGTTTAACCCCCATCCCCTGTCCTGCTGCCAGCCAGGAGAGACCTGATAACACACCCACCATTTATCTCTCCTTCCCACCTCCCAGCCTTCTCCCTACCCCCTTCCATCACCATCTCCCACTTCCCCCTTTTGCTTTTTGACTTTCTTCAGTTAAAATGTCCTTCATGCTCACGTGGCCTTTGCCACCAGCAAAAGGGAGAACATCCTCAAGGTGAAGGTTTCAAATGACTCCTTGTGTATATATATTTAATATATAGCTCTACAGTCTGTAGAAAGGTCTGGGAGGGTGTCGATGCCACCTGCTCTGTAGTGGAATGGCCAACGGGCATCACCCTTGATGGACCCTGGTGGTGGGGAGACCCTGGGTGCTGGGACAGGTTCCGGGCATGTGTCCCAGCTGGATGGCCAGTGGCCTCATGTTGGTGGTGCTGGGAGGAGAATCCTCTTTGCAGCATCCTCTGCACCTTGCTGTTGCTTGGTCACCAAGATGTAAATGTCACAGAAGGCTGCAGGCACTTTTATTTTCTTTTTAAAACTAGTTTTTAAAGCTCTTACTGCCCTTGCCTTCTGATGGTAAATTTAATTCATTTTTCCATAAATTATAATTTTGTTTTTGCAATCCTACTGCAAGTGGTGATGAGCACTGCTCTGTGAATTCAAATACGGGGGAAACACAATTTCCACCCACACCCCCGGTGTGAACCTGGGTTCTTTTGTCTGTCTGCCACTGTGGGAAAATTTCTGGCAAATTGTGGTTTCTTCACACACTTGAAGCAGGTGCTTTTAGAGGGGTTTTGGTTGCCCACATTTCTAACGTGTCGCAAGAACATGGTGACGTTTGGGTTCCCGGTGGCAGAAAATTCATTGCTTGGATGAACTGGGGAGCAAGAATGGAGGGGATGTGGCACTGAGATAAAATGGAATTATAAAGAAAAAAGGAAGGGAAAAATTTGAATTATAAAGAAAAAGGTGGGAGGGATGTGTATGCCTGAGACAATGAAAGAAAAAAATGCAAAACTAAAACCCCAAATCACCCCAAATTTGTGTGGCTCCTATTTCCAATCATCATTAGCTGGTTTTAATTACAGCCTTTCAGGCAAAGCTGTGCTGAGGGCAGCCTGCAACTAACACCCCTGCCTGGGAACACCACCGGAGCCAAGAGCGACGCCCGGCTTCATTAGCGGGATTCCCACATTACCGAATCCCGTAGGCTCACAGAAATGACAGGACCCAAACGTTCCCACCCCGGCAGGCGATGAGAAAGCTTCGCCTTTTCGCTGTTATAGGCCACTGACAACGGGAGGGAGTAATTTATGGCTCTCCGGGACTGCTCCATACGCTCCTGTTCCCGGGGCTGGTCCCCAGCATTCCCACCGCCGCACAAAGGATGCAGCCAGGCAGCATGCCCAGGGGACACCGCACTGTCAGATGCAGCGTGGAGATGAGCAGGGAGCGGGATCCCCTTTCTCCTCCCAGCTCTTTTCTTCCTCTTCAGCCCTCCTGCCTCTCCTTTTGCCTCATTTCTTGCTCCCTGGGTTGTTTTGGGTTTGGTTTATTTTTAGTTTCTACTCAAAAATTTGGTGCTGGGGGAGCCACATTGGTGGTTTGGGGTGAGTGGCTGGGTGGAGATGAGGATGCTCCTATACCCTTGGGACTCAGGAGGGGGGACCTGGACTGCTGATGGGGATGCAGGAAATCTCCCATGGTGGGGAGGTCCAGCAGGCACTTTCAAACTTGTCCCCTCAGTAGACGTTCCTTTTCTCCTGCTCTCGAAGTTATTCTCAACCGCCCTGGTGACCTTTCCGGGGAACAATTTACTATTGTGTTTTGGTGAAGCCCAGCCTCTATTTTTACACTCTGTTTTGCTGATCTGGGAGCAGGAGCGAGACGGGAATCCAGCAGGAAATGGGAGGGAGCGTCTGGAGCGTGGTTAAAACTACCCCGGCACTTTGATGTGGCAGGGCTGATGCCAGCGACAGCACGTGGTGGTGCCAGGGGCTTTGCTCCCTGCCCAACCCTCTGGTAAATCCTGAATGGCACCAGCTTAATCCAGCTGTGCCAAGGTGGGAATGGGTCCTGCAGCAAAGAAAGCCATGCTGGTACCATGCTCCTCGGTGTGTGCACACAGTGCAAAATGAAAGGCAGCTTTCTGCTGGCATCCCGTCACTTAAGGGATGCTGGAGACAAGGGGAGGAGGTGACTTGCTGATTGGTCTGGTACAAGTTGGGGACCTCTGCTAAGGGCACCCAGGCAAGGTGTGTCAGAGCACCCAGGGCTGCAACATGTGATGAGCAAGTTGGCTGCAGAGGTGAAGCGGTGGGTCTTTGTGTGAGGCACCACTGAGCTTTGTTCTTCCCTCCTGTGGCTTGGGGTGGGTGAGGGTGGATGGGGGTTGTGACTGGTTCCAAAATTCCCTGGGCTACCAAGGGATAGGGTATCAGCAGAAACTACTGCCAGGCTGTTCCCTGTCTCGTCCTGGCAAACCCTGAGCAGGTCTTCCCCTTTCTCCTAGGTCAGGTGTCACCGAACTGTCCCAAGCAGGTACACGGTGCTTTCCCCAGGGTGTTTTCTAGGCTGTCAGGAAGGTCTGAGCTTGGCCAGAGCCCCAGAGGCCGTTGCCCCTATCTCAGCAGGCCCTGGACAGGAGGGCTCTCTGCCCACACCCTGAGGCCACCCTCCAGCTGCCCCTATCTATCTTGCTGCCTGCAGGCACGGTGGGGCTGAGGATAAAGTCCTGCTGCTGGGCTGGCAGCGCCAAGGGCGTGTGAACTAGTGCATGGTTTGTCCCCTCCAACGGTGACACTGCCCCAAGGATGGTGACACCGCCCCAGCAATGGTGCCACCACAGCCATCACCCTGCTTCACCCTCCAGCAGGAGCTTGTGGTTGATGCCCTCACCATGCTGTGGCCCTGACGGAAGAGTCCTGCACCTGGGACATCACAACCCACTAGTGCAGCACTACAGGCTTGGGGAAGAGTGGGTGGAAGCTGCCAGCTGGAGAAGGACCTGGGGTTGCTGGTTGGCTGCCAACTGAATATGAGCCAGCGGTGTGCCCAGGTGGCCAAGAAGGCCAACGGCATCCTGGCTTGTATCAGAACCGGCGTGACCAGCAGGTCTGGGGAGGGGATTGTGCCCCTGGACTCGGCACTGGTGAGGCTGCACCTCGAGTGCTATGATCAATGCTGGGCCCCTCACTACAAGGACATCGAGGTCCTGGAGCGGCTCCAGGGGAGGGTAACCAGGCTGGGGAAGGGTCTGGAGAACAAACCTTCTGAGGAGCAGCTGGGGG
>VXBZ01009292.1:270191-292414 GCA_013399135.1 Heliornis fulica | reverse complement strand
GCCGCCGCCGCCAGAGGGCGCCGCCCCGTGCCAGCGCCCCGCCGGGGACGGGAAAGGGCTGAAGGGAACCGGCGTTGTTGGGAGGGTCTGGTGTCTTCTAGGGATTTCCAAACACAGCGGGTTAAAGGCTGTCCTTCCCCCGTCCTGCCTCTGTCCTTGTTCTCTTCCCTTTTTCTTCCCCTTTCTCCTTTCCTTTCCTTTCCTTTCCTTTCCTTTCCTTTCCTTTCCTTTCCTTTCCTTTCCTTTCCTTTCCTTTCCTTTCCTTTCCTTTCTTTTTCCTCTTTCTTTCCTCCTCTTCCACCCACACTGATCCACATCTTCATGGGACATGCCAACAACCCTTATGTTAAACCCACTATATGTGAACAGGGCACCTCTTTTCCCTCAGAATTAGGCATTTTGGAGTAGGAAGGCACAGATGGGGTTTGTGAGAGCTGCTGTTTCCCCCTAGTTCAGTCAGGACCTGGAGGTCTTGGTGCTGCCCTGAGGGTCCCCACTCCCCAGGATATGGGGTTGATGCGCTCCATGCCTGTGGTTACCGTGTCCCTGTTGTCTTTGCCTGAGGAGTGCAGGCTGCTGAGTCCTCTGGGATTTTAGCAGGGGCAAGATGACCCTGTAAAGGCTTGTGCTTACCAGCAGCTGTGCCAATGCCCTGCTATTTATTGAGTTTTAATTAATAGCCCACCCAGTCCTGGAAACTGCCTGTTTTCCTCAATCCCAGGCAAAAGCAACTCTCAGGGGTCTTCACCTTTTGTCCTCTAAACCTATTCAGGGCTGGGTCTGAGGGCAGCCTGCTCTAAGCTGCCATGGCACAATATCATGGCTCAGCGTTGTTCAACCCCTTCCTATCCATCCTGTCTCTCCTGTGGGAGCCCCATCTCCCTGTCCTCGTTTCATGGCACTCAGCTCAGATGCAGGAGCATCCTGTCAGGGCTGGCAGCCTCTGAAACTTCAGGAATTGGTTATAGCTCCCCAAAATCCTCCTCAACTTCAATGTACCCCGTGAAATGCCTCTTTCCCCCCTTGGGCTCATTTGAAATCCTTCTGGGCTTTCCATGTCCCTCCTGTCCCCTTCCCCAACAGCAGAAGCCACTGCTCAGAGCAGAAGATGATGTGATTTTTCCCATCTCCTCCACTACCTGCAGTTGTTTGCTTGGGTGACAGCCAGAAAAGTGACTTCACCCATTTGATACCCCCCCCCCCGCCCTCCCACCCCGGCTTTATTTTTCATTTTATTTTTCAACCAGCCCAGCGCTGTTGCCTGTTGCAGAAGTGAGGGTGAAGCATCCAGGCCAAATCCTGCCCCTGTGTTATGGTAATCGCGGCTGCCACCCAGCAGATGCAGCTCGCTGAAATAATAAGGCTGTTTAACAGGCACGGAGGAGGAGAGGGGAGCTTTTGTTTGGCACTTGCCGGGGTTGGAGTACACTTGTAAAGCAACAACTGGAGCTCGTTGAAAAGAAGTGGAGGTTATTAGATGTGTTTTGCTTGCTGCTGATGGCCCTGTTACTTTTTTTTTTTTTTCCCTTTGGATGCCAAGCCAAAGCTCGGGTGCTGTGAAGGAAGAGTCCAGAGCAGCCACCTGAAAACATATTGGCTTTGCTGCTGAGCACGGGCTGGTGTCTGCTGGCAGGGCTCTGGTGGGTTGGACCCCACTGTGCAAGGATTCTGTCCTGGTTTTGGCAGGGATAGAGTTAATTTCCTTCCTAGCAGCTGGTGCAATGCTGTGTTTGGGATTTAGGCTGAGAATAATGTTGATGCCACACTGACATTTTAGTTGTTGCCAAGCAGTCAAGGGCTTTTCAGCTTCTCTTGCTGGCCTGCCAAGGAGAAGGTGGGGGGGTGCCCAAGGAGCTGTGAGGGGACACAGCCAGGGCAGCTGACCCAACTGACCAAAGGGATATTCCATGCCATATGATGACATGCTCAGATTATAACTGAGTGTTGGCTGGAGGTGGCTCAGGAACTGTCTGAGCATTGGCATTGGGTGGTGAACAACTGTGCTGCATGTCACTTGTGTTGTACATTCTATTTTTTTTCCTCCTTTTCTGTCCTATTAAACTGTCTGTATCACAACCCACAAATTTTACCTTTTTCCTTTTTGATTCTCTTCCCCATCGCACTGTGGACATCAGTGAGCAAACGGCTGTGTGGTTGTTTTAGCTGCCTGCCAAGTTAAACCACGACAGATGCTCAGGCTGATCTCTTGCACTAGGCTGGCTCCCCAGCTCTGCCCAGGACCCTCCCTATGCCCCAGGAAGGCTGCAGAGGTCTAGAGGTAGGAAAGTACCTTCCTCAAATGGTGCTGAGCAGGGGGTCCTACTGAAGTCAGGCTCTTCTCTACCTGCCCTGAGGGAAGCTCCTCTGCTTTTTGGTTGATGAATGCATGAAGCTGGGTCCTGGCTGTTGCAAGACAGAAGAACTAATCAGGACTCAAGAGCACGCTTACTTCCACTTGGAGCTGTTGAAACTCAGGGCTTGCCACCAGCAAGGAATTTGGTAGGGCTTGGAGGGCAATTGGTTGCTGATGGAGACAAAAGAAATTCAAGTGATGGCAGGAGCTAGGGTGACATAAAACCTCAAGCTTGGGGGTTATAATCCCTTTTTAAGGGTTGTAGTTTAGGAATGACAGGAGGTAGGTCTGGGTGTCAAGGGGTTTCTCTATCTTCCCCTGAGTAAGTGGGGGCAGGAGAATGATCATACGGATTGTGAGTCTGTCTATTCTTCCCTCTATCTACTTATCAATCCCTCTGTCTCAATGCATATTTGCTCTGAAAAAAAGCCCAGAGATCCCCTTCAGAAGCCAAGAATAAAATCAACATATTCCCTCTCCAATTTAGGTAGGTCCTCATAAATCTTCCCAGCTTCAGTTTGGTCTCCCAGGACTCCCCCATCCGTTGGGAACCTATTTAATCAGCTGAGATGATCAGCACTGTTCAGTGCCGAAAGAGCCTTTGAACCCTTTGTCTCTTGGCTGAATGATGCTCAGGTCCCCGGAGGATTTAGCCAGACAGGCCCATTCTGTGTGACAGCTCACAGGTTAATAATGCCGGGTGCTGGCAGCACCCACCGAAGTCCGTCTGCGAGCCCCTGGAAGCTTCTCTGCCAAGCCCTTATCGCTGCGTCTTCCCCGTGGCCCCTCGCTTGGCTCACTGCAAAGCTCCATAAAGACACATCCAGTTGCAAGCCCGGGGGAAGAGCATCCCGTGAGGTGACAGGGGAGAAGTACAGCTCCTTTTGGGGAGTCTGTGCAGGGGCCAGAGGTGGGGGAGAAATGACAGCTCTCCCATCCCGAGGATGCAGGTTTGTTTTTTAGCACATTTTAGTGCATGTTTCATTTTAGTTTATTTGGAATCAGCCCCTCTGCTGAGGAGTGGTGGTGTCTGAAAGAGGTTTCTTGTGCTGGTCCAGTCCTTGGGAGCAATGGGTTCAGCATAGCTCAGGATCTGGTCTCCAAGGAGCAAAACGAGAGCTGCCTCAAATCCACTCCACTGCCTTGGACCAATCTCCAACCAGGTAAATGGCAAGGTGGGACCTTTAGCAGCCAGGTTTCTCTTCTAGGGTGGGTTGAAACTGTGCTGGAGGTGGCTTCTGCCTGCCTCAGTGTCCCAAAGAGCCTCTGAGCAACCCAACCTAGTGAGAAACAGCCACATCCTCACCACACCTTCAGCCAGGTCTGGCTCAAGGTGTGATGTTTCTCCTTCCAAAGGCTTCTGCTCTCCATAAACCACAACTTAGCATGGACCACCATCAAGACAGGCAAAGCCACCTAATCTATGAGCGCATTAGGGTGTCAGAAAACAATAATCCAAGAAAGAAACACATTATCTGGCCTTGTTACTTTACAAAGTAATTTAAATTAATTTTTCCCTAGAGTGGTTAGGGAGCACTGCAACTTGCCCTTGTCTATTCTCTCCGGCTAATGAAGCTTTACCAGCGACTGCTCGTGAATTCCTATTAAGACCTCATCTTAGAGGTTACAGGGCAAAGCAATTTCTGCTCCTGGGAAAGATGCCTATGAATTTGTAATTGTAAGTCCGTGTTTGATAGGGATTAGCATCTGAAAGGGGTAGAGTGGTGGGTAGCAGAGAAAACATTATTTCAATTAGCAGAAGAAAAGCAACTTAACATCTGATTATAGTTTACACTTTTAATTTTCTCCTATTCTGGCATCTGGGGTAATTATTTCTTGAAACTATCCACCCCCATGAAGTCAGACAACTCTTTCCTTCTCTCCTTGGCCATTTTGGCTGATACATGGAAATGGTTGGGTTTCCTTTGGGTTTTTTCCCTTTTTTTCTTCTTCCAGGCAACAGTCAGTCTCACCAAATTTGGGGATGGAGACAAGGATGCTGTACCAAACCAGACTGAAAGAGATGTGATGTTTCTTTTTGCACTGAGGAGGTCCAGGAGGAGGACAATGAGTTTCAGGCTCATGATCAGGCTGGTGGCCAGCAGCTGAGCATGGTGCTCATTCCCAGCTCTCCTGAGGCAGAGCCCCAATGCCTAAATCTTCATTCTGCAATTCGAAATTGCCCCCAAACACCCCCTTTCCTTCCACCCCAAAAAGATGGGTGCTGTTCACTCTGCAGGGACTTGGCCCCTGTGCTAGCTTGTGTACCAGGTATTTTTTTTCTGGCTGCTTGGCCTCCAATTTCCTAATGATGATGCAATCAGTTTTCGGATGGGAGATTCCACATGAGGAGGCTTGTTGTTATTTAAGGAAGATCATGAAATCCATCCTTAATGAAAGGACAGGAGAAAACCCTTCCACCAAGTTACACTGAAGCTGGAGATTATCATTTTTATGGGCTTCCAATCTTTTCTGCCTCATGTCTTATCAGTGAATGCAGCTGGAGGCTTCAAAAACCCTCCCAGCTTGCTGCTGATTTTATGGGATGAAGATTAGAGATGATCGGATAGTAAATTATTCATTCCATTCGATATCATTGGGCAGGAGGGGTTATCCAGAGTGAAGTCAGCTCCCCTCTTCCTTCTGAGCATCACGTGTTGGGATCCTGGGTATCTGCCACTCCAGCAATGCAGCAGCACTTTCCCAGCTGTTCAGAGGGTGTATTGCACCCCTAATTATCTCCAAGCACAGGGGAAAGATGAGAGGGGATCACGGATGTGGGCTCATCCCCCAGCAATAAGGCAGACTGGAGGCAGGTGGATTTTCTTCTCATTTCAGGGATTTTTAGTTTGATTCCTCTCAGCCCAAGGCAAGGTGGGACAGACCAAGTGTTTCTTCAGCCTAATTTCTCAAGGCTGTAGGACCTGAGACGGATGTAAATGGCTCTCAGGTCCCTGGCAGCTATTGACTCCACGAACAGAGGAGCAGGGAGCTGAGAGGGGACAAATCCTGGTCACTGTGTGCAGATGGACAGCTGGGAAGGGGAGGGAGAGAGCCTATTGTTGCCCTTAGATATACGGAGCAGCAGCATCGCTCTCGGGCCCAAGCCTTATTCAAGGCTTGCAATTAGCAAAAATCTGAGACTTGTATTTTATTATTTGGCCCTATCTGTGTGTGTGTGCAGGAGGGGAGTAAACATCCTGGCTGAATCCTGGGCTGGCAGGGGAAGGACAGGGCCAGGGTGAGGTGATGCCCGGCAGCATCCATCCCAGGCAGGGTTTGAAAGCCAGTGTCGATGGGAAATGAGGGAATGCTGGAGCAAGCAAGGAATATTTGGGTTTGATGGCAAATGTCAAAAGAATCAAGGAAGGAAGGAAGGAAGGAAGGAAAATAACATCCACTGAAACACAGAGCCCCACAACATTTTTCAAAGAGGGGCTGGCATTTGTACTCTGAGCCATACCACCCAGGAACACAATTTAGGTTCAGGAAGGTTGCTTGGAGCAAATGCTAATTTTGGCTAAACCCAACATATTTTCTAGGGGAAAAAATGTCAATTTTGGGAGAATATAAGTGCAAATCCTGAAATTCCAATACCTGCTTTGTGCTGCACCTGTTGTATGGCCAAGTGCTTACATGAGACCCTGGGAGAGAACTGACCTGGGTCTGGCTCTGGTTGTATTTGGTAACTGCTGCTAAGGTGACTTGTCCCTTCTGTGTTTCAGTTTCCCTCACCTTTACTATGGACCTTTAGGGCTTTGTCTCACCATGACTGGACGATGGTGAAGGCATCCATGTGAGAGACAGCCAGATTTCCAGCATGCTGCAGCAGAAAGGCATAGCTTCTCATCTTTTCATGTCCCCAGTCACAGCCAGAATGACAAAAGGATGAGCCTAAGGCTAATTATTTGCTGAAATTTCTGACTTTTCCCCTGCAACGAGGCTTCTGCCATTACAATGACTTGCTATTTCTCATCCCCCCAGGCTGAACCCAGCGATATGCAACTAAGCAGGTGCCACCAGCACTTTTGGCCACAAAAGCATGCCTTCCTAATAGCTGCCATGGGCTAGAGGAGATACATTTGAACTTTGAGATAAGAAAACAAGCGATTCCCTGGCTCATCAATGAGCCCAGTGCAATAACATTTCCTTATATTTCTTACAAATATGAGAATGTGCAATAGTAAAGTGCTATTTGTTCCTCAGGATGGAGCTGACAGCAAGACCCCAGTCTGGAAGGGACAGCAGTCCTGCTGTCAAGGTCTGGTATCTCACGTCCCTCCCTCCCAACCCTAGGATAGGGGAGGATCCTTAACAAGATCAGCCCAAAGTGCCTGGAGTTGGGCTAGGCAGAGCCCTGAGACAACCTGGAGTAGTGTAAGGAGGACCAGGAGGAACCCAGTGAGCAACCTTCCAGAGCCCCAGGCTTGGGGTGGATACCAATAGCAGAGAGATGTCTCAGACCTTGAATTTCCCAAGGGCAGCAGCAGGACCGGCTTCTCTAGGACTTCAGATCTGCTGATAAAGCCTTCTGCTCTAAAGAGCTATTTTGCTGGGCTTTTGCCAATAGAGAAGCAACAAGCAGGCAGCAAAGATCAGTTCTGTGTGCTTTTCTAGATAGATAACATGGACACAAGTCATGGGGAACCCAAAGTTCACTCTCATTTTTATTTCTTCATAAGCCATTCCTTTTTTTCTGTAAGAGGATTAGATTGCTTTTAGAGGGCCTTATTATGGGCTGGTCCCTGTTGTACCACTTCCTTTCTGGGTGCAGCAGGAGAGTCCCTGCCCTGTAGAGTTCATAAGCCAAAATTAGCAGGGTTGGGAGTGGGATTGTCCCATGTTGCAGGTGGGCATTGGCCATGGAAAGGAATTTAGGAGATTGTGGGGAAGGGGCCTTTGGTCTTGTGCAGCTCAAGTCAGCTCCAGGCTGTTTTCAGGATAAATGACGTGATTCTAGATCCAGGGGAAAGAGGAGAGATGAGGAAGGGCAATCCTGCACTGATAGGTATGTATTCCTAAGGGTGCTGCACATTCCTGAGCATGGGTCCCCTGTGGGTGCCTGGGTGGGGACAGGGAGCCCAAGCAGAGCCCCTGCAAAGGGGACTGCCAGACCCAGAGATGGGGAGCTCAGATGCAGGGCTGGGCTTGCAGAGATGCTATGACACACCATGAGATGAGTGACGACGAAATCACTGGCTCACAATTGTAAAATCTCCTTCAGCACTATCCAATGTTGCAGAGCCATGAAGCCAAGTAGTTTTTATTCTTCCTGTGGGGTGGGTTTGTCAGCCATCCAAACCCAGCATGGGCTGGGACCACGCTTAATTTGGGACCTAGGAGTCTGTCAAACTCCTTCCCCATCCCGCAGCATCCACCCAGCTGATACAAAGGGCCTGCCAGATTTGCTATCTGCTGTGGCTCTTCATGTGTTTGTACCTCTTCTGGTGTCAAAGAAGTTTTGGAAACAGCCCTGAAAGCTCCACAAAATGAATTCCATGTTTGCCTGGTTTAACAGTCTCCGGAAAACAGGGTGTGGGAGGTGGGAGGTGGTACTCAGCATCGAGTCTGGTTTATTGAATGGATATTTTGATGCCACAGATGTGTTTTGTTGGTTGTTAATGAGGCTTGCTGAAAAGAAAAGAGACGGGAAGCGAGGGAGGATTGTGCCAGGCAGCTCCTGGTGTCCCCAGGACCTGGAGTCCTGTGGGGTGGGAAGGGATGTTTGAGGACACCCAGGCTTTCATGTTGCTGGGAGAGGGACTTGGAGGACACCTAAGTTCATCCACTCTTCCCCAGCACTGCAACCACACTGGAGAAGAGATTTACCCATCTGGGCGTTGTTTCTTTCTCCTGGGCTGATGCAAATGTTTTGTGGCCCAGTCCCCTTCCACACCCTAAGGGGACAGTCAGGTTCAAGTAACCGTGCCCCAAATTCCCCCAAGGGAGAGGCACCTCCTTCCACCCCTTCCCGCAGCAGGATTTGAATAACCAGGCGAGAGCATCGTCCTCCCTCGTTAATGCGTTTGATAATTGACCAAACGCTCATTCCTGTGGGAGGGCGGTGTGCCCAGGCGCAGCACCCTGCGAGGAGGGGCTGTGCTCGGCTGCTCCTCTGCCCCGACAGCCCCTGGTCTTGCTTGTCGCCATGCCTGCCCGCTGCCTTCTCCTCCTGGGGCTGCTCCTGGCGCTGGAGCCTGCCTGCTGCCAGCAAGGTAAGTGCAGGCAGCTGCCTGACCTCCCGGGGAAACTGAGGCAAGAGGGAGGCGGGAAGGTGCGCCAAGCTCCCCCGGGCAGGTGGGAGCTGGTCGGTGGGGTGGCTTTGGGGACACGGACAACTGCGAGAGAGCTTCTTGGGAAGAGAAAAAACATCCCAGCTCTTGCCTGAGTTTCAGCAGGTGATGAGGAGGGGTGGGTTGGGAGAGAACCAACTTACCGGACCCGGGACGTGGAGACTTCTACCTGCTTTGCTGAAGGCTGAAGCTGCTGCTCAGGGTGTATTTCTGCTGCTTACACAGAGAGAATAGCAGCTCTGATTTACCTCTGGCAGGACTGTGCACCAGGATGAGTAATCTGTTTTCTTAAGGCTTTTTTTTTTTTTTCTTCCTTCTTTCTTTCTGTCTTTTTTCTCCCTCTCCGGGCAAGCGGAGCACTGGGGTCACTTCCCGAGCTTGCAGGTTTTCCTGTTAATCTGTAATGTTGATCACTGCTGAGGTGAGGGAGTAAATACTTTTCTCTGCAAATTATCCTCCTGTTCCCTTCCCGAAGACAACAGAGAAACTTCCTATGGCTAGGGCATTATTTTTAAGAAATTCGCATAAGGACTTGTCTAATGCTACAAGTAACTAGGTGTAATTAAAACTCATCCAGTGCTGCCAAAGTCCTGGAAAACTCCCTCCCCCTTTCTCCTCCTGATGCCCCAGCCCTGACTGCTCTTCCTGTATTTGTTTACCAACTTGCAGAGGATTGAACAGGCTGGGGTCTCCACCATCAGCACACTTTAAAGTTTTGCTGTTGCCTGGAAGGATAGGAAAAAAAAAACAACACCCTAAAACCCAAACAATCCACTCCTTTAATGAGAATTCAAAGCCTGGCACAGCTTCCTCGTAGAGGAGGTAGTCTTGGAGAAGAGGTAGGTGCCAGCCAATGCTTTACAAGCATATGGGGAAGATGTACCAAAAAGCAGATGTGTCTTCAAACCAGCCTTTGAGTATGGAAAGTGAGATAACAGCATGTGCAAGGGCTCATATTGACCTCAGCACTTCCCTTGGTCTTGCTTGTAGCTGCACAGCGATGGACATACCTCTGTTGGGGTGCAGTTACCACATTGCTTACATTGCCTTAGAAGATCTTGTTCTGGGTGGGGGAATCCCATCATTGCCAAGCAGTGAAACAGAGAGGAGGTGTCAGAGCCTGAGGGACTGACTGTCCTGGGCGGGGACATCCCTGGGAAAGCATTATTACAGGAACAGAATCAGAATCACAGAATTGTGGGGGTTGGAAGGGACCTCCAGAGATCATCGAGTCCAACCCCCTGCCAAAGCAGGTTCCCTAAAGCAGGTTGCACAAGTCGGTGTCCATATGGGTCTTGAATATCTCCAGAGAAGGAGTCTCCTCAATGCCCCTGGGCAGCCTGTGCCAGTGCTCTGTCACCATCACTGTGAAGAAGTTCTTTCTCACATCAGTGCAGAACCTCCTGTGGTCCAACTTGTGACCATTGTCTCTTGTCCTGTCCGCACAGGCCACTGAAAAGAGCTTGGCCATCTTCCTTTGTCTCCCACACTTCAGATGTTTATAAACATTGATGAGATCCCCTCTCAGTCTTCTCAAGTCTGAACATCTCCAGCTCACTTAGCCTTTCCTCATAGGAGAGATGCTCCAGGCCCTTCATCATCTTTGAGGCCTCGCTGGACTCTCTCCAGGAGATCCCTGTCTCTTTTGTACCAGGGAGCCCAGAACTGGACACAGGACTCCAGGTGAGGCCTGACCAGGGCAGAGTAGAGGGGGAGGATCACCTCCTTCGACATGCTGGCTACGCTCCTCTTAATGCACTCCAGGATCCCACTGGCCTTCTTGGCCACCAGGGCACACTGCTGGCTCATGGCCAACCTGTCATCCACCAGGACCCACAGGTCCTTCTTGGCAGAGCTCCTCTCCAGCAGGTCATCCCCCAGCCTGTACTGAAACCCACAGTTGTTCCTTCCCAGGTACAAGACCTTACACTTGCTTTTATTGACCCTCATCTGGTTCCTCACTGCCCAGCTCTCCAGCCTGTCCAGGTCTCTCTGAATGGCAGTGCAGCATTCCTGCGTGTCCCCCACTCCTCCCAGCTTTGGATCATGGGTGTACTTGCTGAGGGTGGACACTGTTCCCAGACTCATCCTTTAAGCCATCCCTGCTGGCAGGGCAGCAAGGTGTCCTCTGGTGAGGCTACAGCCAGGCAGTTCCCTCCAGGCCATGATCCACATACTCCCTTCCTGAGAAGATGCTATCAAGCTCCTCCCTCTGCCTGGTTCCCATTCCTCCTTATGCTCATGCACTTTCTCTGTGGCTACAGGGTATTTCAGCCCATGCAGAGGCATTTGCCACTCCCACTTTTGTCCTCACCTCCCCTTGCAGCTGGGCTTTATGTGGTCTCTCAAAGCCAGAACTGCTTGGTTTTGGTTTGGTATTTTCCTTTTTGGCTTTGAGTGCTCTGAAATCTGGTTGAAAGGTCCATCTGAGTGAGGTATCACTTGCAAAAGCATCCAGTACGTCCTGAGCACTGCTGATTGTAAGAGGTTTCCTACCACTTATCATCTGTCCTCATTTGCATCTGAAGATGCAAATTTGGTGATTTCAATCACTGCTGACTTAATTCCACCATTGATCTTGAACTCTCTTAAGCCCAGCAGAAACTTCAGCAACCTGATTTTCCCTTTCTAGGCTTCTGTGGAAACCCTGGTCCTGGCAGGGAAAATAAACCATCACTAATAAATAAATGTGGCTGAGATAACAGCCAAGGGCAGAGCGAAGGAGGAAGCAAATCGGGCCAAAGCTCAGCCTGGAGGCCATAGGTGTGTTTGGGGCTGCACCCATGGGGGTGGTGGGCAGCAGGGGCAGGAGCATCACTGCACATCAGGTAGGGCAGGAGGGGACCAAACCCTGCTTTTGCCCACTGCCACCACTCCCTGGTACCACCATCACCAGCTTGCTGATATGATGGGATTTCAGCCAAAATGTGCTGATACAAGAGGGAATTTCTGCCTGAATTCCTCCCAATTTGGGAGTTTTGGGCTTGAGTCCTTGCAGTAACCATACCAAGGGGAGGTGGGGGGGGCTGAGGGGTGCTGCTTGGGGCTGCTCACCCAGGGGTGCCACTGCTTTCCAGACTGGCACAGGCAGTGAGTCAGCCAGCCACTCTTTACACTTTCACTTCCAAGAGGAAAAGAGCTTTGGTGTTGTGGTTGTTTATTTTTGTGGTGTTGTTTTCTTTGTTGGGGTGTTTTTTATTTAAAAAAACTAATCCTTTTTCAGTGAGGATTGGAGGAGCTGGGGGTCTTACCAAGGGATAGTCCCCCTCCCTAAAACCAGAGGAAGGAGATGGCTGTCAGCAGCAGAGCTGGCGTGGAGCTGGCTGTGGGAGAGGAGTTTGCACACACGGAGCAGCACGCTGCCCATCTTTATTGCTGCTAGTAAAGATTATTTGCTGTTTACAGCAGAGATTTGTCTCCTGTGAGACAGGTGTGGTGTTCAGCTAATGTAAAGCTCCCAAGTCGAAGCACCAATGCACCTGTCCTGGGGCAGCTCTGCTTTGTGGTGCCAGTGGCAGAGGCTGGTGCTACTGGGGAGCATCCTCCACCTTCCCTGTCTGCCCACACAGAGTGACCTCACCTATGTGCAGGAGTTGGTGTTTTGATCAGCAGATGGAGGAAAAACCATGCCTGAATAAAGTAGTAATTAAATCCCAAAGGGATGTGTCTGCATGGATAAGGTCTCCTCTCAGTACTGGATGTGGATATTAATGACAACACTTAGGGATGGGTTTGGATACATCCCCATTGCCCAGAAGCTGTTAGGACATGAGGAGCAGATGTCCCTTCAAGGGTTGGGACAAGGTTTCCTCTTCTCATCACCCTGCCCTTGAGTTCCTCCTGTGTCCAGAAATATGTGCCACAGCCTTCCCACCCACGGCTGCATCACCATACATCACCACTTCAACCCAGCTAGAGAAAAATGAATCTACCAGGGATGCTGTGGTTGGCTCCTGGCCACCCACCACTGCCCCCCCTCCCCATTGCCTGGACCCCTGCCAGCCCCACCTGGCCTTTGTGCTGGAGGCTGTTGCTCTGAACACTTCAGCCTTCAATTTCCCGTCATAAATCAGCTTGCTGCTCTGGAAACTTGTGGAAGGGTAGATTGTACCAACATCCACACTGGCAACCGTTTGCTGTGACAGTGACAACCCTGTTGTGGGGTCCTTATTGTACTGGGCAGTATTTGGAAAGTGACCTGGGAATGGTGCCAGTGGCATCTGGAGCTGAAGAAACAGTTTGCTGAAACCCCTCTGCCTTTTTTCCCCTGTCACTTTGGGCAAACATTCTCCTTCCACATCCCCCCACCTCGGAGTAACCTCAGAGTAATCTGCGCCCCACTGCGTATATGTATGCATGTACACATGGGGCTGCAAAGCTGCAAGACACCATGCTCCACATGCAAATGCCAGCGACACTGCTGTTAATTGCACTTTATTTTGCTGCTACCCCCAGGTAATCCTGCCTGGATTAACAGCAACACTCTCTGCTTGGCTTTGCAGGACCAGGCTTTTGGCTGGACGTCGCTGAAGCTGGATGAGAGAAGCTCAGCAGATAAAGCCCAAGGATGTATTTCTAACACTTGTCCTCATCTTTGTTCCTGCAGCCCGGGGCAGTCTCCAGCCATGGTCACAAGGTGTCATCGCAGTGGTTGTGTTTCTAGTCCTGGTGGCCATCGCTTTTGTGGTCAACAGGTTCTGGTGCAAGGAGAAGGTGTAAGTGTGGGAGCGCTGGGGGTTGCTTAAGGTCGGGCTTAGCCACCTCTGCACGGGTCACTTCCAGCTGCCTCTGTCCCTGTTCCAGGGATGGGAACACTGTGATCACTCTGCCAGGAGCCTGGCTGGGAGAGCAAAGACTCCCTGTCCTGGTCTCTCTGTCTTCTCCCTGTCCTGGCCTCTGCTCCCTGTTACTTATTGCCAGTCATGAGGTTTCACCGACCAAATGCCAAGAGAAAGCACCGGGGACAGCAGAGCTGCCTCATCATGGCTGGTTTACATGGGCATGTGTCACAGGATTCTGGGCTGAGCCTGGTTTCCTCTGGATTTGGGGGTAGAGCTCCCAGGTGCCTTATACCTGTGGGAAAACAAGCCCCAGGCAGGTTTGTTTGCAGAGCAGACAGCCAAGTAGTGCAGAGGCACTGAGAGGAGCTAGGAGAAGAGGGAGGTAGCTGCAGCATGACAGTGCTCTCCACCAGAACCCCACAGTGCAGGACAATGAGATGGCCTTATCCATCAGAAAAAGGTCCTGCAGGACAGGTCACCTCTTGCCTGCTGCCAGCAAGCAAAGCCACAGGCTGCTGCTCCTGCTCAGCTGACCCAGGCTAACTGGATAAGTTGCGGTAACCTGATCTTGAACCTGAGCTCAGAGTCAACAGGGAATGAAGATGGAAAGTGCCCTGAAGCTTGGTTCCTGGTTCCTCTGCATTGACACAGGCAGTCTGGGCTTTTCACCCAAGGGTGCTGGCATGGCCTTGTATCCAAAGGGCTTCTCCTGGCCAAGGAGTGGGGACTTGGGGGGCACCCCAATGCTCAGTAGGTCTGTTTCTGTTCCAGATGCATTTAAAGGGGGCCCTATGGGACAGTGTGTATATATATATATATATTTCTGATTTACAACTGCAGCCTTTGTTTTCCAAAAGGAAAACTTTGTCCTCAAACTGGTGGAGCCCATGGAGAGGGAGGCAAAGATGGTGTTTCCCACCTCTGCCTGTGCCTCTTCCCAGAGGCAGGTGATGCTGAGGAGGACTTGAGGAGTTTTGTGTTAATTAATCTGGCCTCTCTTCACAAGAGCCACAGCACTGCCGTGTCTGTGCTGTCACAGTGACAGCAGTGATCAGCTCAAGACGCTGGCTCTTTATGCCAGCCTGTTCCTCAGAAAAGGCACCCAAATTATCCTTGGGCAACCACTGGAGGAGACAAGGGTGTGCACGAAGGGTGAATCTGCACCCACCCACCATGGTCAAACTTTCCCAGGCCCAGGCCCAAGGTTCTGGGCTTGCTCCAGACCTGAGATTTTAGTTTTGACTAATTTTGAACATCTCTTCCCTGCTCCATAGTTCCTTCCATGAGTGATCCAGACTCACATCTGAGAGGAATCTGCTCGGTTTTGCAAGGACACACACACGTGTGTCCCTCCTGCACAGTTCTGTGGCACCAGCAGAGCCTCTGTGTTCCTCTCCCTGTCCGTTGGGACCCGCAGGAGCTGTTTTGCAACAGATGGCATAGAAGAAGACTGGAAAAACCAGTCAGTGGGAGAAAACAAGTCTTTTGTATTGACAAATGAGCCTTGCTGAGTGCCAACCCGGCACTGGGAGTACCAGCTCCAGAGGCAGGGTATGGCATTCAGTGTCTAGTGTCTGGGCATGGCCCCTGCAAACCTGCCACGAGGGTGTCTCTCCTTTCCCATGTCCTGCTGGGAAGGGGGTTGAGCTGGGTGTCTGAAGCCAGGTCATGCAGGTCCCTTATTGCCTCTGTGGTGTTGGAGCAGCCCCTTCTTCTGCATGGCCATGAGCTGCTGGCATGGTTCCTCCATTGTGCTTTCAGCTTCTCTCTTCTCTCCCTCAAGGGAAAATGTCGAGACAGTGGTGAGCGTCAAGGACAAGCATGAGCCCGTCACATCCAATGGCCATGAAGGGAGATACATCACTGCTGCAGCTGACTTCAGGTGAAGAACTTGATCAGACTTTGTACCCACAGCTCCCAGGTTCTGCTCCATCCCCCTGGGGACAGCTCAAGACATAGAGAGTCATGGTGTCTCTGGGGTCTCACTTGGGGTCTCACACGTCCCATTCATCTGGTTTGGTGGCTCTTGTCCTCTCCATGGTCTAAGGAAAAGGTGGTAAGGGAGTAGCCCCTCCTCCCTGGTCTGACCCCATCCCTGCAGCTGAGTCCCAGGGCCCACCCACCACCTTGCAACCTGCTACACCACATTTTTCTTATTCTACATCACACCTTTCAAACAGAGGAAGCCACCAAAAGTGGCCATAGGTCCCTACGCAAGATGACTGTCAAAGCCGTGCTCACTAGAAATTAGAGCAATTCCCACCCCATGCTTGGCTCTCCTTGCAGGGTGACTCCTCCCTCCTCCCCACCTTGTCCCTTGCTCAACACACAGATGGCACCAGAGAGGTCAGTGCCCCAGTTGTGGCTTCGGGAAGGTCTTGGTGGGCATGACTCATCACCATACTTCTCCCTCCTGACACAGGTCCAAAGAGAACCAGCATGCCTATGAGAACACCCTGGAGCCCGAGGAGAAGGTGATCACCACTGCCATGTAGCAGGCACGCCATCTGACCACCCTCCTTTCTCCTCTCACCTTGCTTCCTGCTGTCATGATGGGCATTGTCACAGGGACCATCTGCACCGGGTGCACAGTGGCTCCTCAACCTCTCCATGGCACCACCATCTCCTGATCATTTCCCTTCCCACCTTCAGGGCATGCTCTTCTGCCTCAGGGGCTGGTGTCCACGTGGGCATTGGTCCCCAGGAGAGGTCCAGAGGTGCCACCTCTCCTGCCCAGAGGACACCTCAGCTGGTTGGCCAGGCTGGTGTCCCTGGTCCCAGGGGGGTGCTGACCTGCTCCAAACATGGAAGTGTCCCTGCTGTGTGCTTGGGACCTCCCCACAGTCTCAGCTACCCTCTGGGGAGCTGCTGATGGGAACCCCACTCTCTTCTCTCCATTTCACTCTCTTTTTATGACCTACACCGTACATTTTAATGTCAGAACAAATCTCCCCTGTATATATCTCCCCTCTGAGCAATAAAGAGAATTGTTGCCCATACAGCTGCAAGGATGGTCGTTTTTCTAATTGCCCAAAGGACTTTCTGGCATCTCTAAGCACTCCCAGCCTTCAGGCAGTTTGGGAGGGGAAGGACACCAGGGAAGGTGGAGTGGGAAGGGTGCCTAGGCAGGTCAGCCCCCCCACCTCCCCTGTGATCCCTCCTGGGTAGGTTCCCTCTCTTATTTCCTCACTTGGATGGAGTGGAGAGCACTTCTGCGTGTGTCTCTGTGTCAGCAGGGGAGAGAACAAGGTGGAGCATTGTTTTGTGCTCAATATTTGGACCACTTGAGAGCTGCAAAGGGACACATGAGGAGGTAAGAGTCATCCCCCTCCATTCACCAGGTGGGGAAACTGAGGCACGACACCAACACAGCACTTCCCAGCACTGCTTAATGGGTGAAAGGCAGCGCTGCCTGGATCACAACAACTACAAAGCACAGATCCACAACCAACTGGGGGCCATTCCCAGGGCTGGAGGCTGCCAATGGTGATCACTGGTGTTGCTGGGATGTGGCTGTGCTGGCTCTCCCAGGGCAGCCAGCCATGAACAGGCAGGCTGTTCATTAACCAGGGTCTGTCTTTTTCCTGTGGTGAGGACAGTGCTGGGGTCACCATGGGAGCAACAGTCACTCCCAAGCCATGGCATTTGGAGGTTCAAACAAGAGATCTGTAACACCTTGGTCTTCCCTGGGACATCAGGTGTCCATGTCCTGTTCTGTTTCCTCCCTGTGACCAACAAGGAAAGGGTTAACAGGGTCTGCAATCAAGACAGCCCCGGGGGCTGCAGGACTTGGAGTGATGGGATGGGGGGTTTATAAGGGGAGACCCTGGGTTTTGGGGAGTTGGGTGCCTTTGGGGCTCTGCTGGGTTTGGGGCTGTGCAAATGCAAGGGGAGCAGGGGGCAGGGGGACATTGGGTGCCTGAGCCACCTTTGCTTTCAGCTGAGCATTGAGGTAAGGGGAAATGCTAGATCTGCTGTCAGACAGCAGCTGTGATGGGTTGGGGTCTGGGAGGAGCCCTGGCTGCTGCCCAGGAGGTGCTTTGGAGGCCCATGTTCAGATAGAGATGCAGGCAGTGGCATGGTGGGCTGGAGGTACCTCTGTCTCTCCCTAGCAGATCTCCAACCCTGTGTGTTTCAACCCTGAATGGACTTTCCTGCTGCAAAGGCTGTTCTTAGCTCCTCTGTGCTTGCCAGGGACCTTAAAAGCCCCAAGCCTGTCCTGGCAGAGGTGCTGCCCATCATGCTGCAGGCAGCAGGCTTCTTCCCCAAGCAAGGGGAAGCACTGAAACCTGATGGATATTCCTGAAAGCAAAGATGTGACACTCCTGGTGGGGAGCTCAGCCCTGAATGGGCCACTTCCCACTCCGGAGAGCCCTTGGGGATGGAGCAGGGAGCTGGAGCTGGACCTCGATGCCACCACTCATCATGAGCCACTCTCACTTCCAGCAGGTGAAGCTGTTGTTGTCTCTAGCAGGTGGTGACACAAAAAGTTCTGGAATGGCTGTAAAACAGGGACCTTCTGGTAACACACCCACCCTGAAAGACATCTCCCTGAAAAGCCTCACGTAGGCAAGAGTTTCGAAAACACCCTCCAGACTCAGCATTGAGAAATCACAGCTCCAGTTGAGAAATTCCATGGGGGTAGAAGAAAACAGGCAGAAGGGTTGGAGGGGTCAAGCCCTCTGCTGCGGGGGCACGACAGCTGCCACCCCCAGCATCACGTCAGAGCTGTTCCCTTGTACCACGTTCCCTTGGGGACCTGGAGGCTGGGTCAACCCCAAGTTGGGTCCTGGACCTCCCCACTCCTTCCCCTGATGGATGGTGCTCCCCTGAGTTTTCTCTGGCAGGTGCCAAACGTCACAGGGCTTTGGGAAAAACAAGTTTCCTGGAGTTTGTCGGTAATGCTCCGCTCGGCAGGGTTTAGGATGGATTAGTCATTGTGTGCTCCTGCCGTGTCAGCACTCAGGCTGGGGGTGTGGTGAGGGGAACCCATTAATTTTTACCTCTTGGTTGCAGAAGGAGTTAGGAACAGTGTCCTTATAATGAGTAACAGTGGGAGTTTATTCCCTGCCCTGTGCACAGGCTGTGTGATGAATGCCTGAGTTGCTGCCCTGGCAGTGCCAGGGTACAGGTGGGGGCTCGGCGTGTCCCTTTCCCCATGGGTCAGTCTTGTGGTTGTAGGTTCAAGCAAACAGAGGGACAGAATTTTACCACCATGTGCTTCAGGGTAGCTCAGGAACCCTGATATTTGGTTTCACCCCAGCCAGTGCCCCTTCAGAGTTCACTTTCCTGGAGAAAACATCTTTTGTGAGACCCACCGCATTATGTCCCTGTGGGACCTCACCTCAGCGTGGTCTGTGATGTTGCCCTGCCTCAGTTTCTCTTGTCCTCCAAACAGGGTCCAAGGCTGGCTGTGTGAAGTGGGCTGCCTTCCCATAAACCATGCAGCCAACTCATGGCTGCTTCTCAGTGTGATCCTAAAAAGAACAAAAGGGAGAGAGCATAAATGAAATTTATTGTTGGGAAATCTTAATTAGATTTTAAGCCCCAAAGGGAGAAAAGTGAGGTATTATCTGACACAGCTAATGAGTGTTAAGGGTCCATTGTTATATTCCTTGTTTACCTTTCTGTGCTGGCTGATACGGCCCGGATCCTCGCCTGTACTGCCATAATTAGGATATCTCATCTCTCGCTGATAGGGTTGGGGATGCTCCTTAAAGCACAATCATCTCTCCCTGGCACGATGAGCAGGATTGGGAAGGCAACTTGTGGTGTCTCAGCACTTGTACCTGCTCTGTATGACCCTATGAGCTGATGGGATGCCCTCCAGAGCCAGGGCTGTACTTGATAGCTCTCAATTGATAGGCACCTCCAACAGCCTTGGTGAACTCTCTGAAGGGCCCAGATCCAACTTGCCTGGGGGACAAATCCTCCCCAGAACCTCTGTTCATGCAGCATGGGGGGTCATTGTGTCCTCCATAAGTTACCAAATGCTTGCTGAGGAAGAGGAAGGACACCTGTGGGTACCCTATTCCACCCCACACTTTGTAATGCCAGTATCTCTGAAGCCTGGGCTTCAGTAAGATGATCAGGCTGGGACCTGCTGTGGACAGGATAGTCTCCTTTTGGACAGAAGATATTGAGGGTGGTCTTTTTGCAATACTACCTTGTTACAAGATGTAGCACAGCTTTCCTTTGTGGCCTAGGACGGTGCAACTCATCTCCTGGACCCCCAGATAACGGGGCATCTTGTTGAATGCCATCTCTACTCTGATGTTTCCACAATCTCTCCTGGAGCTCTTTATCTGTGGAGGTTTAAGATGTTTCTGTTCCAGCTGTGACCACAACCCTGGGCACCTTGGGCAGGTGGCCACCTATTATATAAACTATTCTGAGGTTGGTTGAGTAAAGCCTTACTGTAGGCAGGTAAACCACTGCTGAAAGGACCACCAGCTCCAGCCCTGGCCCCAAGCAGTGTAACGTGGGATTTGTGTCCTGGCATTGGGCACCTTGACACCGAAGTGATGCGATTTGGACCTCCAAAGCCAGAAAGGGAGCCCGTCCCACCATCGTGGTCCTGTGGTAAGGAGCCCAGGTGGGAGAGCTGCGTGTAGGGGTGTCTGTGTGTGGGCAAGGGGGCTGCAAAGTTTTTGGGTTTGATTCAAACCACTGAAAGCCAGAAGTAAAATACCATCCATTGTTGGTTTATACACCCGTAGTAGCCAAACAAACATCCCCGGAGCCTGTCCTTATCACTTTATTACACCTGCTAGAGTGAATAGATTAAAGAGGATGGGGGAGGGGGGAAAGCAGAAGAATCCAGCAGAAAAACTGGGTTTTGGGATTGTTAATTATTCTCTGGGGTCTCTAATCTTTAACTGGCAAACAGCATCACTAACTGTCTTAAAGCCCCTCCTGGAACATCCTGATAATAAGCCATCTGCATGAAGGCACCCCGTTATCTGCCCTCCTCCAGCCGCCTGTGACATGGCTGGAGTGGGAGATAATGAATGTGTGGTGTGTAATAACGACACGTCATTCATGATTATCGGCCTGATACCCAACCTTTTAGCTCCATTGTTNAAAAAAAAAAGAGAGAGAAAAAAAAAAAAAGGAGGATGAGAAGAAGAAAAAGGGGACATCTTGATGCTATGGGCTGTCCCAGGGTCCCCGAAGTGTCTCCCTGCCAAAGGGGCTGGCTCTCGTAGCATCTCCCAGAGGGTTTGGTGGTACCCTGGAAGAACTCGCCTGCGGATTGGCGGCTGCTGTAGCCATGGTGATGGAGGGAGAGAGCTGAGACAGCGCAGAAATGTCACAGCCTGGCAGGGACACGTTTGGGGCAAATGCTCGGGTGATTAGATCTGTGTCACTGGGTGCTGCCCGGCTCCTTGCGCTGCTTTTTGCTGCTCTCAAAGCCGTTCAATGGTGGCTTGGCAGAGGAGGTTATCTCGAACACACTGCTGTCCAGAAACTGCCAGCACTTGAAGGTGGGGGGTGGGGAGGGGGGATGTTTGGGTTGCCTGCTTTGACCTGAATAAGCTATAAAGCAGAAGAATTTTCTCCTCCTTGCTGCTGCATTATGGCTCCATGATGCATCAGCACTGGGAGATCTTTCCCCAAAAGCTTTGGCCCCTCAAACTACAAACCTGAGTTAAGTGTGATTGTTAATGAGGAGAGACTTTAAATAGTGTCAGCTCAGGTTGTCTCAGTTATTGTCAGACCTGCCTGGAAAAATGGTTCTTTATTTTTGGCACAAAAAGTGGGAGTAATCTTCCTTTTCCTGAGAAGATTTCCCAGAGGAGTCTCCCCAGGGAAGGTCTCTGCTGGAGGTGGCCAGGGTTTGGCTGTTGCTAGCCATCAGGACACTCTGAAACTGAATGAACAGCCTTGATCATGACATTGAGTAGGGTGACAGCCTCAAAACGCAGGGCTGGGAGGCCAAGCAGGGCACCATGTGGACACAGCAATGGGCAGCAGCTGTAGGTCCTCATCAGATCTAACTTTTCCTGCTCTGGCCTTACGTCCCTGTGCCCAAACCAGAAGATGCTATAGGGACATCTTTGAGTGCCACCTAGTTTCCTTTGCAACACACCGCTAAGGATGCTGGGACAGGTCTTTGCAGCCAAGCGCTCCCCAAGTCTGCTGCTTGGACCACAAGCTGGAGTGTGGCTGAGCAAAGCTACAAGGTGACTTGCTTGTTCCTGGGTTGGTGGCTGAAATGTCTGACAAGTAAGAGCAGGAAAGGAAGAGCAGCATCAAGCTGCTGCCCCCTCCACCCCCTGACGGCCTTGCTGTGCTGGAGCTGGGGAAGAGGGCTGGACTCTGACATTTGAGACCAGCTTGTGTCCATCAGCAGTGCAAGGGTGGTGTCATCATCACCTACATAACCTGCACCTGGACAGAGAAGGGCAGGGAGTGGGGAGAAGAGGAATTCTGCCTCCAGCTGCATTTGCAGGGTAAATATAAGTTGCACCTTGCTGGTTCCTGGGAGCATCCCTGCTCTGGCAGTGTGGGTCCAGACCTGGAGGAGCTTTCTTTCCTCAAGTGGTGGTATGTGGCAGAGAGAGGGAGCAGAGGGTTGTGCTCAGTTGGGTTATCCTGGTCTGGCCACAAGCAGAGTGGAGCTGCCCAGACAGACAGACATGGTTTGGCTATGTTAGTGCTCATGTTAGTTCCTACAATGATGCTGGTGATGCCACTGCCCTAAGCAAGGGCTGGACAGACAATTTTGTCTCTCACTGTAACATGGCATGTGTGCCTCAGTTTCCCCTCCCCCCCCCCCACCCTCGCGGGTGG
>VXBZ01009292.1:238051-270163 GCA_013399135.1 Heliornis fulica | reverse complement strand
GGGGGGGGGAGGGGATTCCGCGAGGGATCAGTGCTCACTCTGCTGCCCAGCACGGCTGAAGGTTGGAGTGGGATGGGGATGCCCCTCCCCCCCCTCCCCGCGACTGGGGCCTATCAGCTCCCTCCCGAGCTCAGGGGGTTTTGCCAAGGACCAAGGAGGACTCTGGCTGGGTTTTTCCTGGGTCTCCCACTGCCACCTAGTGATCCATTTCCCTCCCCAGACCTGCAGCTCTCGCAGCAAGTTCCCCTTTGGTGGAGAACTCGCTTACGGCCGGTACTNACGGCTGAAGGTTGGAGTGGGATGGGGATGCCCCTCCCCCCCTCCCCGCGACTGGGGCCCATCAGCTCCCTCTCGAGCTCAGGGGGTTTTGCCAGGGACCAGCGAGGACTCTGGCTGGGTTTTTCCTGGGTCTCCCACTGCCACCTAGTGATCCATTTCCCTCCCCAGACCTGCAGCTCTCGCAGCAAGTTCCCTTTGGTGGAGAACTCGCTTATGGCCGGTACTGGTGGGGAAACCTTGCAGTGGGTTCCTGCACCTCCCAAAGACCCTGTCCCTACGGTTAGCGCCCACCTGCGCCCCTTGGGCGGCTCACTCATGTACTGAGCAGTCAGTTCTCAGCCAGTGCAGAAAAGTGCTTGAGATGGACTTGTGCTCCCTGTTGGGACTTTTCTTGTTTGGAAGCTGATTTCATTCTTGTCACCAGCATTTGATGGGCAGTACAATGATCTTTGTTTTGCTTTGTGTGACCCCAGAACATTTCAGTTGTTTCCTTACCATGGAAACTCCCAGAGGCAGAGGCTTAGTGATCCGTGGCATGGGAGGGTTGGAAACAGGCTCCTCAGGCTCAACAAGGGGCAAACCCACTAAAACAACACTTGCAGCTTAAGAAAACACTTGAAGGGCTATACCCTTGGGCACAGCTGTGCCTCTGGGACTCACCCTATAGATCCCTTGGTCCACAAATGCAAAAGAAGCCAAAGCCACTCTTGGAGAGCACATCTGCAAGGTGTTATTCTCATTTCAGAGAGGAGGACAAGGCTGATTGCACATTGTTTTGAGGATAGTGAGTACTTTTTCCAGGTTAGCTGGTGACAGGTCTCTCTGTTGGATCCTGAGCACCCTCAGCTCAAGAAATTTCAGTCTCAGGGCAGAAAATCCCACCAGCTTTCATCCCTGTAACAGCAGGCAGAGCCAGCCCTGGAATGGGTTAGGGGGAGTAATTTGGAGGGTGATGCACAGGGACGTAGTGTGGCTGCAGGGAGAAGCTCCCTGCCCCAGCACCCCCAGGCTGGAGGCAGGGGGTAAACACTGCTCTTGGGCAGTGTCCAGGCTTTAGACATCTGTGCAAACCATGGTGTTGTTCACTGCCATGCCCAAGCAGGGAACTGGAAATGGTGTGAATACCCAGCTGGGTGACAGAAGTCCCACTGGGCAGTGTGCACGGGCAGGCTGGAGGTGAGGACATGAGCAGGACACAGAGGATGCCTGTAGAGGTGAAGGCTAAGCCACAGCTGCACTGTGAAACTCCCTTGGCAGAGCTGTTCACTGTGCAAGGATGGGACCTGGACCTGCTGGGTTCGGGGTGTGTGTGAAGGGGGTCAGCATGTTCCCCTGGGCAGCAGCAGGGAGGGAAGGTCTGGAGTGGCCAGAGTGAGGCTGTTTGGGTCCTCATCTTAAACTTCTGGGTGAAGGGATGGTTCTTGGTAACACTCTTGGTCCCTGGTGTGGTACTCCACAACTTCAGTGAATCTTCTTCAGATGCAGGTGGATGCCATTGCTTGATCTGAGGATGAGCTGCTGTATCAGTGTGGGAGGGTTGGATGGGTCAGGGGACAGCTTGAAGCGGAGCAGGGTCAGGGCCAGCGCCACCTTCATCTCGTTCATGGCAAACTGCTGCCCAATGCAGTTCCTGGGGAGAGAATAACAAAGGCTCTGACTACAGACTTCATCCCTCACCATCCCTGACCTGGGCTCAGCCCATGCCTAGCTGAGTGTCCTACAGCTGCTGTGAGGACGACACCACAGCTTACCTAAGAATTTCTTGATGCCACACCAAAATGCACCCAGCTCTGTGATGGGACATTGCTCATTTTCTTAAATAAGCATTAAAAAATGATATGAGTTTGAGAGGATTTGGGCTTGCTTCACTTGGAAGTGCTGTATAGATCCAGATAAAACCCCAGACACCTCAGAAAGGTTATTTTTGGCTCTGTGTAGGGTATTCCTTCTTTCAGGCTACTGAAACATCAGTGTCTTGCATCTATTGATACACAAAAGTGTGTGGAACCCTACAGTGACCACAGAGCTGGGGCATGGGAGATGCTCTGAAACTGTTGGAGCATGTTGGAGATCCTGTTACGGAGATCCTACTTCAGTTGGCCAAGCCAACTTGGCTCATGGGCACTAAGAGGGAAATAGCCTCTGGAGCTCAGCTCTGAGCTGGGTCTCATATGATGCAGCCTACAGGGAAGGAGAGTGATGAAGGATCTCCCACCTGGCTCCAGCAGAGAAAGGCAGGAAAGCATGGGAATGCCTCTGTGCTGAGTTCTCTGGAGAAAACCTCAGGGGATCATATATCTGTGGGAGTAAAAAAGGCAGTTTAGTTACTGTTGGCTCCGATATGAGCAGTGCCAGGTTCTTCCCCAGTCCCCAGAATAGGTCTGGATGTGGCCTCTACTGCCCTAGAAGAGCTGCAGCTGATGTTCATCCCTCTGCAAAGCCAAGCAACCAGGTGGATGAGAAGAGGGCACTGGTCGCTGTACAGATCTTCACCTTGAAGATATCCAGAGCACCAACTACAGTGCCCACAATGCTTGCAGGCATTTCCTCATCCATGGCAGCAACGATCAAGCCAGATTCCATCCTGTCCAGAAATGCCTGATCCTGCCTCTCCAGAGAGCCACTGGAGAGAGGCAACTGCAGCCCCTCCTTCAAGTTTTCCAGCTATTTCTTTCCTTGCAGCCTCTAAGACATTGACTTCAAATCACACACTGCCAGGAGGACTTGGCTCTTCTCATGCCACACTGGGATCTAAGTTTATCCAGGGCAGCTGAAAGCAGCCTGAGACTATTCAGCACCCTTTCCCAGCACTTTGGCATGTTGGAAGCCTTTGGGCTGTTTGATAACTTCAGTGAATTTTGCATTTGGATATGGACTGTTGGAATAAGAGGGGAAAAAAAGTTGTGGTGGGGCATCACAAGCTGCCTTGTTCAAGGAGAGTGGATGTCTGGGCTCAGAGATCATCTGCAACTACTTGTTATAAAGGTGAAATACCTCAGGGTCCTCCCATACATCCTGGTTCCTGTGAAGAGCAAATATGTTCAGTCCAACCTGGCAGCCTGGAAATGAAAAATTGAAAAAAACCTCATGAAATGTCAGACTGAAGACTCAGGAGAGGTGTTTGTGGGATGGTCTTCTGCCCTGGGCTCTGCAGGGGCTGTTGCAGGAGATCTGGCAGGGGGTATGCCTAGCCTGTCCAGGCAAGCCACCTCCTGAAACCCTCACATGGGTAACAGTGACATCAGAGCCAGGACTCATTCTGGTACCAGGTAGATGAGCTTTGCAAACACCCCAGTGCCCTGGAGCATGTCCTTGGACTCTCTCCAGCCACCCTTCTGGGAGAGCTGTCATTGTGAGCTGGGGTGGCCCCATACAGCCCTTTGGAGAGAGAAGAGAGGCTGGAAGCCCCAGCAGCTCCTCCACACAGCAGCTCTAGCGAGGACACCCCACTTGTCGTGGACAGCAGCATGAAGGATGAACAAACTCAACAAACCTGCTGGCAAGCTGCGTCCATCAGAAAACGTGATGGGTTTGGAGAGGTATCGGGACACGGAAGGAACTGGTGGGAACAGGCGCAAGCTCTCTTTGATGCACATTGTGGTGTAAGTCATCTTGCCAAGGTCATCCCTGAAAGCAAATCAGGTGGGATGGGGTGTCAGGTTGTGTTTGAGTGGCAGCAATGGGGACTGGGTAGGCTGAACCACCATGTCTCCTGTCTCTTGTTTGGGTTTCTCCTCCTAGTCCTCCCTTTGCTGCCAGCATTGCTATGTGAAAAGCAGAATGCCCCAGTGTTGGTGCAGTATGAAGTGGATGAAGTTTCCTTCTCAGGATGAGTGAAAAAAGTCAAAATTAAGGAATAAGAAGTCCTAGCTCACCACTCAATGGTATCTCGGTCTCCCAAGATCTCCTGGATCTCCTCCCTGCACCGTTGCTGGTAATCTGGATATAGTGACAGGCAGTAAAACAGCCAGGAGATCCCACTGGCTGTGGTATCATGACCTGCAAACATGAACGTGTCCACCTCGGCACGCAGGTCCTCATCAGATAGCCCAGCACCATCTGCATCCTAACAAAGAAGAGAGTGTATCATTCACAAGTGCTCTGTAACTGGATGTGCTCCTTTGGGTATAAAAATAACCCCAGATGCTGATGAAGCAGGGCCTGATTTGGTGTCTCTTGTGTCTCCCTGGACACCAGCAAGTAAGCCAGTAGAAAATATATCCAATCCATGTAAGAACAGTCAGACCTGCTGATGGACAACTCTGCAGTGAGCAGAGTTACAGTACTGGGCTTTGGTGGGATACCAGATCCCAGCCCTCATAAGGACACTCCATCTGGTCTCCTATCAAGGGTCCCCATTACGTTTTTCAGGAGTTTTGTTGGGTGACTTTTGTTCTCGAGTGAGACACAAAAGAAAGCAGTGGCTCCAGAAGGACAGAGTGAGCACAGAGGGGATCTCCTTCCTGAGCACCAAATGGCAGCTTCTACCCAGACTATCTGAAGTTGCCTGTGAAGGTAAAACTACAGACTGTGAAAAACAAAGCCTCTTAAGAGGATTACAGCCAAGGTGGCTTCCTGGTAACCTTTCCAAAGGTCTCATTCTTTGATTTCTGACAGGTCACTTTTTTAAAAACTATTAAAAAATTATATTGGGGTTGGACTCGATCTCTCGAGGTCCTTTCCAATGCTACAATTCTGTGATTAATGTGCTCAATGAAAATGAACGAGGAAGACAAAAACCTGTCTGAGCTATTTATGCTCAATGTTCTCACACAATTGTATTTCCTTCTCTTTCAAACCACCTTCTCCTGAGCTAGGAAACCTGGAGTGGGGAAGCTGTTGCCAGCAACTCCAGCTGGGGTAGTGAGCTCTCTGCTGATGCACCCTTGAAACCTCACAGGTATGTTGTAGCAGTAGGACAAGGGGTAATGGTTTTAAACCAGAAAAGGGTAGATTTAGGTTGGATATTAGGAAAAAAATTCTTCAGTATGAGGTTGACAGATCAACGGTACAGGTTGCCCACGGAGGTAGTGGAGGCCCCATCCATGGAGATATTCAAAGTCAGGCTTGATGGGGCTCTGAGCAACCTGATCTAGTGAAGATGTCCCTGCATTGGATGGCCTTTAAAGTTCCCTTACAACCTAATACATTCTATGATTCTATGTTCTTTGGCTTTTGATATTACTATTTCAAACATTCACCTTGGTACAAAGAAGAATGTCCAGAAAATCCAGGTGTTTCTTCTTCTGGACCTTGTCAAGTTCCTTCTCGCTGGAGAGTAACATCTTTCTTTCTTTTATTACTTTGTCTGTATAGAGGAATTATCAATCCATTAGAGGTGTTCTGCTCCTCCAGAAAGCTCACACACTTGTCTGCTTTGTTAGCAACTTGGACTCTGTTTAATATGTAGCCCTCTGGCCAGTGGTGCTGCAACCCCTCCAAGGTGATCCAGATGTGAGCAGGAGAGAGGTTTATCTGTAATACAGGGCTGGAGAGAAAGGGGGAGAAGTACCTGTGTGGGTATGGGCCAGCTTGCAGGCATTCTGAAACTCACGGCCTTTGCGAGTCAAGTTGTAGAAGATGTCCTTGTAAGAAAAATTCTGGATTCTATTGCTTATGAGGTAGCTCAGGTCATAAACAGCTCTGATGTAATAGTCTGAGTTGCTGGAAGGAGACCAAGGTTAGAGTGGGCATTAGCAACATGAGTCGGGGGAACACACACTTGGTTTCCCAGAATTTGAAGGTTCAGGTACTGACCTCTGAGTCTGGCAGTTGGTATTATAACTGAAGGCACATTTCATGATGCTATCTAGTGTCATCAGGCTGACATCTTGGAAGAGCTCCACTGACTTTCCCTCGGTGTTCCTCTTTTCCCATTTATCCTGACAGTGGAGACAGGGCTAAGGAGGGGCAGACTACCATCGATGGTCATATTTTCCCTTCCCTTTTCCCAGATCCACACTGCTAATTACTTTCTTACTCTCTTTTCTGCAAGGAGAGGCCCTACCTAGTTCACTCTACATTCTGTGAATCTAATCAAACTCTTCTGTGCATTTCTTTTTCCAGGTTTGCCATTACTGGGCTAGGAAATGATATTCCAGTTGATTTTTATTGGAAAGCAGATGAAAGAGAATAAGTAGAATGACCAGAGGAAGGTGAGGGGAGCAATTTCAGAACTTCCAAACTACACAAAACTTTCAATGAAACTCTAGGAACCATCTGAGTCCTGTCTCTTCCCCTCAGTCATTCCCAGACCTGACTATTTTCACCATTGCACAGTCAAAAGATAGAAGTAGCAGGAGTGGTGATTCTTACCAGCATCACTTTGACTGAATCTGACATCAGGGCCACATAAGATTTCAACACATCATAATGAAAGGCTGGGGTGAGCAGCTTCCGATGCTGGAACCATTTAGTCCCATCCAGGATCAGCAGCCCCTGCCCTGGAGATACAAACAGCAAAGGCACAATCAGCTCCTCCAGATGTTATTGTGGCTCTGACAGTCTCACTACTGCTTTTGGGCAAGTGCAGGGCAATGTCCTTCACTGCAACCAGCTGCACATTTTTCATCTACCCTGAAATCAAAATCTTGATGGCAGAGACACAGGTCTTGCTCTCACAGATGGGTTTTTCTGCCCTAAATGAAGTGCTTGAGTGCTTTTTGCAGCCCACGCTGACTGTTGTAAGCAGCACCCTGGAGTGCTACCTCAAAGGTGTGGGCAAGCCATGAGCCTCCCTGTCCTTGGTGTGTCTCACCCAGTTACCCATGGGGGCATGCAGTCCCTGAGCAAACCAAAGGCTGCTTTGTGAAGGCCAAGGTGCATGATCCAAGGCAAAACCACCTGATGGGCTCCACAGCTAGGTGGGCAACACTGGTACCAGTGCTCACACTCAAAGAGACCCTCTCATGTTCAAGGTCTGGTTTTAGGGTGCAAGAGAGAATACCAAAAGAAAACAAGGGAGAAGCTACTGAAATGGCACAATATGGCTGATAGGGATGATGGAAGAGAATGACTTACTGATCCAGGGAACTAAGAACTTGTAGGGCATATTGGACTTGCAATCTGTAAAACAAAATATAGAGCAGATCAGATATCAGGAAGAAATCCTTCCCTGTGAGGGTGGTGAGGCCCTGGAACAGGCTGCCCAGGGAAGCTGTGGCTGCCCCTGGATCCCTGGCAGGGTTCAAGGCCAGGTTGGATGGGGATTTGGGCACCCTGGGCGAGTGGAGGGGAGTGGAACTAGATGGGCTTTGAGGTCCCTCCCAACACAAACCAGTCTGTCATTCTGTGAACAGTATGAATCACCAGTAAATTCAACAGAACAAAAAAGAATGTTCAGGATAAATAGACATAGGATTTTGTCCTCTGTATCGGAATGTATAATTAGTCTAATTTCAATATGTAAAATACTCTAACACTACAGGTAGAATTTAAAAGTGGACTTCTACAGATATGACCATAGCAGACTTGAGAAGAGCAGAGACAGGTGCAACAAAAATTGTGTATGAAGAAGAAATGGCCACGGCAGTTCTCAAAGTTGAGAACAATGGATGTGAGGTACCGGAGATGCCACTCACAGGCATCACGCTCCACAGAAAGGAGCAGAGAAGACTTGAGATGTCTTCTCAGAGCCAGTGCCATGCCAGCTCATGCATATTACTGGGTTTACTGGGAAACACAGATATTATAGTGGAGGATACCATAGAAGACAGTAAGACCAACAATAATGGAGACAGTGGACTGGGAGGAACAGGTACATGGTCACTGTTCTGCGTGACTACAAACTGCTCCATGAAACCTGGGGTAGGCTGGGGAAGCAAAGGAGGAATTGCAATAGCCATGAGGGAAGCTTGCAAAGGGGGTGACTCTAGGCAAGTTTCCCATAATTTTTTTGTAGGGAAGTGTAAAGGACATGACTTCCCAAAACCAGATGTAGAGACTTACCCGTTCGGCTAAGGATGCTTTTGGCGTAATCGGGGTGGTGGATGATCAGAGAAGGCAGGACTGGTCCAAACCATCTGGAAAAGGCGTAGGGGTATTCTTTTCCCCATGACACCAGCTGATTTAGTGCTTTATCAGTAGTTACCTGCAATGACAGTTAAGCAGGGACTGAATTCAAGCAGAAAACGAGGGTGTGCCAGGGAGAGCAGAGTCTAGACTTGCCCTCTCATGGAAAACACACACAAGATGTCCTCTCCTAGGAAATAGGGAGAGAGTGGGCAGACTTGCTGCAGAGGGCTTTCCATACTGCATGTGGTCATGTCTTCTTAAGTGGGTGTAGGGGGAGACACTCTTATCAGCAGAAGGTTTAATGCAGAGGTGAGGCATTTTATGCTTGCTTATATTTAGATAACTTCATTAAAGTCCCAGAAACCACCTAACCCCTGATTAAGCACATGATTGAAAACAACATGGCTCTTTTTTTTACCAAATGATCCCATCTTATATCTAAGCACCGTTTCTGCTTGCCCTGAGAAGCTTTGGCACTCCTGGTGAGAGGTCCTGTAGGAAGAGACAGGAGCAGGGGACACACTGCTTGGTGCTTCCTCTCATCCTGACAATTATCTTGCACAATTGTTGGGACATCCCGCCCTGAGTGATCCCAGCTCCCTCCTTACCAGGTGATTGTGGCCATACAGCCAGTGTTTCGGGGGACCAGGGAATGCCTCCAGAGCTTTGATGAGTTTCTTCCTCTCCAGGTAGAAGTGGGTCGCCTTCAGCAGCACAAAGATGACACCAAGCACTACAGACAGCTGCAGAACAGCAGCAGAAGGTCTGGGTATGCTGTCCAGAAGAGATGCCATGCTTTCCCTGTGTCCAGAATACCTGGCACTGCCTTCTCCTGCCTGCTCCTCTTCTGCTCCTCCTACACCTGTGCCTGATGGAGGTAGGTGCAGTTAAAAATCCTCTCCCTCCTGTCCTGCTGGAGCTGAGCCCAACAAAGCATTGCTGGCAGCAATTTATAGCAGCAGAAGCATCATGGTAGCAATGAGTCAGCTTAGCCAGCAGCTCTCACTCACCCTTTGACCTGCTTCCAGTAACCTGTGGATGGAGACAGCTTGTTAACAAACAACTTGTACGTGTTTGCTACTTTCTTTGAAGTCCTGTACATCCCAGCAGCGAGGGAAAGTGCTCGAAGTCGTCTGTGCCTACGTGGGTGAAGCAACAGGAGAGAGGAGATAGGAGGTGACAGGCTTGGGCTCTAGCTGAGTTCTGTCCCATTCACAGCCAAGTTCAGGTCTGGAAGTTGTTCACTCACCTTACCATCCTTCAAAAAAGGCTCCACATCCTTGTGTTCACTTCTCCAGTGCAGTATTTGGTTGGTACCCAGGTAGAACCCCTTTTGCAAGCAGATCCTGCTGGTTACCTGTGCTCACATCTTGTAGGTGCAGAATGAAGCCTGAAAGGGTTGAAGGCTTGACAGAGGACTTGGGCTGGAAGCCTGCTGTGTGTGGGTGACTTGTAGGCATGCTGCAAAGAGGAGAATCCCCAGATGTGATGAAATAGTTTCCCATTCAGATGTTGAGCTATTACAAGAATCAAACAGGTCATCAGCTGCTGAACCTAGTAGTCTGACAGGTTACTACATAGGTGCTGCTGAATTTTGTAGGTGTTTCTCTCTGACTTAGCATATCTCTGAGATGAGGGACTTCTGATGTTTGGGCACTTTTATTTAGTTTTCAGCCTAAATTATGTCATAGCCAATTGAAACCCGTGTTTCCTGCTAGTGCAGTCACTTTATTGAAAAAAACTGCTATTTATCTGCTACTCATTGCCTAGATCTACCCTTTTTATAGTGACTAAAACATGGAGATCGATGGCTGAAGTGAATCTGCACGTGAATCTGCAAGTAAATCCAATGAAAATATTTAAATCTTTTAGATGGAAAGAATATATGAAAAGAAAAATCTTACATGAATCACTGTCTGGGAATTACCTGACTCCACAAACATGTCTAAAAGTTAGTGAAGTGAGCAACTTTTCCCTCAGTTGGCTTGTGGCCTATTTGTTAATTAATGATTGCAAAGACAAAGACCTGGGTACAGCAGATACTTCAGTGTCAGAGAGATTTAAAATGTCTGGCTGCCACGGGCCCGTGTGAGGGACTGTAGATCCCTCAGCCATTGTGATACGCTGCTCACTGCAAAGAAGCTGAACGTCATGGCCTGTGACAGTTTGGGTGTAGCATGGGAACACACTGCAAAAGCAGGACTCTTCCTTCTCTTTCTCTTTGAGAGAAAAACCAACTGACTGCAGAAAAGCTTGGGTGTGGTGAATGCCATTCAAGAAGAGTTGTTAAAGCAAATCCCTATGCATTAGAAATCTTCACACACAACTTCCTTGGGTTCTCGACCCTTCTTGAGAGCTCTCAGAGTAAATCCCCATATCTGTGAGCACTTGGGACAGTTCTACTTTGGATCTGTGCAGATTCCCTTGCTGAAATGTGAAAAATTGTCTCTTTTTTTTTCCTTCTCTTCATGGGAAGGTAAACTGGTGAACAGAGCAGGAAGGAAAGACTCAGCCTGACTCTCTGTCCAACATAGGGACTGCAATATCACCTGTGAGTCCTTGAAAGGGAGAGGATTTATCCTCCTTGCCCTGCAGCTAGAGGATGCTGAGTGCCATGCAAAGACAACTTCACAGCTGAATGGTTCACAGAGGGACCTGGAGGGTACAGGTGGCTCCACCTTCATGTCCCTTGGAGAGGTGTTTTACTGTGCAGCTCACTGCTTCTGTCTCCTCCTGGAAGTTCAGCTGTGGATTTTCTGGGTGAACATTGATCCCCACTTCTGATATTAGCTAGTGTGGTGGTCTCTGTCATGTGCATCATCACTCAGTTCTCAGGTGATGAAATATTTTGCAAATGCTTGGGCATGATGTGTTGAAAGTGGCAGTTTCTAACAATGTCCTCCAGCTTCAACAGTGATGATGTTTTGGGAGCTCTTCACACACTTCTGGGTTTGCAACCTGACGTTGGAACCCTGGACAATCCCCATAAAATGGTATGAGAACACATACACTGAGACACCTGCCATCATGGGTACCCAGGGCACAAAAGGCATTGGACATGTCAGCTGGCTAACAGTCAGCTCCTATCATGCATGTCTGCTGAAGTTTGGGCTGAAGAGGAGGTCTGTTCATAAATACTTCAAGCTGGTAGAGGAAGACTGCTCTAGAAACACACTTTCCTCTTGAAAGACATCAACTCTATGATCTACTCTTAGTCTGCTCCTGGGCTACAAATGCCCTTATGCTGCCACCATTGTCTATGACACTAAGATTTGTTGGCATTTCCCTAGAAATAGTGATTGCCTAAGTTCCTTAGCTGGGATAAGGTGACCCAGTCAACACTACAGCTGTCCATGTAGCACTGAGCTTTTGTTTGCATGGCAGGAAGATGTGTTGCAAAGAGACAACAGCTGAAAATCCCTTCTATCTTCTCAGCCACAGGTGCTTTGGCTGCATTAGCCCTATCCTACCACATTTCTTCAGCTCCCCACCGTGACTATCTACAGAGCTAGACCCCTGTGACTTGGCACCCATCTGGTCGTTCAGACTAGGAAGAAGAGGAAGGAAGAGTTTTATCCTCTGGCTGACATTTGTCATCCCACTTTCCCCCCATCACCATTGCTGACAGGCTGTATCCTTTGGGCCAGACAATCAACAATTTTCAAACTCAAAGAGCACATTGACTCTCCTTGTGTTGCCCTGTAGAACATCCCTGGCAGGCACTGAACAGCAATAGCTTTTCACACACTTGGCCATCTTCATGAGACTGAGTGTATCTTGTTATGCCAAGCCAGCTGGATCTGGGCAAAAGTTCAAAGAGGAATTAAGGGTTGTTCTTTAGGGCGTAGAAGGCTTCAGTCTGTCAGGTTAGGCATTTCTTAGGGAAGGCTTGGACTGCAGCCAGAGCAAAGGGGAGCTGATCTGCCACAACAGCTTCACACACTGGAATAGGAGCACCTGACTCCAGGGATCTCATGGCCATGTAAGATGTACATATCTAGTACCTCTAGATATACCCACCATTATCCACCAGTCCTGCAGCATCGTGATTAATAGGCTTCCCCATCAGGAGAGGAGGCAGTGCAGACTGGTTGGCTGGTTGACCATTTGGCTGGTTGGCCAGAAGAGTAGGAAGCATGTGGGTTGCACTTGTGCAGGAGGCTCTTGCTGAGGTCTCTTGCCTACCTGAGGAGATAGAGAAGGATGAACAAGCCACTTTTGGGCTGCTTGAACTAGACCTATGGCTTCACAAGCTGCCTGGAAAATGTGGGGCTGACCTAAATAAATTGAGTAGGCAAAGGGAGTGAGGACACTGTGTGTTTTCTCTTGTTATCAGATGAGGTCACAGAGGGCATTTAGACAAGTTTGCTATCATGCTTGGGATTAACCTTGAATTTAGATTCTACTGTTGCAAGAGACACCATTCCACATCTGAAATGCACCATGGGCTCTGCCCCAGAGCTGTCCCTCCTCCTGGCTTTTTGGTTTTTTTTTTTAATCTCAAACAGCTCTAAAATAGCCTTTAGGCTCTTTCAGAGACCCTGTCTCTAGGAAACAGTCCATGAACACCTAGCTTCTCATCTGGCCTTGCCTGTGACTACAGATGGCAGGGAGGAGAAGGGGAGCTCCATGGAGCTGAGGAATTTGGAAGGTGAGATTGCTATTGTGGATCTCTGTGAAGACACAGTGTGAGCAGGGGTTGAGCTTTTGCTTAGCACCAGTGGAAATGTTTTAGGGTGTCCTGTGGCACCTACCCAAGTACCAGGCCACCCGATCTGGATCTGGCCAGCACCTTTTAGCAATCACCTACAAAATAACTCAGAAATCCCCCAAGACCCATGGGTGGAGGGGCCAGGCTGGTGAAGTAGCTGGCACAGCATCAGATGAAGCTCTTATAACAACACAGAAATTCTCACTGGTGACAAAGTCTCTGGACAATGGGCTTGACCATTGGTTACTGAGCAGGGTGGATATTTAGTGTGGTAGTGTGTGCCAAGGCAGCTCATGCCAGAAACGAGGACTTCCCACCCTGTATCAAAACATGGACACATCAGGCTGTGGAAGTTGTTTTCAGGGTCTTGGGATTTTCTCCACTTCATTTAGATGTCTAAACAGAGGAAGGAGCGGCTCTTCCTCACAGATTCATCTCATGCAGCTGGCATTCGTTTCAGAAGAACTGGTTTATCAAGCAGGTGAGATTTAGGTGGAAAAATGGTACTTTGCCCCAGGGTGTGACCTTGCAGCAGCTGCTTTCCCTGGTTGTGCCTGTGTTTATTCGGATAGGAAGAAGAGTCCAAGGCCATCTGTGCCTTTGTGTTCCGGCAGTGCTTAGTGCTGACAGATGAAATGTAGCTGCAATGCCAACAAAATAAAAGAAAAAAAAAATATTTCAAGCTCCCAAACATGTGTTAAATGAGGAAATTACGGCAAGAGCCCAGCAAGTGTTGCAGAGTAATGTGAGCTGCCTGGATCCCATCTGACCACAGATGTCTCAAGGATGAATTTATATCTGGAAACATTTAATACAGCTGCCTCACAAGTATGTTGCAATACTTATTTAATTTACAGGCTGCTTCCACTGTAAAACCCCAGTGGGTTTTAGATGGAGTTTGCTGGTACCATCTGATAACAGGTTTGCCTGGAGTGTGGTGTGGGTCCTGTGCAGGGACCACATCCCCAGTGGTGTGAGTTGTTCTCGCTGCTGGGTCTTAAAAGACTCTCATGCCTGGGAGTGTGCGAGAAAACCCACCACAAAGTGCCTTCATGTGACTGGGATGTGGTTGTACAGCTATTATGGAAATCTCTGGAGGGAAAAAGAGTAACTGAGTGAGTAGATGACATCTCTGCTCTTGGTGTGGTTTTGTCCCAGCTGAGAGCTGAACACCACGCAGCTGTTCTCTGAAATGGGCGTGTGGAGGGATAGAGAAGAAAACCAACAAAGACAGACAAACCTCATGGGTTGGGATAAGGACAGTTTATTGGGACAGTAGAGAGATAATGATGGTAGGACTTTATAATAAAATAGATGAAAATGGTGATACGGGATACAATTTCTCACCAAACTGCACCTTCTCGTTATGAACAACTGAGAAGTCCCTGAGTGCTTGGCAACAACTAAAACCATCGGGGTGTGTCAGCGCTGCTCTCATCTGAACTCCCAAGCACAGCACCACACCGGCTGCTGGAGAGAAAATGAACTCTACCATAGCCAAAACCAGGGCACTGCTGATATTGAAAGACCAAGCTGTAGGGTTTAGAAAAATCCAAGATATTTTTAACCGAAACAAAGACTTATCCTGTTGCACCCCACATAGCCCCTCTAATGAATTCTTGTTAAATTAGTTACCTGAAGGTCTGTATCAGCCAGTCCAAGGTCAGCTCTTCATCTTTGCAATTACCCTTTCTGCAGAAAGTAGGGAAGGATTAAAGAATGAGGTAACCTCTCTGCATCTAGTCCTCGACTGTCTTTATTGCCCTGTGTTACACATCACACGTGACTAGGTCTTTTTATTAGTACCATATCTCTAATATCTGGGAGGTGGAAGATAACTGGGGAGAGGTGCTCTCAGAAATTACATTCTTGAAGGATCTGTCTTGCTCTGGCACTGAGACACAGTTGCCCAGGAGCTCTGTTGCGGCCTCAGCCCAACACTCCAGAGCTGACAGAGAGGCTATGGCAGATATGGGATGGAGGATGTGGGATCTGGGGTGATGCAGAAAACAGGATACAAGATATGGGATGCAGGACACAAGACGTGGGATGATGCAGGTTGTAGGATGTGGGATCTGGGGTGATGCAGAAAACAGGATACAAGATATGGGATGCAGGACACAAGATGTGGGATGATGCAGGCTGTAGGATGTGGGATGCAGGACTCAGGATGTGAGATGCGGGTTGCAGGCTGGTGTACAGTGCTGGCTCATTTAGGTCTAGGAGACTGTGAGCTGGGCTGCCATGTGGGGCATTACTTAGAAGAGGGTGACTCTAGGTCTTGGCCTCAGGGTGTGTTAGCACCAAGGAGAGTTTTGTGTACAGATCTGGTGCTGGGTTTGGGTATGCAACTGCAGGGGGGACCGGGTTTCATTCCCTTCCCATGTCAAGAAGCTGCAAGCACAACAGAGAGGAGGATGGGAATGGTGCAGGGCACCTTTCTTTCTCCTCTTCAGATATGAAGAGGAAGATTTTCAGTGAATCCTAAACGTGACAGAATGGACAGTGACAGATCAGGGTGAAGGCAGGAACAGCCTGGCTTTTCCATGCCAGGGCCAGGAACACTCATGTGTTGGCTGACCAATTGGGAAAGCAGTAGCACAGTCTTTACTCCTGATTTAGACTGTTCCCAAAACCAGACTAGAAGTGCTCTGCTGTGGCCTTAAGCCACCCTCAGTGTCTTTGGACTTTTGGATTGTGCAGCAAAAGTGGTGACCTGCTCTTAAACCTCTGAAAATTCAGATTCCCCAGGCAACCTATGCCAGGGCTTCAGAAACCTTAGGGAGTGCTTTATGCTATGTGATCTTTATCTACCAAATGTAATCTAGCAGCTGCCATTTATTTACATGAGGGCTGCTATGGTGAGCACCCCGAGTTTGTTCTGCCTTTACCTTCCAGCAGGTACACCATGATTTCAGCCTTATGCCCTTGCTCATCAGAATGTTCTTGCTTTAATCTTTCACATTTGCATGTCAAGGTTCATCCACTCCTTTTTAGATGGCTTTTTTTTTTTCCAAATCTTATCTTGAAAAGAAAATGAAATCCAATATAGAGATACAAGTTGTTTGCTTTTAGGGAATTCAGCTATTTTGATTAAAAGATTTCTCATTTTACACTGCTGAATGTGTAGGCAAGGTACATTTTGGAGTAAATGCAGCTTCCTTTATACTTAAATCTCCAAGCAGGGTTGAAGGACGCTGTCTCATTTCACCTAGTGAAAGGAGATGCAAGTGAGAAATTCTGGAGAAATATTTGTATCTGTGTATCCAAGTATGATGTTTGCTTTGATTACAACAGCAGGATGTTATTGATTTGTATTACCTTTGTCAGCCTCTGCATCCACAAGATACCTTTTGGAGAGGTTGCTGCCTGTCACTCAGTTCCGCTCTTGGTTCTGTGCAACAGCTGTGCCCGCTCTTGTGCACTGAGCCCGTGGACTCACATCCCGCTCGCTTCAGCATTTTTCCAATTTTTCAAGATAATTTTGTATCCTAATGCCACCCTCCAAAGAGCTTGCAGCATCTCACAGTTTTATAACATATTACATTTTATTAAGCACACTTAATAAGCTAATCTCCGATTCTAACTCAAGAGCTTTGCCTCATGTCTGCAGAAGGAATGGGCAGCTGGATGGAGCGTGTGGCTGTTTGCTTGGGATGCCCTGGTGCAGTGGTTGCAGCTGCAGTGAGCACTCCCTGCAAAGCTGATGCTGTACCATCATGTCAATGCTCTTGTATCTTTGAGAGGAGCTGGCTCATGCAGAAATAAATTGAACTAACTTGGAATGGAAAACAAGCTGAACTGGGATTCAGTTTGCCTGGCACACGTGGAAAGCCAACACTGCTGAAGGGCAGGAAATAGAGCCAGAAAAGCACATGGAATTTTTATTTTAGTTTATAGAGTCCTTATTCTTATATATATAAATGAGAGTAACTGCTAAGACCATGTGCTGATTGAGCTGGCATTAGATGAGGATTGCCTTTGTGCAAAAGTATTTTGAGTATAAATGTATTTCTCATTTTAAGTTCAGATTTGTTCTTTTGGTGGCATTCCTTACAAAGGAAGGGAATAGCATCATCACTCAGATCATAGATCATAGGCTCAACAAGCTGCTGACTCTTTTTCTTCAGAAATAAATTTTCTTTCTGTGAGGTTTTACCTCTGAAAAGTCCTGACTTTCAAAGGAAATCAACGTTTGAAATCAGAAATGGCATTTTGAACCTCTTCTGCTTCTGAGCCCAGAAAATAATTTAGAATGAAGTCTGACCAGATGTGTGTTTTTTCATTTATTTTTTGCCACACTCTAGGGCATACAGAAATATTAGACATGTTCTGACATCCCTGATCTGGCTAAGGAAAGTGGGGTAACCCTGACAGCTCAGGCTGGCCCCTGAGCTCCCCACTTTCTCAAGCTCTAATTTTCCATGGGAAGCAGCTGTAAGCTTTATCTTTTTATTATTATTTATTATTACTTACTTTCAAATTATTCTTTTTTAACATTTCAATTCAATATCACAGATTTCAAGCCATTTGCCTAAAATGTAGTTCCTGCAAACCCTTTCCAGGCAGCCATAGTGCTCTCGATAAGCAGGAATGGACTCGTGAAGGTGCGTGCAAGAGGGCCAAGGGTGGAGGGTACTTCCAATACTGCCAACAGCTCCTGGCATTGAGGGTGCATGAACTGACAGGTCTGAAAGATGCTTTCCCACCCACTTTCGCAAGGTGATGGCAACGCTGAAATGTCCCCTCACCTACTTGGCTTGTGCCCTGCACATCAAACCTAGGTGCTGTATCCAAGTATCTGGTGCCACTACGTGTTTCTTTAGCTTTTAATCCTCTGTCCTTTGCAAACTTCCAAGTGTGAATTTTAAATTGCACTTGTAATTCACTCCTGTTTGCATCGATGGGATGCCTGGGCATTTCCATGGACCTGCAGAACAGATCCCATGGGTATATTTTTCTCTGGGCATAAGGAGCAAAGGAGTTTCTGGTGGGTCACAGCCCAGGGTCTGCTCCATTTTTGGCCAGTTTTGGTCATTTGATCTCTGGCTGTGGTGGTCTGATCACAAACTGCTTCAGGTCTCAGCACAGGAGAGATGAAAGGGGCTTGATTGGCACCTCATGCTTCATGGAGGGTCTACACTGTCTCAGCTCACTGGGTGGCAATCTATAGCTCAGGTCTGACCTGAAAAGGTCGGTTAAGGTGTTAATCCATTTAAGAGATGAGAGGAACGGCAGGTACAAGAGGGTGAAACCTTGCTCCATCCTCCTACCATCAGAGCGCAGATCTTCTGCTGGTGAGTCATCTGCACTGTCTCCTTGGTATGGAGCCCACCTGCCTTGATATAAATCCTTTCCTCAGCATTCACTAGTTTTATTGCTGTCACTTGTGTCCTTGATCATCAATACAGGTAATTTCTGCAGTCTTTGATTTCTATCACTCCTTCCAGTGCTTTCATACAGCTTTTCCATTCCTGCTATTGCTGTGATGGGTCTCTGCATGGCTCTGTGGTGCTGAGCTCCACCACTCTGCATCTGTTCAACACCGTGGATTTGCCTGGGGATATTGGCATCACCCCAAACATGTAGTTCCTCAGCTGCTGCAGCTGCAACAGCTCTGCTTTAGTAAGTGGAGTTACTAAAGAGGTGAGTTTGCAGGCATTACCCAATGACCTTTTACCAAGTAACCTTGAAAGATGATTGAACATAAATGAAGAAATTTTTGTTTTATTAGCTTATTACTTGACACATCACTAGAGGCTGTGACTGAGCAGCTCTAAGCTTTGTGCATTTACTGCTTTCCTCCTGGACCATAGGGTCACCAGGAGAAAAATCATGGCTTTCATCACTTACTCCAGGTTATGGAGTGACACAAGTCACTCACAAGGTATGCCTGAAAATCTTGGGATGGTGGGAATATTTAGGTACTTTTTGTGTCCTTAACAAAGTTGTGACTGCATTCACAGTGAAGCTGGATGATGCAGTTAAGAAAGAGATCACCCATGTGCATGGGTAACATGTCTCCATGTTACCCATGCACATGGGTGATCTCTTTTTTAACCATTTCTTCTGACATGGGATATTACTGAATCATAGTGGTTGCTTCAGGGAGAACTGGAGATTTTGCTCATAGGAAGGATCAACTTGTGGTTTGGATGCTTGAAGCACCGTGAGGTATGGAGATAGGTGAAGCCAGCTAAGGGATGTATCTTCTCAAGGTTGCTTGGCTAAGTGAGCACCCCGTGGCAGAAGGTTTTATTGGTGGTGGTTGGACATTCTAATATAGCGGTAAGTGGAAAGGACACAGGGATGTTGGGGGGGCTTGGTGGTAGCTGTGGGTATGGCTGTGTGGTTAGAGATCTGGGCGATGTACCAGAGGAGTTACACAGACAGCCCCTGTTGTTGCAGCTTCTTGATTACAGCTGTTCAGAGGATGTTTTCGGCGTGATATCTGCAGCAGGTTGGTAATACACTCAGAGTGAGAGACAGCAGAAGTTATTTCTATTCTATGATTACAGGCACTCTTTCTGTATTTAAAATTAAAATTGCACAGAACTTCATGTTTGTTACAACCTTCTGTTAATGGGGCTCACCAGCGACTGGGCTTGCAGCACTGACAGTAGAGCACTGTGTATCCTACAAAAAAAAGTCCTCCTGATCCTTCTGCTTTCTATCTTCCTTAACTGCAGAAGAGAGTTGTATGAAGTCAGCTGCTGTCTCACCTCCCAGCAGCTTGCTCATGATGCTGGAACTGCAGTCAAAGTCACCTCAATGCTAAATGCAGCATTTGAGATTTCCCAGTTTGACACTTTTTTCTCAGTAAGGGTTCCCACCGAGGCAGAGGACACCTTGTGATGTCCTTTAGTGAACCTCAAGCATACAACTCTTGTAACTTTATAAGCTTCTTTTAGTGGAAAAAAAAAAAAAAGAAAAAGAGAAAAAGAAAGCTTTTAAACTATAACAACTCCTCCTTTGTATTGCTAAATGAAGGCTGCACACTGCATGTGTTAAGTGTTTGCTCACAGAAAAGGGTGCTGTGTTGGCTGGGACTGGAGACCCGTGGGGTACAGGCCTGGCTGGACACCCCCAGGGTTGGGTCTTGCTGCTCATGGGTTTCCTCTCCATCCCCCACTCCTAAAGGGATTTTACCCCCTGTTGTGATGGAGCTGGCAAGCATCAGCAGTAAAACCCGATGCAGCTGCTGTTAAAGGAATAATTATTGGTTTACTAACACAAAAATTACAGACTAATTTGCAGTTTGGGCAGATGTTCAGAGCCCAGACTGGAACCAGTGCTTTCAACGAAACAGAGACATGCTGAGTGCGAGAAGAGAGACAGAGGTCTGCCACAGGCTGTCCCTGCTGCAGGACAGGGAGTGGACCTCTAGGCACCGAGGAAGGTGTGAACGCCAGAGCAGGACTGGGACCAGTCACAGATCTGGCCAGGACATGAGTGAGAAGGCAGAATTTGATAAGAAGGAAGCTGGTGGGACCCAAAGATGTTCCCAGGCCAGACATTACAGCAGGGCAAGGCAACAGCCAGCAAAGAGGCATGGCCATGCCTGGCTGTTCTGAGATGGGCGCTCATGGAGCAGGTGGCAACAGATCTGTGCAATGCCATCCAGGCCCCGGACAACAGGGCTTTTCTGCTGGTGGAAGAAGCACATAAATCAGGAATCTTCATCCCTAAATCCTGCTCTGCACCTTTTGTCCCAGAGAAATATTGTCCCATCCTCTGCTTGGTCCCTCCCTCTGACGAAGTCAGGATGTTTTGCAGCATCAGTGGATTTTCTTTAGATACAGGTGAATCCCATTCTTGGAGCGAAGGATGATCCGTGGTATTCTGCAGGGAGGTTTGGCTGGGTCGGGCGAGAGCTCGAAGCGGAGCAGGGTCAGGGCCAACGCCACCTTCATCTCGTTCATGGCAAACTGCTGCCCGATGCAGTTCCTGGGGTAAAACAGGAGCTCAGCCACCCCATCTCAGCACTGGGCTCAGCAAACCCCCACAGCTGGATCCCAGCCCTCTCATACAGCCCTTTCCCTCTGCTGCGGTTTGGGTGGCCAAAGCAGGGGCATGGGCTGAGCAGGGGGAATGTGGGGGAGCACTTGGGGCAGAGGAGCTCCTGACTGTGTGTTCAACGAGGAGAGAGAGGGAAGGGAGATGGGAAAGCCAAGGGAGGGGCCAGCAGAGCCGAGGTGGTGGGTCTCCAGACAGAAGGGTCTGCAAGGAGTTTGCCTCATCAGTGTGAACATAGGGTGAAGGGATGGATTTGGAGCAGGGGAAAATGGGGAATCAAATGACAAGGTGAGGTGGGATGGGGTCTGTGCATCAAGGGGATGCCGCAGGGTCCCCGTATGATGCCAGCACGATGCTAAGCAGTTTTGGGATATGGTTTCCCATCCCCAGGAGAAGCTCGGAGATGGTTCCTTCCCACTCTGCCTGCTGGTAGCAGAACATCTCCACAGCACAAACACTCCTTAAGTGCTCTTGAGCTGTTTAACACTGCAGGGACAGGACTTCAGCAGAGGTCTGTGAAAGCACGCTGTGAATGCCTCCCTGGGAGCAATTACAACAGCAGCACATGCTCCTTGGGCCAAGCAGTTCCCAGGGCTGCACATCTCTCCCCACAACCCCTCCAGTGTTCAACACACTTTACCTCATTCCAGCAGAGAAAGGCAGAAAGGCATGAGAGTGTCTGCCAGTGATGTTCTCTGGGGAAAACCGCAAAGGGTCATACACCTGGAAATGAAGAATACGCAGCAAGAAAAAGCTATTAGTTAAGGAGTAAAGGTATTGATTGGTATCACAACACCCCATAATTACTGAACAGCCCCATTGGAGAGAGGATTCAAATCAAGATGTACTGAATACTCCCTTGCTTTTCACTGAACCTGGAAATGGTGCTGCCAAGACAAGCCAGACAGACATGATGAAAACCAGGAAGCGGAGATTCAATTCTCCACCTGTAGGCTGGAGAATAATAATAATAATCATCTTTTTGATGGGTAATACAAGTGCTTTGGAGCAGTCTGTCTCCCTCTTTGGGCAGCACCCAGCCCTAACACTGTTGTCTGACCACCCTGTGCTGCAGCAAGGAGGTTGGTTTTCAAACTGATTCCTGTGGGCAAAGATGTTGGGAGCAGCACCCCCCACCCCAAGGGGGGGGGGGGGCTGCTCTCCTGCTAACAGGTGAAGGGGACAGTGGGGGAATTGCAGTATAAGGGGAAAAATTATTAGAGGGGCAAAAGAAAACTTACCAAAGGGTCTTTCCATATCGTAGGGTTTCTGTGAATGAGATAAATGCTGATCGCGGCGATGCTGCCTGTAAAACAATCGAGAAGGAACGGGCTCAGTGACAAAGAAACTACAGGGAAGGTTGCAGCATGCTCACATGAAGGTCTGTCTAAATCACCATGGTCTTATCTGTCAACTGGAAACCTATAAGGGTTTTGTCACTGGCTTCAGAGAAAACTGAAGCACATCATCCCTTCTCCAACAGTGCCTGCTTCTGTGGCAAATCCAAGAAGGAAAGGAGCAGCACAGGGCAGTTTGCACTCTGCAAGTTGGGATGGGACCAGTCCCCTATCCCCTGTGCCTGCACTCTGCCAAAATGGGTGAACCACAAGCATGTGCTTGCCCAGGAAGAGAAGGTGCTTTTGGCACAGGCACAGTTGCTCTGCAGCGACAGTGGCAGGAAGGATGTCACAGGGATGCTGCTGTACAGCCCAGACCTCGGTCTATTAATGGGATGTCAACATCTGCACAGTCCTATCTGAGCATCTGTGCTGGCAAGGAGCAGGTCAGAGACAGGGCTGTCGCCTTTGCTCTGAGTCAGGCAGCAAGGACGTGGCTGATGTCCAAGAGCACAGTTTGATGAAGCAGGAATGGGATTTACAGACCTTCTGGCAAGGTGCGTCCATCGGAGAAGGTGATGGGTTTGCTGAGCTGCCGGGACACACCAGGCACTGGTGGGTAAAGGCGAAGGCTCTCCCTGATGCACATGGTGCTGTAAGTCATCTTGCCCAGGTCCTCCCTGATGGGACAGAGGCAGGGTGAGCTCCCTGCACCAGGAAACCCCTTGTCCTATGGCCATCAGCCCCCCTGGGGAGATGGGAGGTACAGAGGGGTCTGCAACAGATGGGAGGTACAGAGAGGTCTGCAATATCCAACTACAGGTGTGACAGTGTGCTCCTGCCCCTCAATCCAGACCTTTAATTCCCACAAACCTTACCACGTTGGATACTCAATAAGTCAATTGGGAACAAGTGTGCTGGAACTTTGAAAATCTTACCTAAATGATACAAAGGATTGATTGTGCACATATAATCCTTTAGACATAAACTTCTAAGTCTGAGACTAGGACTGGATCCAGCTGCATCTAGACTCCTCTGAGCAGGAGTTTAGTAAGCAAATGGGGTCCACTCTGAATGCCACAGCTCAACAGGAGAGTGTCCCTGATGGCTTTGTCTGACCCTGTCCTCTATGCAGTCAATAATCCGGTGCACCTTTGCCATCAGATCCTGTTAAACTGCTGTCACATTTACCATTCAACTTGCTAACTCACTTCATCATCACTAAAATACATTGCTACTTCTCTCTCGTGAGTGAAGTGTATCTCTATCACTCTGTCTGCAACAACAAGCTGCTGCAAGCTGAGGACCCCAGGACACCTCTGAACAACTTCAACAACCTCTGAACAAGCTAAAGGGTAAAGGGACAATGAGAGGTGAAAAGCTGTGACCACAACATCCTGTGGTGAGAAAACAGGAGACGGCAAAGAGCAATATTGGTGGGCCAGATCTTGACATGTCCCTCCTGGCCTGGGGTGGCTTTTCTTGTGCCTTCCCTGGTAACATGAGCCCTGAAGGGCAGGGAGGAAGATTTAACTGAAGGATGCAGGATCTGCCCCATCATATGAAGCCCCTGCACACCCAGCAACCTTTAGCACCCCAGCTTATGAGCCTTGAAGACATTGCTCAGTTAGAAATGGTAGTGATGGGAAAAAAGTTATCACCTGAGGAAATGTTCAACCTTACCACTGAAGTGTCTCCCGGTTCCCCAGGATCCCCTGGATCTCTTCCCGGCACCGTGCCTGGTGCTCGGGGTGTGACGCCAGGCAGTACAAGAGCCAGGAGATTCCGCTGGCTGTCGTATCGTGGCCCTCAAACATGAATGTGTCCACCTCGGCACGCAGGTCCTCATCAGTCAGTCCAGCTCCATTCTCATCCTAACAGTCCAGAGACACTTTCAGTGGCCCATATGTATGTAAATAATATGGATAATATAGATTATATAGATTAAATAGCTAACAGTGATTTTATACATATTATAGTGTGTATATATATTTATACAAATAAAATAGTAACTCAGAAGAAACCACTATATTATTTTAGCTATTGCAAAGAGAGTGGTGATGCTCCTGTGATATGTATAAACAAAATCAATCTGTTTACAGTGAATTCAGGACCCCTTTTCCTTCACTTATAAATCCCTTCATGCCCCCATGCCAGTACTATGCAATCACTCTGCATGTTGTATTCCCCAACAGATGCTACCAATGGATGAAGCAAACTTGGATCACCTTGGCCCCTCCTCAACTGGGCAGGACTGGGATAATTTATTATAATAGCTTGTGCATTCTTGAGGATCTCCAGTGGATGTGGCACCACTGTGAAGACCATCCTGCTGCCTACCACCCACCACCCACCATCTCTGCTGCCCACCCAACACTCACTTTGGCACACAGGAGAATGTCCAAGAAGTCCAAATGTCTCTTCTTCTGGATCTTTTCAAACTCCCGTTCATCTTTAAGGGACTCCTTTCGCTCATGAATCACCTTGTCTGAGGCAGAAAGAATTGAAAGTTCAGCAAGGGCAGGAGATGCTGAGGTGCAAAATCCTCTTGTGAATGCAAAGCTCACCCGGGGGGTGACCACTGCTCAGTCCATGATGCATTTGGTAGGTATGCTTCTACATCCCTGGCAGTTTGGAGCTTTCAGAGGCACAGCAATGAATACCATGAACATTGCCATCCTTTCCTGTAGAATTTTTTGTTCACCACAGTCCCCTCAGCCTATTTTACCTACCCCTCCTGCATCAAAATCACACCTGGCCTGGAAAGAAAAATCATTCCTTGCTTCAGGGTTGCCTGCACTACCCATCCCTTGTCTCACCACTGTCTGGTCTATTAACAGGAGTGTTCCCAGAGGGTAATTCCTCTGTTAGTCCAGTTTAATAAACCAGGAGCTGTGAGATCTCCTTGCTTCACGATCAGACCAGTGCTGCAAGCTGATGCTCACCCTGTTTAGAAGCTTTGGGAGAGGATGAAGGAAGGGAATACCTGTGTGGTCGTGAGCGAGCTGGCAGACCTTCCTGAACCGAAAGCCATGGGGGCTGAGCCAGTAAATGATGTCATTGTGATAGGGGAAGATACGGAGGCGCTGGTGCACCATGTGGCATAGCTCGTAGACAGCCTGGATGTAGGTGCTTTTCCTGGGGAGTGGGAAATGGTGAAAGTTTGTAAATTTGGGAGCATCATGACAAGCAATTTGTCCTTTTCCCTTCTGAGCTTCAAACTTTCGGGGCAGCCAGCACTGACCTGTTGGTCTGGCAGTTGCTGTGACAGCTGAAGGCACATTTCATGATGCTGTCAAGAGTCATCAAGCTGACATGCTCAAAGAGCTCCACTGGTTTCCCATCTGTGATCAGCTGTTCCCATTTATCCTAGGGTGCAAAGGAGACAGGAATGAGAAGGCAAGGGCCAGTTCTGCATGATCTGCAGTCACCCTCCAGTTAAACGAGTGTGTTCAGCTGGGGATACATCCCTGAGAAATGGAAAAAAGAAGAGGATGTCTTAGCTGCTATCAAAATCCCACAGAAGGGAAGTCATAGAATCACAGAATCACTTGGGTTGGAAAAGACTTTTACGATCATTGAATCCAACCACAGTCTAACCCTGCCTAGTCCACCTCTAGATCATAAGGTCAAGAGCAGGATGATTAACACAGATTTGCCTCAATCAGCTGCTCTCTTCAGTCCTGGCAGTGGCAGGTCCTGGTACACCCTACTCTGGGGCAGTGGAACCTTGGAGAAGCCCACCATGGGTGCGTTGCTGGTGATGGGGTGTGCTACTGAAGCCTTGCTTAGGGTGCGGGGTGTCTCCTGCACTAGAGCAGTGGTATGTCAGCATTGGGCTTCACAGAGTCTGTTCTCAAGCACATGCAGGTGTGGTGCTTAAGATGCACACTTCTGATCAAGGTTTTTCCTCCATCCCATGTTCTCTCTGCTGCTGTATTCCTGGATAATACAGGAGCTCCTGCTCAACTCTTCCCATAAGAATCCCCGGAGAAACTATAAGTAGTGCCTCTCTTGCCTGGCAGACATAAAGTGATGCTGAATCCTCCGTCCCTTCGTGGTTGTAAGGTACCAGTGGACTTAAAAGCTAAGAAAGGGAGGAGATGGAGGAGCACAATCACATCCGAGCTCCCATAGCATGAAACCAGGCTGGGGAATGGGGCTTCTATGACCAGACCTATGTCCTTAGCACGTACAACTATTGCCACCTGGTGGCATGGGCTCCCACAAGAGGCACTTTGCATTGCCTGCAAGGAATTATAAACGGCCAGGCACTTTGTGTGCATTCCAAAAGCTCTCCTGGCTCTTCAGCCCCCTGGTCCTGACCGTTCCCTGAGCCAGTGGGAAGCAGGACTGCCAGGATCCATGGGGAGGTTGGACAGATGCAAAGGAGAAGGAGTTGATCCAGCATCCAGACTCCTGATGGTCCATGTACACAAAGCCTGGTGCCCCTCACCTGTACTTCACACTGGTTTCCATCACACCCAGCACAGATGGATGGAAGAACAGTGGACTTTCACTGTGCATTAGGCAAGGCAGTGATTGCAATCCAGTCATGCAGATGTTGGCAGCCAGTGATATACCCTTTCACCTCAGGTCACATGATAGCTCTGCTCCAACCTTTGTATTTTTGTGGTTTATTATGACCCTTTAGTTACTTCAATCCTTCACCTACAAATACACCTCATAAGAAATTGCAGCTGGAATGGAGGCTATGCATGGTTTGGGGATGGCAGTAACATTAATCCTCAGATCTTGGGCACAGATCCCAAAGCAGGACCAGAGACATAGTCCCTGCAGGGAGGCTCAACCTGCTCACTCCTTCCAACTCATGGGCAGGGATCTGTGGTGACTCAGAAAGCCTGACTGCCAGGACACAGCCTGTCCTTACAATTACCAGGTTGTTAGTGAGGGCACTGCAACAAAAATCTGCTCCAGCATTTGCCTACTAACCACTCAGGACTGGGTAAAGAAAACAGGCCAGAGAGAGGAACATCAGATATGAGTCCTACCAGCATCACATTAGTAGACTCTGCCATGAGGGCCACGTACGGTTTCAAGACGTCATAATGAAACCCTGGAGTCAGGAGTTTTCGATGTTGGTGCCATTTTGGCCCATGTAAGACCAGCAACCCGTTCCCTGGGGAAACACATGCAAGACATATTTCACTGGGCACAGACTGGGCAGCTTTCACCCACCTGCAGACACAGCCTTCACCTGCAAGGAACATTATTAAATCTGCCATCTGAGCTGCTACGAGGGAGTGTTTACAAATGTCTGGGGTTCTTGGGGCTGAGCAGGGCCCTGCTCAGTGAAACAACACAGAGTGCTGCCTCCAAAGTAAAACACTGACGTTGCTGGAGCTGAGAAGTTCAGAACAGATCAGCAGATGGATTTTTCATGCGTTCCTCACTGAATCTGAGCTTCTCCCATCACCACTCTTTGCCATCTATGGACATATCATTTGTACATATGACCTTGTCTGAACTTTCTTTCCTCAAATCACAAAAAAGCGTGTTACTTGGCACCTTTTTCAATAACAATAGGAAGTTCAGGAAGCTTTGAGCTATAACTCCATTGAGGAACAAGCGCAGTGCTGTTTGTTTACAGCATGTTCTTGACTAACTTCAGAATAATTTCTGGTAGGCAAAGCTCTGGGAATACATACCAATCCATGGGACAAGGTGTTTATAGCTGATGTTATCCTTGGGATCTGTAAAACATCATCAACAAAGAGAAAACACAATGGTAAATGTTTCAGTAGCGTACACCCAAAGGTTTGTTGTGGAAAGCTCTCTCTGAGCTCTCATTTTTGCTTGGGTATGAAGCAGAATCAGTGGCATTCCTGCAGAATTCATCAGTATTTCACAAGAAAACAAAACTGTTTGTCCCAGCTGCAAGAAACATGTATAAAAGCAAATGTCCACACAGGAATAAACAAGAGTACTGGTAGTCTAAAGTCTGTACTATGTGATAAATGATTAACCCTCCCACACAGGTCTGTTTAGCACCTTTCCTCTAGATGTGCTGAAGGCATGGCGTGAAGGAGGGATATCTCTCCATGCCTGTAGATGATTCCTGCAAGACAACCTCCTATGAAACCCCATCTTGCTGTAAATATTTAGGCTGGCACGGGAAATCTGCAGGCTGTGGTTGTTACTCCACAGCTGAAGGCATCATCTCCTCACCTCCTCTGGACAACAGAGCTTTGGCATAGTCGGGATCGGTGACAACCAGGAACGCCGAGAAATTCCCGAACCAGAGAGGGTGAGCGTAAGGATACTTCTGTGCCCATCTCTCAACCTTGTCCAGCACCTCTTCCTCCTTGAGAAACTGTAGTTGTAAGGAAGAAAAAAGAGAAAGAATACTTACATTCAGAGAAAGAAAAAAAAATCTCCCAAATGACTTTGTTAGAAAGCTCAAGGTATTTCTGTATCACGAAATCCAATTTCTAGGAATTGGATTTAATAGGTGATGAAGAGCTGGTGCTTCCAGAAATGTTCAGCTCTGATCCTTGGAAACTGCATGCTGAGGAATATTAGCACCAGGGTGATATCAGCAGCACTGGCAGGTTTGGTCTTCAAAAGTGATAACCATTGTATTGATTTAATAGCTACTGTTGTATATTTAACAAGCAACAGCCAAAAAACAGGTGGAAAGATCAGTGGAAAGATCACAGAGGCAAAACCATGTAAAAATTCTCTTTGAACAGAAACTATATGCACAATATGCAGGGGTGGGGTTGGAATTTGGTGCTTAGGGCTGACATAGCTGCTACTGCTGCTTTGACTTGAAGCTTAATTAGACCTGCTTACTAGTGCAGAAATGAGCCACAGAGTGGCCCTACTGAGTAAGTCAATATTTGCTCAATCGCTTTGGTGCTGAGTTAGCTCAGCTCCTAGTTAGATCAGTTTCTCTCAACCCAGGAGATGGCTTGTACTCAAATAATCATCCATGTCAGGTTTGTCTTGCAGAGGATGCTCAGGAGTTGCGTGGCATCTGCCAGAGGACTACACAGGCTGTGTGGGAGCACATCTAGGCTCTGTGAACCACAGCCAAGTCCCCTTCCTTGTGAGCAGGGATGGCCCCCGAAGCATATCCCATGTGTCTCTTGTATTTGGCAGAATGACAAGCTACATTTAGTTATCTTTAATGATTGAAAGTTATCATTCAACTTCTCTCATTCAAGTCCAAGGTTTCAGACTAATTAAAGAGAATCATTGATTTTGCTGATTGCAGGGATCAAGTTTTGGGATAAAAGGAGGCAGCTTTCCCCAGCGTTCAACTCTTTTGCAATGCCAGCAGAAGTGGGGGTTGGCACAGTGCCTTGACATTTGAGCACATGAAAATCCCTTTTGTATGTCTTCTTGTGCTTCCTCACATCACAAAATCACAAAGAGCATACACAGAAGTAGGGAGATGCTGAGCAAACCTCACTGGCAGAAGTCCTAACACTAGAAGCCTTTGTGTCCAACCTTGGTTTTGATCTCCAGCCTCAGTTTGTGCTATCCCTGCACTGGTAGAGGGTGGGAGGGGTTTATTTGAGAGGAGAGGTCATCCTCAATATGAATAACCTCTACCTGCTGTGCCAACCAGTCCCAGAGCAGAAGGTATAACATCCTGCAGGCTGAGAAGGAACAGGAACGGAAAGCTCCTGCTTCTTAACCAGGGCTCCAGCTACCAGGATCTGCATGAGAAACCATCACTTCTTCCTCCCTTGGGGGCTTGAAAAGAAAATTATAACCTACATTCGGGGCTAGGGAAGAAAGGTAATAGCCTGATCTCATATTGAAATGCAATTATTGAAATGGATCCAATGGTAAAAGCATCCGGGAAGAGACGCTTAAAGGCACTTTTACTGACTGCACACTTAGAGCAAATGAAACAGAAAACACAAGAGCTGAAATCTGAGCATGAAGCAGTCAGAACCAGGCTGGCTCCCCTCCACCAGCCCAGGGCAGATGCAGGCAAAGGTCTGCCAAGGGACTGACAGCCCCCCTGCACCCGTGGGGCAGCTAGCTGCTCTCCCTGAATACCCCTCTCAGGTCCTCCTCCGAGGTGCATGTAAGCTTTGGGTACAGAAATTGCCCAGAGCATTGCCAGTTTCCTCACTGGCTCAGTGAGCTGTTGGGCTCTGGAGAATTCAGCAGTGTTTAATCAGCAAATTATTAAATTTGCCAAACAGGAATTCTTAAAAAAAATACTGCCCAAGGTAAAAGTTAGGCTGTGAACAATGTGGCCAAAATGGGAGCGAGTGATTGGCACAAGCGATTAAATTCCATTCCAGGATAAATAGTTGCTACTGACAAACAGGCGAACATACTTTATTTAATTGCAGTTTTAAAGTCTAACTGGCAGCACCACAAAGCCTTGAACTGGCCCATCTTCATGCTTACGTTGCCAAAAGACTGACTGTCCCATCTAGCACAGCCATACTGGGGCTGTCACAGCAAAGATGAGCCCTAGGAGGTCCCCTCCAGATTTCCCACCACTTTTCAGGGTGCTGGTTATTTAATGTACCACAGATTTGGCCAGCACAGGGCATCATCAGAGTCCAGGAGAGGTTTAATACAGCTTTTAGCATTTCACATCAGTTAGTCCTCGTAAAGCTGATGATGAGTTGTGGAAATATGTTTGTTTGCCAAGGCAGTCACACTGATCTGGGCGGGCAAGAACATACCTCTGGGAATAGTAACCCATAGCAGGAGTGCCCAGAACGAGGTTTGCTTATGATGCACATGGGTTTAGCTAGCCATGGCTTTAATACAACCTGAAAGGATCTGTGGCCTCTGTGCTGGATACTATGCCTGGGAATGTCTTGTGTAGCTTAAATGTGACTCAAAATGATCAATACCTCTAGGTTTCTTGACCGTGAGGCTCATGCACACTTGGCAGGGTGTCTCCGGATGCTGGGAGCAGTGTGTATCTGTACAGCATCCCTGGGACAACTGCAGCATCCATGCTCTGACTTTCACAGGGGCAGAGAGGTGACAGCGGAGCCTGCCCTGGGGCAGAGCAGCACAGCTCCGCTGCCTCCAGTACCAGTGCTGGGTTACACCCGGGGACCACCTTGCCTACGCCATGTTGCATTATTGCTTTCTTTACTCGAGAGCCAGCTACCACCTCTATCCACCGTACCTTTGGCAGCAGCCTGTGTGTGCTGTGCTCTAGGCAACACGGGCAGAGAAAGCGTTTTGCACGGCTGGGAACCAGGCTGCCCACCATTCCCCTTCCCCTGGGGCCGGGAGAAGCGATTTTCCTGGACCACAGGTCTGAGTCCCACCAGCATCATTCCCGACCACATGATGGAAACTGCTCCCCGCACTCCTCCTCCTCCCCCCGCCTCCAGCAGTGCATACCCGGCTCTTTCCCTACCTCCTGGACGTGGCCGAAGAGCCAGTGGGTCGGGTGGCCGGGGAAATCGGCCAGCGCCCTGAGCAGCTCCCGCCTCCGGTGGTACAGCTGGATGGCCTTGAGCAGCACGCAGGTCAGGCAGAAGACGGCAGCCAAGTGCAGCACCCGGGAGACGTCCACGCCCAGCCAGGAGACCTTCATCTCCCCCTCGGTGAAGGCAGCGACAAGCCGCCTCCCGCCGCCCGTGCCTCAGGCGGAGGCCGGTGTCCCCTCCCGGGAGCCCCGGCCGACACCGGCGGCGTTCAACCAATGCAGAGCGGAGAGGCAGGTTCAAAGTCCGAGCGATTGCCAAATCACGACAGCGCTTGTTGGGAGGAGAGCATCCCGGGGTGGGGGGTGCG
>VXBZ01009292.1:204412-237272 GCA_013399135.1 Heliornis fulica | reverse complement strand
AGGAAGAGGGAGGCGGGAGCCAGCCGCCGGCCGCGCCGCCACCGACGCCCCACAAGAGGATGAAGAAGAGGAAGGAGCTGAACGCCCTCATCGGCCTGGCCGCTGACGGCCGCAGGAAGAAGTCCGCCAAGAAGGGCTCGGGTCACCGGCTGCTGCGCACCGAGCCGCCCGCTTCCGACTCCGAGTCCAGCTCCGAGGAGGACGAATTCGCGGCGGCGGGGACGCGGGGACGCTGCGGCAAGTGAGTCACCGACACGGTCCTGCCCGGAGGGGGTGTGTGTGCGTGTGTCCTCGACCTCCGCGGCGGCGGGAGCCCCTCGCCTCAGCGCCGCTTCCCGCGCTTCACGGTTGTCGGGACTCGTGGGGCGCCGGGAGCTGCCAGGAGCGACCTGGAGCTGCGCTGAGGCTGTCGCGCTCAACAGGTGGAGAAGTAGGTCTGACCCGGCCTCTGGCATCTTTTCTCCTTGTTTCTCGTTTGTTTTACGCCCGCTGCAGCCCTTGGAGCAGCTCGGGGGCATTTGCCGGCAGTGTTGAACGGGGTTATCCGTGCGTGTTCAGCGTGGCGCAGTCCCGTGTATGTACGAGCCGAGGCAGTGCTGGCTGTCACAGAACCTTAGGAGTTGGAAGGGACCTCTGGAGACCATGTGGTTCAGCCCCCCTGCCTGAGCAGGATCACCTAGATTAAACCACACAGGAACGTGTCCAGGTTCCTCTTGAATGTTTTCAGAGAAGGAGACTCTGCGACCTCTCTGCACAGCCTGTTCTTGCGGACATGATGTGCTCTTACCAATACAGAAGCTTTTCTGTTAAACCAGCCAAAAGTAGGCTTGCCACAGGGGAACTTGGGCTTCTGCAGCTTAGGATAATCTAGAAGTGTGTGTCACAACATTATCATAATAGCCTTTCTTGAAGGCTGCTTTCCAAGCTATCGAGCAGATGTTCCTGACATAAGTTTTTGTGAGCAGAGGAGGAAATTTTAGTAAGGGAAACCCAGCAGCTGCTCAAAAATAGGTAAAATGTGCCTCCTGAGGATAAGCTGAACAGGCTAATAGCTGTGATCTCACTGTATCGCCTTATTTATTCTTGGAAAAGTTCTTTCTTAGCTTTTGTAAGCCAAAACATGTGCTGTTCTGGTGCTGTCCCTTACTTGGATATAACAGCAAAAGTTTTTGTAGGTACTGTTGAGTATTGATGATCTGTTGGTTTTGTTTTATCCAGGGGAGACTATCTACGATGCTGCAAGCTGTGTTACCCTTTGTGTGCGTTTGTCATTCTTGCTGCTTGTGTGGTAGCGTGCGTTGGCTTAGTCTGGATGCAGGTGGCTCTCAAAGAGGATCTGGATGCAATAAAGGAGAAGTTTCGAACTAGTAAGTATAAATGTAACTCTGCTGTTTCACATTCACTTTGGGTAGTATGCAGAGCTTTAGTTGTGCACCTATTTATTTCAAATCTGAAAGTGTCCCTGGACTGAGGAGTCCTCTGGGCCAAATGCACGTGGAGGCCTGGGAAATCTTAAGGCAAATGTTATTTATTCTTCTCTGCTCTATGTCTTCTGAGGAGCTGTGATGCTGGATTTGGTAGTTGCTTTTACACGTTTCTAAAATTCCAGACTTCGATTTCAGGAGTGGCCTCTTTCAAAGGAAGCCCCTTTTAAAAAAGAAAGTTCTGATCAGCCGTGTAAAAGTAGTTATAAGGGTATTTTGATGCATACCTTTAAAAAATAAAAAAATTAGTGGAAAATTACTTCCTGTGGCATTACTGCATTTGAATGTTGCTTTGCTGTTATGGATTTTTACTATATCCTCTGATGTGTATCTTGTTTGCATTGACCTGTTCTTGTTCAACTCCTGTTTCGTGTTGCGTTTGATATGGGGTTACATCATGTTTAAGCTTTGAAGTATGGAGATAATGTGGAGTCTAATGGAATTACAGATCTTGGATTTTTCCTGTTTGTGTAAGGCTTTAATATTACAACTTCTGTAGTACTGAGATATAACAAGCAGATTTCACTGTTTGTAATGTATGGTCTTGGCTCTCTGGGCGTCACCTTGGGACACAAGATGTGTTTTGATGCCTTATTTAAGTTGTGTTTAAAATCCTGTATATTGAAAAAAAAGATAAACCGAGGAGCTGTGTGAATGGAGCAGAAGAATGAAGCTTAAGCATTTGGGTAGTCTCTAGCTGCTTCAGGGAAGCTGGGCAGTTTTGCCTGAGAAGCACTGCTCTTGACTGTAGGGTTTTTTTTTTGTCTCAGCTTTTGTCTTCATCTTAGAATTTTTGTGTCTAGGATGTGAAGATGACCTCAAAAGTAAGACTGGTAAAATCAGTTAAATTAGGAGGCTGCTAGGGCTGGAGGTAAGCAGAAGGCTTGATTTGCCTGTGGTAGAAGAGGTAATGAGGAAATGTGTGTAGAAATGCTTTAGTGTTTAGGCCTTTATATTCAGGTGTGTAACTGTGGGAAGTTGTCTGCCAAGGTGGAAGCTGCTGCCTGGGATTAGAGAAAGCATTGCTGATAGATGTGCTTTTATACTAGCTGATTCTGAGCTCTGAAAGTTAGCTGTAATCGATGTCCACCAGTTATGGCGGATACCTTCAGTTACAGGCAATGATTTGGCTGTGAACAGACTGTACAGCTCTGCAGTAGCTGTTTCTGTATCCAGGGTAGGCTGACTGCTGCTCTTCATGGACTGGTCTGCTTTAAAGTATGTATCAGCAGTAAAAGTTTTGCACGGTGACAACAGCTGTTGGCTTTGGTGTAGTTAAGTTTCACCATTCCTCTTGTACATAGACCAGTTTGTTCAAGCAGTTCTCTGGCAGTTACAGATGTGGGCTTTTTTTCTCCTTAATAGAGCTGATAGAAAAGCTGTGCCTTTAATAGTTTGGTCTAGTGATAAAATAGTCTCATATTTCCTTGCCACCGTGATAGCGTGCATAGAAGCTGGACAAGTCTCGTAATGAGTCACAACATTAAAAGGAACAACAACAAAAAGGCAGCAAGAATAACCTGGTTCTAAAAAGTAGTGTTGTGCTTATGTGAGAGGAGTGGGTGTATGGAGAAACAAAGGCATGGGACTTGTCTGTTAGGGGTAGGGGAAAGTTGTAGAGTTTCCCTTCAGTTCTTAGCACTTGAGTGTTTTGCAGTGCTAGGGAAGTTGAGTGGAATCTTACTGAACAGTGTGGCAAAACAGAAAATAATACAAGAGCCTCTGAAACATCAGATTCAATGTGAACTACTTGGGTCAAAAGCACAATTAGTGCTCTGTTGGCTAAAATACACCTCTCAAGGCTTACTTGAGCTAAAGCATTACTTGGGTTTTGAGCGATCAGTGCGGATTAACTCTGTACCTAGAAATGACTTTTAGAACTTTCTCAAAGAGAAGTGAAGTGGGTTTTTGAAGATGCTTTCTAGCTGTGTGTATTTGGGCATCCACTCTGGGCATGAAGCTCTCCTGAAGGCTCCCTTTTCTGAGTGGGTGGGTCACACAAGGAAACTAGTTCTGGAACTGCTGGCTGCATACTGCTTGGGTCCCACTGCTCTTGGGTGTCAGTGCTCTGAACAATGGCTGTTTTCTGTGGAGCATTCCAGTTGCAGGGTGGAGGTGCAAGTTTTGGAGAACTGTAATCTCCATCTCAAAATCTTTACTTAATTGTTTTGCAGACCTAGGGATTTAGGATTGCCTAATAGTGCTTGCAGCTAAACAGCTTAGTCACTGGGCACCTGGAAGAGCTACATTTCTGAGGCACACTTGAGTGGGCTTGAGCTGCATGCTTCCCTCTTCTTGTAGTATTAATTGTGGTAATAACTGACCTTGTTTACAGATTTGTTTACCAACAGGCACGAGTGTGTAAGCTTACAATTTTTTTTGAGTTGTCATTCTGTCACATGGAACAACTGTAATCACATTAATCTCTTTGGAATGCACTTCATGGTCAGCAACCCTTTTGCAGGCTTGAAAAGGGCACCGAGGTTTGTTTCACATGCCTCCTTTGCCCCGGTACTGTTAGCAGTTCTTATGTACTGCCCTGATAGTATTTCATGTCCCTTTGTGAAAGTAATGTAAAATCACTGTGCTAAATAAAGACCTACTGAGGCTTGCCAGAATGTCAGTACTATTGCAAAGTATTAAATTTAGTAGTGTCTCTGGGTTATCTCTGCAGGCATTAGTACTCTCAAAGAAGAGCTGTCATTCTGAACAAACAATTATGAGTTGGCAATAAATCGATATGTAGAACCGGTTACCACCTTCTTTCACTGCTGTGGAGATTGCTGCTTTTCAGTATTGTTTACCTGGACTTTTGGAGAGTTTCAAACAAATTTAATTTTTTTTTTTAGTGGAATCTAATCAAAAGACATCATTCCAAGAAATTCCTAAACTAAATGAAGATTTGGTGGAGAAGCAAAAGCAACTAGAACAAATAGAAACTGGAGAACTGGGGCTAAGTAAAATTTGGATAAATATCACAGAGATCAATAAACAGGTGAGATCAATTCTTGGCTTTGAATGATAATAAAATATTCTATTCAAAACTTTTTACAGAAATTTAATTTCAAGTGCAGTGTTGAGTTTTTATGTAAGGACTTCTGTGATCCTGTGCTATATATTTTTAAAGTTAAAATGGAGTGTGAGCATCTAGTTGGACTGGAGACTGATCACAAAGAGGAGAAATTGCACAACTGGTGGAAAGGTTTCAAGCAGAACTTCCAAGAACCTGAGAATTGTTTGGATCTTCAGTTTCTCTGCTGAATATTTGTGATGTTTGTGATGAGACACTTGACACTTCAAATTTCTGAGAGTGTCTGAAAATGTTTCATAAGTGTAGAAAAGAGTTACCAGAGTCAGTGCAGGTTTTTGTTGTTACTATGAATGAAGTACCAGTGTCTCATGAATATAAAATCTGCTAACACACACTTGGAATCTGAGCTGGTGTAAATCTTAGCCTTGTTTATGTAGCTAGAACTAAGCCACTTAACAGAAAGCTGTTTCTTCAGCTGCTGCATTAATTAATGCCTCAAACAAAGTATCCAGCAAGACTCTTACTGAAATTCTTGCCTCTGAGGGTAAGAGTCCAGAGCTGCTCACAGTTAATGATATTTTTTTGAGAGTTTTGATGTGCCTGCTCAGACTGTTTGGTGGGGTTTTTTTCTTTTCAGTCCTGTGCAGTGGTTAAGTGCTTAACAAGGCACATAAATAAATTTGAAAGCTTGACTTCCTTTCTTTGGCACCTGACAGTGTGCATTATCCACAGATATTGAGGTGCTTCATTGGACTTTTAAAACACTATGCACCTGGACATAAAAGATGCTTACATATCCTTCTTGCAGGCCCTTGAGTTACTTCTGAGTCTGGTTACAGTCCGAGCCAGCTCTTCTGGGGATAAAACTTTAGTTACTAGTTTTTCCCATGAATTGTTGGGATGTTCTGCTGGGAATTACTTCAGCCAGTATTCACAGCTGTGGAACCAGGGTCGGTACACCAGCTCTTACACCTAACGTAAGATTAGGGTCTTGCCCATTTCTTCAGCTTGTGAAACAACTGTTTTTAACCAGAAGAAAGTGGGGTTTTCCTGTTTACTTCTGTGTTGTCAAGTGTGGGAAGAAATTGTTTTTCTTTGTTTTGACTACTGCTGGCTACAAATTAATCTTAAAGCGACAGTGTTAACAATGAACGACTAGCCTGTAGTTTTTAATTTATGGCAATCTCTCAGATGGTAATCACAGATCATCTTGAAGACCCATTGAAAAACTTGCTGTCTGGTCAGGCAGTTGACAGAAACTGAGCTTTAGGTTAACACTGTACCTCTGTACACTGTACTTCTACTTCTGTAGCAGAGGTTTTGGGTGATACGTGCAAATCCTTTGCCCTTGGTCAGCTAGAGAAGTTGCATGGCTTTGCTGTGTTTTGCCAGCCAGGTTTGATCACTAAATACAGAAGTGGATGGCTTCCTTCCATGTAAGGGTTTCTTGCACAATTAAAAAAATTAAATATTTCTTGGGCGACATCTTTTGTCTGAGGGGATAAACGTAAAATAAGAAGAGACTTCTGTGGCTTTGATTCAGTTGAGAAAAAAAAAATAATTCAACCCACAAAACCCTCTGTTGCAACAGGCTGAGTATTTTAATGTAGCCTAGGCAGGACTTATATCCCAGAGACAGGGATGTTTTGTGTCTGTGTGCATACAAAGTTTTGCTTTGCCTTATGTTTTAATGTTACAAATGAAGTCTCTGATATTGGAGAAGGTCAGAATCTGGATTAGGTTAACTAATTCTAAACATTCCTCTGTTTCAGATATCACTATTGACCTCAACAGTAAATCATCTCAAAAACAACATAAAGGCTGCTTCTGATCTGATTTCTCTTCCTGGCACAGTAGAGAAACTTCAGAAGGCAAGTACTGTAAATGTGGCTGTTGATAAAAGAATTCTGAGTCGTGAGGTTGCAGCTGAGCTCTTGGGGACAGCAGTGACAATAGGAGTTACCAGTTGCATGGGAGGAATATTTGCTTCTCTTGTTTTTAAGTTTTAACTTCATATACTTGTTATCATATAGCTGTAATGTATGGCAGGTAAAAATTTGGATGGCCTTGTCTCTCTCTTTATGGAGAAAATTTGTTTGTGTTGTCACTTCTTTACTTCATAGCTGATCTTTCTCGTTGCTTTCCTTCAGTCTGCTAATCTTAATATTACTTGCAAAAAAAATCTGCAGTTTTACAGCTTTGCTTGCAAATAGGTGGTTTGTTTAGCTTTTTTCTTTTTTAGTTAGAAGATTGATTGCTTTCTGGAAACCTCCCTAGTCTTGAACAATGTGTAATGTTAGAGTTCTGAAGCAGGTAGGGGTCTAGCTTAGGAGTGGTGGGAGCTTTCTTGGTGTTCAGTCCATGCACAACAAAACAAGAATTGTACTGGGATGGTTTCCTGACAATCCCCTGAAAGTTAGGCCTTACTGGGTGACACAAGAAGCCACTTCTAAAGTGACTTCTGTTAATATAGAGCCTTACTGTGTGCCTTAGCTGAGCATTGTGTATTGAAGAAGTGTCCTGTTTATTTTGGTGAAAAGAATGGCCCACTGAAGCTTCCCCAGCTCTTCCATGGCAATGCTGTTTATCAGTAAGTATTTATATTGGGCTAATGCTTAATGGCAGTCCAGACTCTGTGGCTTTTATGGGTTTCAAGTTCTTATTTTCTGAGCCTACGAAATTAATGTATAATCAACAGCTAGTCATGTGCAAAGCAATTAATGTGGTTTGGCTGAACAGGCTGCTGAGATTTCTTATTCTGAGGAGTACAAAGCTGTTTCCTAAGCTTCTAATTTGCTGTTATGAACGGTGTCCTATGAGAAGTATGTTTTAAAGCAGTACTGTCTGGAACCTGCACCTACTTTATTTGGGAGTATATGAAACATAGGAAGACCTGTTGTCATAGTTACAGTCAGGACAAAGTGTTGGGGCCAGCAGGTTTCAGCTTGCAGTGATCTGTTGAACAGCAAGGCTATTTTTATGTTGAAATAAGTCTATCCTTGGTCACACTTCTTGAGAATCAAAGGTCTTTAAGTTTTGAGACCTTTCCAGTCTCGGCTGCTGAGCCTAAGATGTTGGACCTGGCATCTCTTCTCATTGCTCTTTTGATGCTGTCCTGTTTGCATTTATATTTTGGAAGGTGGATATAATTAAAAAAGAGCTGGAATCCTTCTGGGAGAGAGATGGTGAGGTATTGATTGTAGAAGAACTCTTTGGAGGTTTAAATACAATAGCTTTAATGGTTTGTAAGTACCATGCTAATAAGAAGCAATAGGTTTCAAGACTTGGATGTCTTTTTGGACTCTGTGTGTATGCTGCACTACTTCCTGTCACACAGGAGAACTTCAGTGGGTGTGGGTGGGTAGCCTGGCTTTTGATAGCCCTGTTGAAAAACTTCCAGCTTAGCTGTCTGTTGCATTCAGTGGTTTTGGAGATTACCTGCCTTTCTTGGAAGAAATGCTCTATCAGCAGTAGTAGCTAATTGGAGAGGTCCCAGATGACTGGAGGTTAAGCAAACATGACTCCTATCTACAGTAAGCGCCAGAAGAATGATCCAGAACCTGTCAGTCTGACTTTGGTGCCAGGGAAGGTTATGGAGCAGATCATCCTGAATACCATTGTGCAGCACATACAGGACAACCACATGAGGCCCAATCAGCACAGATTCATGAAAGGCAGGTCTTACTTGACAAACCCGATTTCCTTTTATGACAAGGTGACCTGCTTAGTGGATGAAGAAAAGGCTGTTGTCTACCTGAACTTGACACCGTTTACCACAGCATTCTCTGGAGAAACTGGCTGCTCACAGTTTGGATGGATGCACTCTTTGCTGAGGAGAAGACTGGCTGCATGGCCAGGCCTAGAGGGTTATGGTGAATGGAGCTACATCCAGTTGGCATCTGGTCACAAGTGGTGTTCCCCTGGGCTCAGTACTTGGGCCAAGAAGGCCAACAGCATGCTGGCTTGTATCAGAAATAGCGTGGCCAGTAGGACTGGGAGAGTGATTGTCCCCCTATACTTGTCATCTTTAATATTGTGCTCAGTTTTGGGGACCTCACTACAAGAAAGACACTGAGGTATTGGAGTTTGTCCAAAGAAGGTCAGTAAAGCTGGTGAAGGGTCTAGAGCACAAGTCTTACACAGAGCGGCTGAGGGAACTGGGGTACCAAGTGATAAACAAGAAGAAATGACTTAAAGTTGTGCCGGAGAGGTTTAGATTGAAAGGCTTATCAAGCACTGGAACAGGCTGCCCAAGGAAGTGGCAGTCACCATCCTTGGAGTTACCTTAAAATATTCTATTAAAAGCCTGTTATTCTTAGCATGGGGTTTTTGTTTTCCTAAGCCTTTTTCCCTGTAGGTATTTCCCCTGGAAATGGGGAGCTGCCTGCTCCTTTGGAGCCCTGAAAGATTGCTGAAGGAGTTCCTCTGTGACAGCAGCTTTTGTTCAGACAGGTCAGAGGTGCTAAAGGTGTCCTGAGGACAGAGGGATTGCTTGCTGACCCTGTGTTCAGAACTGTAAAATGAGAAGCTGGAGGAAGCTTTGTGTGGGTTCACTTTGAATATAGTCTGAGTAGCTAGCAGGTCACTTGAGTGCTTAACAGGGTCATAGGAAAAGGGGATTTTTAGGTGGCTTCTGTTTCTTTTAATGACAGAAGGAAGTATTAAACATGGAAGGAGAAGCATAGAGGCATGCTCTGTCCTCTGTGACTTCACTTCCATTAGTGTTTGTGGACGTCCTAGCTAACAGCCTGACTCAGATGGGTGCTGTGCTGCCAGCTCCTGCACCACCAGTGCAGCTTTACAGAACAGCTACTTTCGTAAGTTGGGGCTGGGGATGAGGGAGTTCACATAGGTGAAGGCAAGGGAAGGATGAGATGGGAGTAGTCAGAAGCAAAGGGAGCTGTCAGCACACTGACTCTACCTGCAGAATTCACATAGGCTTTCCTGGTGATTCAGAGCTGTTCTTCCATTTTAAAAAAGGCAACACTTGCTGGAAAACCCAATCTGCAACCTTTGGCAGACTAGTTCTGCAGTGTATGATGTGTCTGATAGATAGATAGCTCTGAAAGGTAATTGTGTGGAGCCTTTCATTATATCTCCTCTCCCCTATCCAGCTGAGGAAGGGGAGTGATAGAGCAGATTTGGTGGGCTTCTGGCCTCCAGCCTGGGTCAACCTGCCACAGTCCTTTGGTGGGTGCTGACACACTGTTGATGTCAGCGAGGTAAAGTGTCTTTGTATCACTTTTTTTTTTTAAGTGTTCTGGCATTAAATTAGTTTTGGGTGTGGGAGAGCAAATGTATAACTCTGGTTCTCTAGCTTAAGGTTTCATTGTGTACAGTGTCTCTTTTTGGCCTCAAGATGTGGTATAACTTGCAGTTGTGTCTCCAAAGAAAATTCCAAATACTTTAAATTCACGTTTGTATTTTTATGGCAGTCTGCCTGCAGTTTCACTAACAAAAGGTTGTATTTAGCAGATTGAAACTTTGGAGCAGTGCAGTTTATGGAAGGCTCAGATTTTTGTCTTTTTTTTTTTTTTGATTCCATTCCAGACTGTTGCTAACATCGGTAGCACACTTACCAGTGTTTCACATGATGTTGAAAATATACAGACAGCTATCGAGGAATACAAGAAATCCATAGAAATACTCCAGAATGATGTGGTAAGAAAATGTACTGATTTAACACTGCATTTTAACAGTTGTCTGCTTAATGTGAAGGAAGTTCAAGAACTGTGTGGAGTTCAGCCTTTATGCCTTCAAAATACCTTTGGAGTTTCAGTATGGGCTGGTCGGTATACTGATAAGGTAATCCAATCCCTGTGTGGCATCTCCTATGTAGTACCAAGTATATATTTCTCTGGAGCCACAGTCTTGGTGCCTACCACATTTCTTTCCCTGCAGATTTTTGCTCCCTGCAGCACAGATGTGGAGCTTTGGGCACTACCTATGGTAACTGTCTGCACGGTTTTAGGATTGGGGATGGTGGAAGTGTTCAGATAGCTTTTCGGTTAAAATAAGGATGAAATTACTAACCTTCTTTACCAGAAACCACTCGCTGTGTTTATACTGACCTTTCACTTGGGGTTAACAAACTGGGCCAGTAAGTTGGGCTTTTTTGCTAAACTGCAGTGCTGTGTTACTTTATTAGGAATACTGGCAGATAAAGTCTAAATTGGGTGTATTATCAGTGGGTGCTATGAAAACATTGAAGATAAGGCAGTGTGTATGGTAGCAGTTAAGTGTATCATAATAATTAAAGGGATAATAGATAATTAGGAGGGTTTAATTAAAATAAATTTGGACCATATGTGTTAGAAACTTCTGCCTTCATCTGGTTAAAATACTGCATGCACAACAGATTTGAGTGACTATAACTGCAGCAAAACATCCATAGCTACTGTCTGACAGTTATTAAAAGCTTAGTATTGCTACAGGGGTTTGGTAACATCCTATTTCTTTTCTTAGAAGGAATTAAAACAGATACCTTCACTTCCCTCCACTGTTGTGCCAAGGACTGAGAGAAATCAAACGGAAAACTGCAAGCAGGTATTTTTCTTCCTTGCATAAAGAATATTGGTATGAGTATCACTGATACTTAACTTTGTGCTTTGCAGTACTGTAGTGCACAAAAAGTGTGGTTTTTATCAAGACAGTACTGATTCTGTACTTCAAAAGTAAATATGAGGTAATTATGCTGTACTTTGCTCCTGCATATGTGCAAACAGGGAAGTGTCTTAGTCCGTGGGTGTTATTTGGGCTCTAACTGGATGAGGAGTAAAAAGACTGAAATGAATATCAAATAAATTATAGGTGTACTTTGGCCATGCAAATGGAAGTGTGATAAAGGCTTTTTATCAAATGGATTTTATGGCAGGTGGTTGCTAATCTGAGCAAATTTTGGACTGGCATTTATTGAGCTGCCATGTAAGGAACTGTGGAATGCAGGGATTCAACAGCAGAAAAAGCATAATGTGCAGCTGAACAGTTTGGAATGGAATGACTTATTTTATTTACATTTAATACAGTCAGTATCTTCCTTAATGAATATTGTGTGTAAATATGCCTAGGACATGCTTTCTTTCAAAACAGTTGATGTGGTTACTGAGTTTGCCCTGGAAAATTAGATGAATAGGCTTTGTGTGTTTGCTGGCACCGTTGAAGCGATTGCATTAGCAACGAAGAGGTTGGCCCTGAGGAGAATCTCAGCTTTCAAACTTTGAAAGCTGGAACAACTTTCTGGAAGCTTCCAGTTGGATGTGTTCAGCTGGGTTGGTAGGCCAGTCAGTGGTCTGCCTGATTAAACTGGGTCAGTCACCATGTTGTTAATAGCAAGAGCACTACAGAGGTTGAGTGAACTGACATGCTCTGGGTTTGTGTTTCAGGAAAGCCAGCTGCTGCATGCAGCTTTGGAGGAGCTAAATAATACAGTAGTGGCGTACCAAAAGTTGAATGACCTCAAGATTCTAAATGTGGATTCAACCATTGGCAACCTTAGCCGGAGGGTTATGCTGTTAGAAAACTTCACCCTTGCTGTGAGTAATCTGGACAAAAAGAGACCTTGTCTACCAGTGTGCTAAATGATGACTAAAGGTGTCTGCTCAGGCTAGTAGTTGCAGTACTCTTTATATGCCACAGGTACAGCTTTTCAAACCTAACTAAAGAAAATGTCAGAATGAAACTTGAGACACTTCAGGGTTTAATTTCAGAAGACTGGAATTTGTCCCACAGTTCTGAACAGCTAACTATTGCTAAGAGTATCTCTAAAGTAGTCACCACTTCCCTAAAAAATTGACAGAAAAATGTCCAAAACTGTGATATTAGGACTTGGGGGACCGCTTAATGGGATGGGGTTCACAACCTCTTCATGTTCTAGGAAGACACTCTGAGGAGATAGATGAGCCTCTGGGTTGTCCAGTGATGCTTAATTGTTTTAAAAACAAGCATAACACCCAAACTGGATATGTTTGCAAATCCTTTCAGTGCTTTCTATATGCCATGCTGGGAGCAGTCTCTGAGAACATGTTCTGTGTTTAGCAATAAGGGAACCTGCTGATGTTACTGTGATAAATTACATAACCCGCTGTCTTTGTATTCATTCTGTTATGTGTTTGTCCTAATTCCCCCCCTCCCTTGCCTCATTCCTGTTAAATTTGAAGGAAAGAAACTATAGTAGAAAATAAGCACACAAATAAACTCTGCTCCCCTCCATTTTTCTTACAGGGAAATGATGCAACTACCTCTCTAAAAGTGGAAAATGAAGATCAACTAGATAATGAAACCCATTCAAATAAGGAACTGAAGGTACAGTAAGGAAACACAAACTACACTGGATTAGTAGAACACACAAGTGTCTATAATAATGTTTGAAATGAAACTTCATTGAGAAGATCTGCAAGCAGGCTGCTCTGATCAAGTTTCTTTTCAAGGTCCAGATTTGGGCAGCTTATCCTCCCTATTTTGGAGACAGGAAGTCAGTTAGGATGGAAGAAAAGTTGTTGTAGTTTAAAGTCCTGCCGTGCTGATGGGATGGCATTGCAGAGCTGCTGAAAGAATCTTGGGAAGTTCAGACTGTGGTCCAGTGGGACAGAGGGCTCTGGCAGCTGGCTCATTTGAGTACCTGTTGTCATGCTGTGAGCAAAGCTAGTCTTAACCATTGTGGGTGGTTGTGACTTAGCAACTAAGCACCACGCAGCTGCTCACTCAGTTCTCTCTGGCAGGATGGGGGAGAGAGTTGGAAGAGAGAAAGCGAGATAAGAAGTTTAATGGGTAAAGCAAAAGCTATGCACACAAACAAACCAAACCAAGGAATTAATTTGCCAGTCTGCATCAGTAGGCATGTGTTCAGCTACCTCCAGGAAATCAAGAACCTGGAGACCTTCAGTCACTCAAAAGTACTTGCATATTTAAATTACTATTTTTCCTGATCTTCTCAATGTACTGAAAGGAGTGCTTTATAAGAGTGTTTTTTGTTTTTAAATGCAGGAAGCAGGAAGTAGAGATTCTCAGGTATTAAAACTAAGAGAGAAGCTTCAGTTGATCAGTGCAATCCAGTCAGGCAATCCAGAAAATGAGAGACCCATTGACATATCAAAGAATGGTAAGAATTGGCACATCATAACAATCTGTAACTCTGAAGATTCCTTGTGTAATTCAAAGAAGATAGGTAACTAATGAAGGTGGATAATTTAGACTGCTCCTTCAGATTTTTTATGGAGATTGTTTCAAACCGATGGCTGCAAACTAGAAAACTCTGTATGACTACAGAAGTGTTAAGATGACTTTCTGTGTGTACAGCAGAATTTACATGGATTGGTAGCTTGTGTTTGAAGGCATACAGTGATTAATGTGTAGAAATCTATACCCAGTAACATCTGGTTTTGCCATTTCAAAGTGGAAGCATAACTTGGAGTCTGCATCTCTGCTGACTTGTCTCAGTTCTGCACCCTTGCTGTATATATATTCAGGTAGTGCTGAAGAGATTTGAAATACTTCATCCCAGTAGAACTGTGCTTGTTCTTCCAAGCTGCTGATTAAATTTAGACCTTGCTGTTGGGGAAGATACGTGCATTGACATAGTAAAAGCAACCCATGCAGGCAAATGTAATTTGCTTAATAAAGCTTGTCTGACACTTTCAGGCTGGGAAGTAGAAAGTACTTCAAGTCATTCTTTGTACGGGGTTTACAAATGCACATCTAGTACAGCATGAAAGGCTAAAACTGTGTAACTGTCCAGAAAAAAAGCTTATTTCCTTCTGTGCTTCCCATTACTGGTGAAAGGGGACAACAGAGTTGCATTCTGACATGATTTTGCAGCATTCTTATCCTATACAGCATCGGTGATACAAAAAAATATAAATGCATTTTGTTGGATTTTTTTTGTTCTGTTTCTGGTAAGCAATTCTGTAAAATTGGGAAACTAATATGAGTTGTTTTTTAACAGTAGGAACTAGTCAGAGTACTACAGCAAAGCCCACAGACCTTTCAAGGCTGGCTTCAAGGTCAGCTGATGACAACACAGAGGAAAACGGACAGCTGAGACATCTGTCCTTACCAGGAATTTCCAGCATTGAAGGTATGTCTCTTCTAGGCTGACCTTTCCTTTCTCTGAATACTTAATGTAAATGTTTAGGAGATAAGCGTAACAGTAGTGTGCCTGGGTGTTCTGTGAAAAGTGAGGTCAACTTTAAAAGCCTGAGAACTATGGATTTTAAGTAATTACCATCCCCCTCCTCAATTATAGGGCAAGGCTAGCATGTAAAAAGTAAGAAACTGTGATTTAAACTAGAGTGTGTATTATAAATTAATTGTAATTGTGATTGAGAGAGAAGCCAAAAGCAGAATTAGGTGCTGAAGGGCACTGTAGTAGGTATGAGTGTGGGGTTTGGCTTTCTTTTTTTCTTAAGAGAATGCTGCCTGGCCAAATGAATGGTTTCTGGATCTTGCTGTTCAGTCTCTTCAGCAACTGAAAGGGCAGTGCTTTGCATCAGGAGATGAATAGATGCTTTTCCCTTTATATCATTGGTGCTGTTGGTATAGCAACAGTCATTCAGAGCTTGCTTTTGTGAGGATAACTTCATCTGTATGCAGTTAGTGGTTGTAGAATGGTCTATTAGTCCTGGCCAGGGATTATTTTATTATTTTTTTCAGATTTAATGTAATATAATCCAGAAATGTTCATGCTTCTTTCTCCTAACCTGCTGCTGACAGCTTGCAACAATGCAGAAGGCAAACTGCATACTTGGGGGTGCTGTATTTATTGCACTATATCTTACTATGTAGGAATTAAAACTGGAGGAGCGCCTTCCAGGACATTCCTGTGTACTTAAAAGAGCTATTTTTAAATCCTTGTCTCTGCAGATCTTCAGAATTTGTTTGAAAAAGCAAGTGAAGATGCTGATGGAAAACTGTCATATGAAGATCTTCAAAAGCTGCTTGGCTCTACAGCCCAAGAGTCATGGAGCTTTAAGAAATTTGACACAGACGGAGATGAGAAATACTCATTACAAGAACTGAGAGTAGCTTTAGGTGTATAGGTTATATATTTAGAAATTTGATATTGATGGATGCTACTGTAGCTAAAGGAAACTACAGGACATGAAAAACTAAGTCTGCACTTTCCCAGTGGTTTACTGATATTTGGAGCTAAATTACTGTACACATGGCCACTTTTTTTTTGCATTTATTGAAAAGAAATTTCCAAATTTCTGTGTCGATAGGACATATTTGGACTACGTTAAAATCCAGAAAATTTCCAAACTTGGAAACATTATCCTTTCATTCTTTCCTTTTCAAGGAAGACCTTTATAATTTAAAGTGTGTACATACTAAAATAAAACTATGGTTTTATAGTTCACTGAAATTTGCCTTAAATTAGAGAGCTGCACTTTATGTAGAGCAGGAAGAAATCTGTCTTGTAAAGATAGGCTTCTCTGCTTGTAAATATCTGAGAGTAAATTATGCATATTTAAGGAGAAGTTAGTGTCAGGGGCTGTGTTGGTAGCAAGCTGTTCATGAGGACTGACTGAGCCTAGAAGAGGCAGTTAAGAGCTTCAGCTAAATTTGTAGTTTTGATTAAGCATATCCATGAATGAGTTTGGACTCACGAGAAAAGCAGGGGTGGTAGATCATGCCCATCTACAGCAGGATTTCTTTTCAGAGGAAAGAGTTGAAAGTGTTTTTTTATATTATGAGCCTACAGGAGAAATTACCAAGTGCTTGGGTTTTCCCTGCAGCATTCTTCTAACTTTGCTGTATTGCTTCCAGATTATTTTGTGAGATGAGCCTATTTTATTAAAAAAGTTATCGGTAAACTCTTAACAGATGCTTTCAGAGGTAAAAGTCTACAATGGAACCTGCTGAGTAGCACCTGAATAGCTTTCAGTATGATCAGCAGTGTGCTGATGGTCCTGCATACTCCTCACTGGAGATCTTTTGAATGGGGTTGCTGGTCCTGCCAACTTCTTCCCATCTGCTGTTGCTGGGGTCACTCTGAAGTGTCCAGAGTAAAGCTTCTGGTCACAGGGAGCGTGCGTGGCTGGGGAAAAGCCAGAGTAGACTTGTGGGCCATTTCCTGTCTAATGTGAACATGATCTCTTCTTGGTACCTCTACATTTTGTGATCTTGCCAACAGAAGGACAGAAAAAGCAAGGTAGGAGCATGCAGTTGCATCCACGTTCTCTACCAATGCACCTTTTTAAGTGAGGTTTCCTTACTGTAGAGAAGCTTAAGGGTTTGCTTACATTGGTGGATCTAAACACTGAGTGTTTCTGGAAGATCAAGTGACTTTTGCAGAAGGGATTCACTTGCGGACTAGATCAGGGCCAAGTTGGATGATTTTGCTTGCAGATATTGCTGATGTTGGGAGTTTTTTTGCATGCTTAGTGAATTGAAGCTTCCCACCTTGCAGAAACATCAGCTTGTATGGAAGTTGGTTCGTAGTTGTTCACTTCATGTAAACTTCAGGCTGGATGTTTTAAGAGTAATTGTATTCTGGAGTATGAATCAGTGAAGGAATGTCCATAATGGAACCCTGTCACCCATCGCCTAGGCTTCTTTCACTGTTGCTCTTCTCTCCTGTTTGGGTAATGCACATGTGACCCAATATGGAGATGCTTTTGATGTGACACTTGAAAATACAGTATTTAAAAACAAAACCAACCAACCTTGGCTTTTGAGAGGACAAGAAGACAACACTTGCTTCTTGCCACTTCCCACACCCTTTTATACACTACTGTATAACTCCTTAACCAAATAAAAACCCCTAGCAATAAAATGTAACCATTCTGGTATTTTATTTGTACATACTGTATCATAGCCATATGCCAGAGTTTGCAAAATATTTTTGGAAGTTTGATTTGTATGGAATTTACCTTAAAATTTAAGGGATTATTATTGTATTGCTCTGTATTAAGTGCTTTTGTTATGGTCTATTTTACTTTTAGAAGGCTTTTCAACTGCAATGGTGCAACTGTCAGCTAGAGACAGTGTGTGCTGCTCCAGCTGCCCATGTCCTCTGCCTGTGGCCAAGAGGAGCTGAGCTGACCACTAATTGGGCACTAAGGCAATGGTCTCTGGTGGTGCTGCTTAATTTGCATGTGAAGACCATAGTGGACTGCTAATTGCTGTAGTCATTGCCTTTGTAGGGTGGACTCTTGCTATCAACTGAATAGCATCCGATCCATCGTCCCAAAGTACAGCGGTTGCTTCCATCTGGCCTAAGGTAGCTGGTTGCCGTGGGCTGGAGTCTGGGAGCTCTTGATCAGCAGCCACCTGCTCCCAGACAGCCCTGTGAGCTTTCTGCACGCTGCTGGTCTCCACCTCGCATGCTTTCCAGAGCCCCGTGCTGGGTGCTGGCAGGCTTCCTCCCCCACGTTTTATCCACGCTGCGGCTGTTAGGGGGTATAAACCCCACGGCTGCGGTAAATCTGCTTGTCCAGACCTGCTCTCTGCCGAAGTTCGTGGCTATGGCCCGAGCTGTCCGGTGTCCAGCCCCGAACGCTGCTCTGGGGGCGAGTCCTGCGGGAAAATGGGGCTGGGGCTTGCTGCGAGCCCCGGGCTCCTGAGGCCGTCCGGCTTCGGGCTGAGGCACTCCGCGCCTTCCGCCATGTAACGCGGCTTCCAAGTTCTCTGAATAAAAGCTCCTTCTCGGCGCTCGTCCCAGGCCCTTTCATTCCGGGCGGGCGAGGGAGGGAGGCGGAACGGCGGCGCGGGTCGGCGGGGCGGGCGGAGCGCTGCGGAGGACGGACCGTGCCGCACGGCACCGGGAGCTATGGCGGGGCCGCTGCTGCAGGCCTGGGGGCTGGGGGCGGCCCTGCGGAGCCGCGCAGCTCTCCGCCCGCTGGGGCTGCTGGCCCCGCCGTGCCGGGAGGTGGCTGGGCAGGCACCGGGACCGGGCTCCGGCGAGGATACGCTGGAGGAGAACCCCTTCTACGGGAAGTACCGACACAAGATCCGGGAGCTGCAGAGGTGCGGGGGGTGTGTGTGTAGAGAGCTCGTTTCTAGGGTTTGGGTCTTTTTACTAACGCTAATAGACCCTCGTCCCACACAGATCCAGTCCCGATGTGTTTGAATCCCGGATGGAAAAAAGGAATGACGTGAAGAAGCAGCCCGTGGGATATTCCAGGCAAGGGGAGTTTGTCAGGTGCATGGAGGAAAAGGCAAGGCCGGCTTTCTTTATAGTTCACATATGTTAAAGCTATAAAGTGATTTACATAGGGTCAGTATAATGCTACAACATGCAGTGTTCCTCTTAGCAAGGAGCCACGGAATTTCACACTCTGAGGGCTAGTAATTATGTTCTGCACTCCATCATGCGGTTCTGCTGCTCTTTAGGCTGTATTTGCTGTGCTTCAGGGCTCGGTTAAGTGTTTAAATAGTTCTAAATCAGTTTGGCCAGGTGGAGTGACATGATCTTGAAAGAGATCTCCTTGAAAGAGCCCTTCAAGAGAATTCCTTGAGAGACTCCAGTGCAGGGCCACCAAGATGGTGGAGTGGAACACATCTTCCTTATGAGGACAGGCTGAGGGAGCTGGGTGTCTGTAGCTTGGAGAAGACTGAGGGGTGACCTCATTAATGTTTATAAATATGTTAAGGGTGAGTGTTAGGAGGATGGAGCCAGGGTCTTCTCAGTGTTGAGCAGTGATAGGACAAGGGGTAATGGGGTCCAAGTTGTAGCAGAGGAAGTTCCATGTGGATGTAAGGAAGAACTTTTTTACTGTGAGGGTGATGGAGCCCTGGGACAGGCTGCCCAGAGAGGCTGTGGAGTCTCCGTCTCTGGAGACGTTAAAGACCAATCTGGATGTGTTCCTCTGTGATCTAATGTAGGTGATCCTGCTTGGGCAGGGGGATTGGACTAGACATCTTTCGTGGTCCCTTCCAACTCCTAATGTTCTGTGATTCTGTGATCTTGTATTTGCAATTTTGTAGTGAATGAAAGAAAACTCGAATAGTTTTGGACTCAAAATGTATAGTAGTTTGCTTTCCAGTCTCAAAAATCTTAATTCATGTGAAGTTACTAATTATCTTGTTCTCTTAATATTTTATTTCAATAAAATGCACTGTGGCGATCTCTAAGTATTTTAAATCTGAGCTCATGCTCAAGAGATCCTGTCAGCAGGCATGTTATGCATAGTAGGGAAGGCAAATAAAAGGTATTAAAGTGTCAGTGATAAAGACTAAAGAATAATATTTTCTTCTAGGCAAAAGGCCTGGACACAAAGGCATCAAAGGGAGGCTTCACAAAAGATAAGGTAAGGGAAATGAACCAGGGTGTTGGGAGAGGACTTGCTGGCAAATCAAGGGTGTAGATTAACTTGTATTGCTACCATCGGTGCGTCAGCCAAGAGCTTCTTGAGATAAAACTGAAGTTCTTTAGGCTGCACTTGAGTATAAGATACTCTTTTTCTCTTGGGACCACATTCATGTCTTATAACTTCCAGCAGCCTGGTTTATTTTTTGATTACACAGTCCACCCGTTCTGCTGGCAGTAGCAGATTGAAAGGGATAAGCTGCCTTTACAGCATGTAAATACATTTCCAAAGATCAGCCAGCAGGGGGACAAGAGAAAGGTCTTACTATTTCACATTCTTGTATTTTGGCAAACTTTGTATAAATCTGCCAGCAGACCATGTGTCAGAGATGGTTGAGAGCAAAAGGCTGCAGCTCCTTTTGCAGCTTCAGTAGAGACCTGAAGAACTGGAGCAAAGAGCATTCTGTGTCCCAGCAGCATCTCTTCTGCTCTGCCTCAGTGTGTGGATCCGCTTCTTGGGGTGTTCTGCTTATCACATACATGTTTCTTTGGCAGTTCAGAGAACTAAGTCACATTGTATATTCAATTCAGTTCCTCCAGATTTTGTTTTCAGTAACTTCATGCATTCATTCTGTGCTCTCACTTGAGTCAGAGAGGCGTCATCATACCAAATTCCTTTTGCTTTCTCTTGCAGACGCTTGATTCGATTCTTAACATTGAGATGGTGAAAGAAAAGTCGGCAGAGGAGATAAAAGAGGTGAGGTGTTTAAATGGAATGAAGTTTGTTCCACATCTGTGCTTAATAGTAATCTACCTGTGAGGATGGGAGTTTTACCTAGGCTGAAAATAAGACACAGCTATGGGTGTGTGTTTATAAAATCACATTGACGTGCAACAAATAGTAGAAGATAAAGTTTTCTCCATACAGCCAACGCTGCCTGGGATGTTTGGCCTTGTTAAACAATATGTCTGGACTTGTCACTCAAAAACTGTCTGTTGTAATTCTTGGTGTAACAGTTGAATTGGCCTCAGCAGCTGCTGTCAGGTTTGAACCCTAGCAGTAGCTCACATGGATTATGCTACCACGGTTCTGCAGGAATGAAAACAAAGCTTGCCATGTCCTGTCTTTGCTCAGTTATCTGCCTTTCAGGAGTCTCTGTGCCCTAACTAGAGATAGCTAGGGTAAGGAGGGCAGTGGGTCTGTTTGAAGAACAGTGTGAAGTGAGTTGTTCTTCCTGTTATTATCTGCTTGGCTTTGCACTATGTTCCCTTGTCTAGTTACAAGTCATATCTCTTCTTCATTTCTGATGTAGCTTCAGTTGCATGTGTTTTGGCTTTTTTAACCTAATCATACTGTAGGCCAAGAAACTTCATGTAGACATGATCATTTAAGTGGAGCAGCATTTATAAAAGAGCCTTATGGCACGACTTAGCAGAAATCTAGCTGCTTTACTGGCAGTCCTCACTAGTTATGCAGGACTGGGGAAGAACAATGAAACAAGTCCTGGACTCTGGGCTTTTGCTTGTACTTGTCCATTTATTAAAAGCTTTTAATGAGTTTTTATGTTGGTATTTTGTTGTGATGATGAAAAGGACTGTGAACACAGAGGAGCATTAATCTTGTCTTCTGTTGAAAATATTCTCTATATTCTTCATTAAAAAGCAAACCAACAACTCAAACCCTCTAGAAATCATTAGTGCAGTTGTTGGGAAAAACCTAAGAAGCATTTCTGATAACTCAGGAGTCTTGAGCCACCTCTGAGGTCAGCGCTTATTTCTGTTACCTACTTGAAACCTGTCATTTGGTACAAGTACTGTGAAGTGTGTTGCTTTAGCAGGCAAGTCAGGCAGGCTTGATTGAGAAATCCCCTCTCAGAGTGCTTGCAGAGGTTAGTTGACAAATGGAATTGTTTTTGAAGCATTTAATGTTAACTGCCAGAAGTTTGATTTTAACTGTAAAACTCTTTGTTTCCTACAGATTTGGAATCAATATTTTTCTGCCAAAGATACAGTTTATGCTGTTATTCCTGTAAGTAGTTGCTGTGTAGTTAAGCAATTGCAAGGCCAGTGTGCAAAGCTTTCCTTTCTAACCATAGTTCTGTTACTTTAAAAAGCAATCAGTGAAGAAAACGAGGCTTCAAGAGCAAAACTTTCTTTCCTGATTGAGTGACGATATTGCCCCAGATAAAGGCTTTTGTTTTGTCCTTTTTCCTCCCTTGCATCAGTCTCAGTAGAGCTAGTACTTTTTTATTTCTTTTCTGGTATGCCAGGCTTGAATTTCAAGGCAATTATTTATTTTGAATATCCAGTAGGCTTTTCAGTATCTGGTAAGGTAGCATTTGTATTTTTACATACTTTTCTTTTTCCTTTGAATTGCTTCTTTTTCTCCCCTCCTCCTTGCAGCACAGTCTGCTAACACACGTTTAATATGGCAGCGGTAGAGCACTTGGCAAGTCACTTGCAAGCGGCTAATCGCTTAAGACTGACTTTCATACACTTCAAGTTACTGGCAGCATTGTCTTTCCTTGAGGTTGCATGGTGCTTCCTGTGATAAGATCGTGTTTCTTAGTCCTGATAATGTTGCCAGATGTTAATTATTGTTAATCTGTATTAAGATGAAGGAGTTTTTCTCGCTTTTGGGATTTATTTTTTTTTTTATTCTTTGCTTCAGAGCCTCTGTGTGATTGTGATCTCTTAAATCTCCCTTTTCACAGCTGGGCACGAACTGTGTGTTCCTTGGTTCTTGAATCCTCATTTAGATCTGGGCTCTGATTCACAGTCACACTGGGCCCTTTGAGCTGCAACTGCAGTGACGGGAGGCTTCTCTTTAAACGTACAAAGTGCTGTGTGCTCTCAAAGTGGCAGCATGGGATTTGCAGTCAAGCAGTTTCATGTGGATGTTGTGAAAATGTCTTCTGTAGCAGAGAGCCAGGGGCTGGTGCAGGTCTTCTGCTAATGGGCCTGGCACTATTCTTTCATGCGCTGTTCTAGAGGAGCTTTGGGAGCTTTCAAAGCTTTAATGCAAACCAGATCCTAGGCACATTAGGAAGTAGTTCATGGTGTCATCGGGGGAAGAAGCTGTGTCTTTTGCCAGAAGGTTTTTGTTGGCTGGAAGAAGGGCCTCGTGTAATTCTGGAGTGTTACGAGGCACGCACCAGGAATTCATGTTGATGAATGGCATGTGTTTTCTTTCATGAACACCTTTGAGTAGGTATTAATGTATGTGCAGAGGAGAGAGGAGATCAGGCAAAAGATCTGTGGGGAGACGCAGAGGATGTGCGAATGTGATTGCCAGGTCTCATCAGGGATGATCAAATGTTTGTGGTTTTAATATAAACCTAAGCAATAAGTATATAATTTGTGTAAATGTCTATGCTGCATTATAATACTGAAGAGCAGATCACTATGATGTAAAAATCTACAGTTTGTGGCCAGGGATATGTCATCTTGCTCAGCTGCTGACACCACGGGATGCAGGGGAGCTATTACTGAAAAGGGACGTAACATGATCTTAAAACGTGGGCCCCACACCTCCAAGGAATTATGCTTTGGATCCAAGGAGTTTGCTGCAGGATCTTGGTGATGACATTGCTAAAACGAGTTACCAATACTGTTTGGGTAACTAAGAGCTAAATACAGCTTTCAGTGCACTCATTGTTAGCCATTCCTGCAGTAAGACCTGTAGATGGGAATTGTACTCTGTAAAGGTTAATGAGATAATTCTGAATAACTGTGCTTCTACATTTGTGTTATGAGACATTAATTTCTCTCTCTCCTTCCCCAAAGGCAGAGAAGTTTGATCTGATGTGGAAGAGAGCCCAGCAATGTCCATCGGTACGTATGGCCAAGACTCGCGGTGTGTGGATCTCTAGCTGTAATGCGTTTCTCCTCTCTGAAGTCTTCATTCACAAACTTTTGACCTTCCTGTATTCAGACTCATTGTACCAGCTTGATTAGTAAAATCCTAGTGTTCAACCATTTGTCTTAGTGTTCAGATAAAAGCAGTGGCTATCCATATATATTACACAGTTTGATCGAGATATGAGAGATGCAGGTTGCAGTAACGAGAGTACAGATCCTCCCAGGGAGCGGATTTAGCTACATGCCTCCGGTTTCCGCTCATTGTTGTCTTGAGGTTAAATCTCTTCCTTGCAGTGTTGTGAAGAGCCAAGCCTTGCAGTCTGCCTTCTCTGGTGCTCCTGCATTATCTTTCCTTATTGCTTAAAGCATTCTTGCTTTAACCTGGAGGAACTATTGTTAGCTGTAGTTATGTGTCACCATGTTATGTGTACATGGAGAAAGCGAATTCTCTTGTCTTGTGGTTGGTGTAAGCTGCTCTTCTTTCTTTTTACTGGTGGTGAAGTAGGCAGGAGGGAGTGCCTGGAGGAGGAAAAGGCAAGAAATCAGTATGTTGGGGTTCTGTCCACAGAACGAGCTGAGTCTTGCCAGCTGTTAGCCTGCTTTTCCTCATCACAGAAATGCAGAGATCACACTGGTGATCTCAAATAGGTAAATACTGGTAAGTGAGTATGAGCAGGTATTTGCATAGCAGCCAAACTGGGAGGAACCGTGTCAGATAAATAATGCATCTTTGTCTCAAGGGCAGTGTGTGTTGTCATAGACCAGTATATGGCAGGCACCCCAAAACAGAGTAGTGTGAGTTCTGGAGCAGATTCGACAGCTGCGATGGGGAAAAGTGGGGAATTGGGTGTAGTTAAACCCTCTGTTACAGAAACAGCAGATACTCAGTGGGTTGTGTCTTAGGCATATGCCAGCACTGCAAGGCATAAAGAGCTGAGAACATGCGGTATGGGAATTTCAGAAATGAGGGGATTCCCAAGGTTTGGGTTCACCACTGCTCACGTGGGTTGGTGGGCATCTTGTGAGCTTCCAAAAGATTTCCGTGTGAATGAGCAGGTTGTTGCTTTGAAGAACTGAAATTGCAGAAGAGCAGGACACCAAACAAGACAAAAGTTACCTTTCTGCAGTGTTGTGCCATGTGCTGCTGGATTAGTACTGTGTTCTGTGGAAAGTAACGGGGTTTTACAGTGATCTGTGTGCTGGAGCGTGGGCTTTGTGCACATCTCACCGTCCTGAGACAAGTGAAAGGCTTCACTCCTTTATGAAAACAAAGCAACTGAACTTTGCTGTGCTGAGAAGTGCTTTTGTAGATCTGAAAGGGAGACGTGACTGAATTGGTGGACTGTTGCTGTGTATTTCACTTGCCAAGAGCAAGATCAAATATATCTGGCTTCCTGAGCTACTCAGAGCTTGGAGAGTTATTTATAGCTTGTGTGTTTCTGTACAGTGCATTGGTGTGTAGTCAGGTATCCGACTTGTTCCTGTGCTCGGATGTTGTCCTTTCCCGAGGGGTGGGAGAACAAGCAAGTCCCCAGCCTGCAGAGCTGGGTAGACCCTGTATCTCTGGAGGGAAAGTGCCTGTTCTGGAGCAGTTGGTGAAGTGACATCATTGAAAACTCTGCTGCTTATCTTAAAGTTGACCAATTTTGATGTTAATTTTGTAGATGTGAATGAAAAGGTCAGATTCTGTGTTTTTACCACCATCCTTTCTTTTCCTTTCCTCTGTCTGCTTTTCATAATACTGATATATATGTGCCAACATACACCAATAAGGTTAATGCTAGTTTACTGTTGCTTTTGAAATGTGGTTCCTGCTGTCCTGTCACTCTTGATGGGGCAAAGAAACCCTGTTTTTCTGTTATGATTCTATCACTATAAAGAGTCTTATACTGGAGGCCTGTATGATATGGGCTTCATTCTGCTTCGTGAAAGGGAGAATTACTTTTTATGGCTTCCCTGCAGTTTCTGTATGCTTTGCCAAGAAAAGAAGGCTATGAGTTCTTTGTGGGGCAGTGGTCAGGAGCAGAATTGCACTTCACTTCGCTGATAAACATTCAGGTGAGTGGTTGAAAGAATAGGTCTGAAAATGGGTTAGGAGCCAGAAATATATAGTGTAATAAGCTGATGTTACAATTGGTAGAGAGTTTAATGAACAGGTTGTCCAGCTTAACTTGAAAGTAATTATCAGCAAATAACTGCTGTTAATTATGAGTACTTAGTAAATTTATGGGCATTATATGCCTCTCATCTGAAGGACAATGTGGTAGAAGCCAAACAGTCTGAAAATAGAAGCATGAGCCAAATGTTTTAGAACTGTTCACACAAACTACTTGAAATGCCAGTGGCTGCAATGAGATGAAATGTCTTTATGGAAATGGAAGGTTATTTAAAATGCAAAATGGTCTGTAGTCAAAGAAGAAAAAAATCCAACCTAGCTCTGCAAATCCCTTGTTTTCTCTGAAGGTCAGGAATAACAAGCCAAATTTGATTAGAATTGATCCTTAAGCCCTGAAAAATTATGGTTCCCATAGCAGTTAATTCTCAAAAGTTTCATAATCAAGCCTCAAAATCTGCAGTAAAGCAGAAGTTCTTTATGGGATGCTTATGGGATATTTACCTCTTTCAGACTCAAGGCGAAACTGCTCCTAGCCAGTTGGTCTTGTACCATTATCCTGAGTTGCAGAAGGAAAAAGGGATAGTATTAATGACAGCAGAAATGGACTCCAAGTTCTTGGTAAGAGAAATCTGTTTGTTGGCTTCTGTCATTTTATGCTGCAACTCCTCCTACAGTTTGGAGTTACAACCAAATTAAAAAGTCTTGAAAAGGCCCTTTCCCAAAGAGTGCTTTTAATAGAATGGGTTAAAGAAATGTAGTTAATGGGAAATCATTAGTATTTGCCATTCTGGTGATGTTAGCTCACACATTCTTTGGTTTTTTGGTGGGTTTTTTTCTTGATTACTCTGGGTGTTACAGTTTATTGTTGTAACCAACAAAAGAAGCTTCTGTGTTTCCTGTTAATGGAAGCACATTTAAATGAAAGGTGTCAACAACTTAAAACACTGTTTTGATGCTTAATGCTGCTTGTCAAGTCAGACCTCCAGAGCTTTTTGTTAGGTTTCTTTGTGCTGTTGCTCTTTCCCCTAGGAGTGGGTGTGCTGTTGTTTGCATACCTCTAATAGCACCACGTTAGGACTGATAGCACCAGGGATTGTACTGGTGGAACAAGATAACTAAGCATCCCACCTCTGACTGACCTACTTACACCAGTTCTGAAACAATGTGCAGAGGAGGAATTTGTAATGCATTTGCCCTCTTGTGTGTTAGAGTAAACAATGTTTGCAAATAGGTCAACTGTAAGAAGGGAGAGATCAGGCTTTGGTGCAGCCTTGATGTCTCCGAGCGGGCAGGGGTCATCTTTGGCCTCCAAGGTGTACGGTCAGTGGGAGGCTGGTTTGAAGGCACAGGGTAAAAGTGTGGTCAGGAACAAGAGGGAGGTGGCTCGTTAAGAGATTTGTTAAACTAAGGTGGCTTGGAATTGAATCGTTTGATGAGTAGCCTTTCAGCTGTCCTGGAGTCTTTTTCAGTGGGCTACTCAAATGCCACAAAGCTGGAAGGTAACAAATCCTGTGTTTTCACTTGCAGGTGGTCCATGAAGCACAGTGCTTGGCAAATCAGGTGCAGCTTTTCTATGCCACGGAGCGTTCCGAGACCTACGGGTTAGTGGAGACCTTCAACCACAGATCCAGCGAATTTAAATATATGTCAGTTATAGCAGAGCTTGAGCAAAGTGGACTTGGAAGAGACCTGAGAGCTGGTCAGGCTTCCGACAAGTCGTAGAGCCTGGTTGGCAGGTGAAGCAAACCAGCAGCAGGCAGGGGTTTACCTGGAGAGGGTGGTCCTGTCTCTCTTTTGGTTTATGACTTTGGGTTATCTACAAAAAGGATCTGGAGACATCCCAGGACTGTGATAGACAAGCCTGTCTGGCACTGATGCAAGATGAGGACTTGGGCAGTTTGAGTGGTGATAACCAGTTGCGAGAATGAAGCTCTGCACTTGCAGAGAAACTCAGAATGAGTTTTTCCATCCCATAACTTACTGCTGCATGCTGTGTGTTAGCAGTCTGAACTAAGGGGCAGAGGGGAGGCTGTGTAATGGGCTATGCTGACATCAGGAGACGGGTAACAATCAATGTTTCTTCCCAGTAATGCATTTTAAATGCCCTCCACCATTATAATTGCATGGTCCAGTGATTTTTAATCTCTGTGGAATTTACTCAGGCTTGTCCATCAGGAAAAGAGAGCAGGACCAATGCTGTAAAACAGACTCCTCTCAGTTACTCTGCATGTGAGGTTCCTTGCACAGATCTATACCGTGGCCTGGGTTTTTCTTGGGATTAAAAAATAAAGCGACTAGATTTGTCCTGGGAATTTTGTGATCATATATTTAATTTTATCCAGTTGCTGTGTTTCTGTCTTAGAGATGTTTTACTTGGGGAGTAAGATACTAAAAACACGGGTTTATTTTGTGTGTTTTTAAGTAGTGAGGAGGAGTTGCTGCATGTGTTACAGAATTAATTTTTCTCCAACTGGCAGCTGGTCAGGTAACTACAGATGGTATTTGGAGGGACAAAGAACGGTTTTTGTTCCTATTTCAGGAAAGATGGAATTGCCCAGTAACAGAGCTGGGGCTGCCAGCTGGTTTCTCAGTCGCTAAGTGACAACACATGAAAAAAGGCATTGGTGTGGATACGTACAGCAGCTTTAACATGGCAGTGTTGGTGGGAATCTGCCTTCTAATGACTACAGCTCATGGTGGTTTTTAAGCCTGCCTTCAGCAAAAGGATCCCAAGGCTTTGTACTTTGAGGTTCTCTTTTCATTCCCAGTAGTGACAGCCAGTGCATCTGCAGACAAGGATGGCAGGGCTAAGTCATGAACAGCCTGTGCACCCACTATCAGGGTACCACTGCTGCATGAGTAGACAATTAAACAGAGGACAGCCAGGAGCTTCCCAGGAGCAATGCTGCCATATTTCCCATATCCACATAAAAACTCAGGCACTAAATTGCCCGTAGCACTAATTATCTGTCACATCCAGACCACATTGCATCTTCCCATCTGCCTGCTGAGGCTGGAAACATCCCTTCCCTTGCTGAAGAAATGGAGGTAAGAAGGGTAGGCAGTGTATCAGAGGAAGACCTGCGGTGCTTCTCCAGGATGCTCATGTGCATGAATTGTGCTGCCTGGTGTAGCCTCAGCATGGTGTTGGACATGGTGACGGGCCCCAGCGTGGACACAGACCTCTGGGTCCACCTGCAGCTAAGTCAGCAGCTGCACCAGTTTTAATCCCCTAAAAGCTTGCATGGAGGTCCTAAGATTTGGTGTGTTTGAGATGGCTGTGGAGCCTAGTAAGGGCTGGTGAAAGTAACGCAGTTATCCTTGGTGAGGGGAGAGAATGTAACAGTGAGGTTCATGTGCTGCATAGCCACTAGAGGGGCTGTTTGTCTTCTGCTGAGCTACCAGCACCCACAGCTTGTGTGAGCCTGTCTGCTCAGCTCTGCCAGCTTGGGGCGAGTTGTGCACTAGAAGCATCTAGATGCCCCAAGAGCTTTGAGGTGGTCGGTAATGTGATGGGCTGTGCCAAGTTAGACCAACAGCTCCTCCAGCCTGGTGTTGCAGACCATAGATGGGCTGCCTTGGGGAGACGAAGCATCCTGCAGTAGTTTACCAGGTCACTTTGCTGATTTCCAGGGGATTTCTGAACTTGGATGTGTCTGTGTCTAGTTGTCCTCAAGTGGGCACGGCATGTTCATGGAGGAGAATCCCAAGTCTTCCCAAGGACCCATGTTGGTTTCAGCCCCTGCAGCTTCCTACAGTAAGGACTTCACAGCTGAACCAGGTGTTGTGGCAGCCACCTCCTTCCCTCAGTGCTGCCTGTGGTCTCTGGAGGAGAGCCCAGGGATGTGGCAGCAGTTCCTGCTAGGAGCAGTGGAGCGAGTTCTGCAGCCAGAGGCCTGTGGTTATCAGTGTCTTGAACCCCTGGCTTGCCCACCCACCCATTGCCCCAGGGAGATGTACCTCTGTGTCAGCAGGAAACCCAGAGCTGCTCCTCCTCCCCCGGGTGACGCCCTGGCTTGTGAAAGGCGGCTGCCAAGGAAGTGCAGATTGAAGGGTGATGTTCTTACCCTCCCTTAAAATGCTGACTCAGAGCTTTTTCATTTGCGCCTGGTCTTTTCCCCGTGCAAGCCTCCAGTGCCCTCTGATCTGTGGCTGAAGAGCTTCTTGCTGCCCATCTCCAAGCTTGTGTGGGACTTGGTGGAGCAGAGACGGGGGGAACTACCTGCCCCTGCTGCTGCATCGCGAAGGCAAAGCTTTCTGGGCACGTCTTTGCTGGGTCTCGTGGTCTGCGCCGTCACACAGAGCCTTCAAACCCTCCTGGGAACAAGTGGGTGCTGCGGTGAGGGGCTGCACACCATGCCCGTGAGGGAGAGCCTGGCACGGAGCTGCAGCTGTCGGGGGGTTCATGGGATTCACTGACCTCCACATTGGCACAGATATCTCCTGCTCAGCCATGTGAAGCTGCATCGCCACATCAGGCCTCTTTCCATGGCCACCCGTGAGGCCTGATGGAGCCAGCGGTGCTCTGGGCTTCCTCCCCCGCTTCCTTCCCCTGATAAATTCAGCCATGCACCTGCTTTCAGGAGCGGGGCCAGCCCCCCCTCCTCTTCCTTCCTCCACAGCAGACAAATACTCTCTTCACAATAACACAGATCACACATCCCTCCTGCCCCAAACCTGCCCCTCAGACCTCTTCCTCAACCCTGCCCTCCCTCCCTGCAGCTCCAGGACCACGGGCTCCCTGCTCTGCGAGGTTTCCAAATCCTGCCAGGGGACAACTCCCTGACCAGGAGGTGTTGCTCCCCACAGGACACTTGCGAGGCTGCTGCAACTTCAGCCATTGTGCTGTTTTCCTGGCTCCTCTCCTTTGGCTCAAGACTGCTGAGGGTGGGAGGACCCCATCTTGCCTTTAAATATTCTGGCTCCACCTCGCCTGGATGTAAATCCTGGCCATGAGTTCCTTTTGGGATCTTTGCTATTCGGCCAAGACCCCTCAGCTTTGGACTGGTGCCCGTTTCTGGCTGGGGTTTCAGCTGAAAGTTTCCTCCTGGCTTGGCATTAGCTGTCGGGAGTTACATCTGCTCCACAGACCTCCGCCTCCCGCTCACGAGATCTGAGGATGCTTTGTGGTTTCCTGCATCCCTCAGGGAGGAACATGGACACTCGCATGGACCCCTCCACCTCAGGGACCTGGCGAGCACATGGTGCTCACCAGGTCCCTGGGGTGGAGGGCAGCAGCGTTGCTTGGCCCTTGCAGGCTCAGGGTGGCTGTGATATGCAAGCAGAGAGTATCCAGCATTGGGGATGTTCCCCGGGTTCAAAAAAAAAAAGACTTTGGAGCTCCTGTTGCTGCCTGAATCTGCAGGAGCCAGGATGGGACTGGTTTGCCAGTGGCCAGGAAGTCTGCTGGGCTATTTGAGCCAGATTCTGACTTTAGGGGTGTTACTTTCACCTGGGACCATGAGACATTCGCTCAGAAAAAGGTTCTGCCTCTATAAACCAGCCCACACACCCTGGGTGGATGTACAAACAGAACTGAGATTTTGGGGTTCTGGCTCTTGCGCTGAATTAGCTGATGATAGTGGTGGGAAGCAGCCAGAGTGATGAATTTGACAGCTCATGTCTCCATGCTGCCCCAGGAGCAGCTGTGGGACACCATCCTGTGCTGCAGCAGGTACCAAGCACACATGAATCCCGTGTGTCCTCCTACTGTCCCCCAGCCCATGACCTGCCCTTCAGCCACATCTCAAACAGGGTCAGGCAGGAAAGAATGGGGCTGCTGGGCTGTGCACGCCCCAATTCCCTCTGGCTCCAGCCAGATCAGCTGCCAGCTGTCAGGGCCAGCTGCTGGGGCCCTTCACTGTCACCCACCCCACCCTCATCCCGGTCCCCAGCTCACCCCATCACCCACAAATCCTTAGCTGGACGCACACTTCAGCAAACCCTGCAGATGTTTCCCTCACTATAGGACCATCCCGCTGCCGAACGGTGTACAGCTGTTTCCAGCAGCACTACCACCGCACCTTGCCTTCGCCGAGCCGGGCTGCTCCCCTGGGAAGAGCCGTGAGCACCAGGGCCACGCTGCTGCTCCCACCTCCCCACGACACTCACCAGCATCACGCGTGGGGTTTTGCAGCTCCCACACGGGAGTGTGACCCCGGAGTCCTGGCCCGTGCCGAGCCATCCCACGCTGTCTGGCCGCTCCTCCCGGCGCTGAGCGTGCTGGCGCAGGCTTGCTTCCACCGAGCCGTATTTAACCCCGCAGCGCGTCTCACAACTCACCCCACCTCCCAGACCGACCCACGGTAAGTCTGCTCCGCGCAGTGGAAGTTTTTTCTGGGTTTTTCTTTCCCCTCTCTCTGCCTTTTTTGCTTTTGGGGGGCGGGGGGGAGGTGTCCAGCTTGACCTGGCACCGAAACTTTGGGCTGATGTCTTGTGTGCGTGCAGAGGCGTGGAGGAGGGTGGGGGGAGAGGGGCTGTGTGAGAGGTTTTGGGGGGGAGACACCGTAGGATTTCACCTCCTCTCCCCCAGCGCGCTGCTGTCCCGTGAAAGCCCGGAGCCAGCCAGCGGCGTTGGACTTCGCGCCAAGAAGGATCTCAGCATCCAGGAATGGCGTGTGGGTGGGAGCGCGGGTGCCCGCCGCGATGGCGTCCCGGAGGGTTTTCCTGGGACAGCTGGAGCTGCCGGTAGGGTCAGGATGTGACATCACTGGCCGATGAGAATCCCTCGGCCCGGGTTCCTCTAACGGAACGCTGACGAACGCCAGAACCCGGCAGCTTTCCCTGCCACTGCGACCCCCAAACCGCTGACAGTTCCAACAGGGAGCCTGGCTTGGGCTTTTGTCTTCTCTTTTTTTTTAATTCTTTTAATTTTTTCCCCTCATTAAGAGCACACAGTGCAGTGGAGGGGTTTGGGGCTGGAAGCTGGGTGTACTGAGGGATTAGGTGAGTGCTTGGGGTGGAAAAAGCCGGTGCTGAACCATTCTGCCTCCCCAGGGATGCTCCTGGGTGCTTGTAAGGACAGGTTGGGCAAGCTCTGGTCATGGTTAGCCTGGGAAGACATGATCCTCTTGGCCGGGGCATGGATGCCTGCAGAAGGCTCTTCCCTTTCTTCTGTCCTC
>VXBZ01009292.1:77872-204393 GCA_013399135.1 Heliornis fulica | reverse complement strand
TGTGTAAACACCAAAGGAGCCTGTTTTGGGATGCAGGAGGATCCAGGAGCTGCTGGCGGCGGGACAGGGATTGGTGCAGATGGCTGGTGGTGGGCAGAGGATGGGGGGTGGCTAAGGGATGGGGATATGGGCAGGGGTTGGGGGGACAGATGGGTGTACGGGCAGGGGAGGGCAGCTCGCAGCGTGGGCAGACATCCATTTCCTGAGCGGGACAGTCCCGGCAGTGACTTTGCGCGTGCTGTGCCAGAGGGGCGGCGGGAAGCTGTGGGCGGGGGAATGTGGGTGAGAGCGAGCCGTGGAGATGGGGTTTCAGCAGCTGGTNTTCTGCCTCCCCAGGGATGCTCCTGGGTGCTTGTAAGGACAGGTTGGGCAAGCTCTGGTCATGGTTAGCCTGGGAAGACATGATCCTCTTGGCCGGGGCATGGATGCCTGCAGAAGGCTCTTCCCTTTCTTCTGTCCTCGCCTGTGTGTAAACACCAAAGGAGCCTGTTTTGGGATGCAGGAGGATCCAGGAGCTGCTGGCGGCGGGACAGGGATTGGTGCAGATGGCTGGTGGTGGGCAGAGGATGGGGGGTGGCTAAGGGATGGGGATATGGGCAGGGGTGGGGGGACAGATGGGGGGACGGGCAGGGGAGGGNCGGGCAGGGGAGGGCAGCTCGCAGCGTGGGCAGACATCCATTTCCTGAGCGGGACAGTCCCGGCAGTGACTTTGCGCGTGCTGTGCCAGAGGGGCGGCGGGAAGCTGTGGGCGGGGGAATGTGGGTGAGAGCGAGCCGTGGAGATGGGTTTTCAGCAGCTGGTTTATCTCCTCTCTTCTTCCCCGAGCTGGCAGGCCTGGAGCTGCTGGCGTTTGGGATTACAGCGCTGACAGCGGAGTAATCGCCCTTGGGACTGGAACAGAGCAGTCGGCTGATCACCGAGGCCGTTGGACACCTCTTTGCGGAGCTCCCAGCAAGTCACTGATGGCAGCAGTGAGATCCCAGCCCCCAGGAATGAGGTACCCCAAAGAGGCTTAGGTCCCACCGGGTGTTACCCCTAAAACGAGCCAGGAACGCTGTCTTTAGCTTGGAGAGATGGGGCTTTGCTCTTCTGTGTGTGGGCAACTTGGGACAAATGCTCTCAGTGCCTTTGGGCCAAGCTGTGGTCCCCAGGGAGTGGCTGCGTTGCGGGTGGCAAGGAGCTGGGCAGAGCTGGGGGACACAGCCGGGGCAGCCAGAGAACAAGGCAAGGTGTGTGCTATCTCATTCCTGGAAGCCATGCTGTGTCTATATTTCACAGGCTGGGGATTTCCGAGCTCCAGGCGAGCTGGGGAAGCACCAGCATGGCTTCCGCCGGCAGCTGCCCCTGGCTGGGGGGCAGGGGGCTGAGTCCTGCTGCTGCTCTGGAGGTGGCTGCTCCGGAGATGAATGTTTGGGGGCTGCCTTGGAGGATGCTCGCACTTCTCATGGGTCTCTGCTGCCCCGGGGGGGTTGCATGGGGAGGGTTTGGCAGCAGGGAGAGGCTGCTGGGAGCTCAGGGCTTCTCTGCAGCTCCCCCAGACTGTGTGCTGGGCCTTGATCCCCTTCCCAGCATCTTGTCTTGGCTCGTTTCCTGGAATTTTCCATCATTTGGGTTATATTTGGGATCAGCAGCCAATAACCCCGTTTCTCACGGACAGCCCAGCTGGGGCTTGGCTCCAGCAAGAAGCACAGAGGGAGTGGGGCCAGCACCCCGAGACCATACTCCCCGGCATCGCCCTTCTGGAACCCCTCCTCCTTGGACGATTGAAACCAGACGTGGCTATTGCAAAGGCTGGGAAAGGGGAGATGTTCCCTTCTAGAGGAGCCCTGTATGCCCCAGCCCCTGGCAGGACTGAGGGGCTGCAGTGCAAGGGATGCTTGGGAGATGCAGTTTTGGCCTTTGGAAGGTCACCATGAAGAAGCCCCAGTTGCGAAGATGCTCTAGGACAGGTTGAAGGTCAAACTTTGTGGTGGGATTTCTCTGGGGCTTGAAGGGACCCTCGGAGACAGGGCTATTGAGCCAGCAGCCAGACAGTGACACCTCCTAGAGCAGTGAACAGACAGCCGAGCCCCAGCCCCAGCTGGTTTCTGGTCAGACAGTCCATCTGGGTGCTGGCTGGCTCTTCTGGGACTGAGCTGATGCCAGCCCTGCTCCTCCACCATGAATGGGGAAGGACAGGACTTCTGTGCTGCCCACACTGGGGAGAAGGGAATCCCCTAAAGCAGAGAAGCAGAATTAGACATCTAAGGCAAGATTCCCCCTGGGAAGACTGAGGGGGATGTACAGAGCTCGGAGCGTTTCACCTACACTTGGCTCCACCATGCCTGGAGCTGCGTGGATCCGCGCTGTCCTCCCATGGCCTCTTCCCAAAGCAGCTGGAGTCTCCCTGCCCGTGGTGTTGGACTCCTTGTCGTGCTCCCTGGCTGCTGCTCCGCTGGTGAGGATCGGAGCGGGTCGCTACAGCGGCTGCCTGCGGTTTCCAGCCAGATGCTTGTGCAGTGTGTAACCGTCTCAGGCCAGGTCCAGAAGGATGCACTTGGCACTGGAGCCATGGGAGATGCCAGCATTGGAGCCTTTCTCTCTCCTTAGCCTTCACGATCATGAATGCTTCCCAGGGGCACTTGCAAGGCACTTTTCCCCCCAAAGCCTTTGCTTTTGCAGCTTTTACTATGAAAGTAGAGCACAGAGGGAGTTTTGAAATGGGGGAAACTGAGGCAGGGAGCGCAGAACTGTCCCTGGTGTCCATCACCTTGGAGATTGGCAGTGTGTCTGATTGATCCTTCCTGCTGGGTTTCTGAAGAAGGCTTGTTTGGGGTTGAAACCAGTTTTTCTTTGGTGACCTTGCCTCGTGCCTGCAGCACTGGGGGGAGGAAGATCCCCCCCTCTGCCGCTCTGCCTGCTTTCTCTTTTTGTTTTGCCAGTTTCTAAACAGACCTTTCAGAGTTGTTTTTAATTTACAACAAAGCCTTAGCCTTGCCGTGTTCCTCTGTGATTTTCAAATTATAAAAAAAAGGAAAAATATAAAAAAAGCTCAAGTGAAAAACCCAAAACAACCCTCAAATCTGAAATTAGTGGCTTAGTTTGACCCTGAACCATCCAGTTCATCCCCCCCCAGTTCATTTCCTTTCATCTCTGGACCTGCCAACAGTTTAGGAAATCAGTTTTTCATGTGTCTCTGCCTGCAACATCTCCAGCCATGGCTCTGCCTTGTCCTTGCAGAGCTTAATCTGGCTCTCGCTAAACCTGAGTGAGTTTTGCTGCTGCTGGGAGAAGCAGGGGCAGGACTGAAGCCAGCAGCCTTTGCAGCCGTGGATGAGGTTTTGCAGCCACTCAGCTGGGTTTGAAGCCAACCCTCTGCAAAGCCAAGGCTATTTTGGGAGCGTGGATGGGGGTGAGCACTGAGCACGCTGTGGCGTGGACATCCCATGGGAAGCTGTGACCTCTTTCCGCCCAGCAGCTTCACTCATCATCCTCTGACTGTCTTCAGCAAGAACATGGAGTGATAGCAGGAAAAGTCTCCATGTCCCACGTCTGTCTGCCTCACTCCTTGTCTGCTCCCAGGAGCGGGATCAGGTTTGATTTGGCAGTTTTGTAGATCACAGAATATTAGGAGCTGGAAGAGACCTCGAAAGATGCCTTAGAAAGGGCTGTGTGAGCCCCTGGGGTGCTGGCACTAGCCCATGGTGGTTATTACACTGTGGTGAGATGGGGTTGCAGCCCTTGCCAAGGTTCCTCTTGGGGAAGCTTTGATTTTGTACGTGGGAACCGGAGGCAGAGACCTGCAGGTTGCTGCGGTGGCGGCACTGGTCCAGGTTCTGCCAGCAAGGGCTGGCGGAGGGATGTGTACGGTCACGTCTTAGGAAGCTGCTGTCTAAGCTTGCTGAATGGCAGCTCACCCTTCAGATTTCCCCAAATAGGCAGTGTGAGGGGTGATTTGGGCTTGGACGGGTCTCATGTCCCATCCCAAGCCCCAGCAGACCATGGCCTGATTTCCAGGAACGCGACAGCCCTGAACGCCAGGCTCGGCTGAACTCTGTGCTGCAGCTAACCCTTGGAACACCTCCCATTTTACATCTCTTTATGTGCATCTGTCCAAAATACTCAGCCACTGATGGAAGAACACCATATTAGTTGGATAGATAAAGGTGGACACCAAGAAAATCTGGTCTTGTGTGCACTACTGGTGTCCTTTTCCAGGGACACTGAAAAAGTTAGACTTGGGATGTGGATGCATCCATTCCCAAAGGAATTTGCTTTTCTTCCCAGAAAGTGGGTCTGGGGGCTAGGTCCCTGTCTGAGGGGAAACTGAAGCATCAGTGACTTCGCAGAGTCAGTTGCTGTGAGCTGGGCTGTCCCACCTCAGCACCACACTGCAAGGGTCATAGCTGGTATTGCAAGCTCCAGTCCTGGCCTCCACACAGCTCCCTCCCTGTGCTGCTCACATCCTTCCCTGCACGTGGATCTTTCTGGGCGGAGAAAGCTTCAGGGTGAGGTAAAGAACAAATCTGATCTTTGGCCCAGTGCACCTCTCTGCTTCTTCAGGTCGTAAATCCCAGGATGTGCTTTTGGCTTTGATTTTCTGGAGAACGCTTGTCCCCGGCGAGGATTCACAAAGCCTTTTAAGTGACCTGGTAATTTGGTAGCAATGCTGTGAGGATCCTGAAAGCAAAACAGCTTGTGTAACTCTGACATATGCTGCTGCTTGGGGAGCAGAAAGGCTGTACTGGCATCCCCCAGGCTCAGGGAACAGGCCTGTCTGAGTGCCTGGGCAGCAGTGGGCTTTGCTCCCCCATTCCCGGGAATCTCTAACAGATGGAGATATGAAAACACCTGGCAGATGTTTAGCAGGTTTATTGCTCTTTTTTCTTCCTTTTTCTTGTTAAACTAGTGGTGTATTTGGCCAGCACTGATATGTAAGCCATGTTCCCCCTGGCCTGATGAGTGGGAGCAGCTTTCAGGGTAACACAGAGACTCTGCAGCGGTTGGGGCAGAGGTGCAGCTGTGGGATGTTACAGGTCTGGCTTCAGGAGATGAGATGCAGAATTTATTTCCCATCAAGCACCTCAGTATTTGCAGACTTCAACAAGGGACCTCCCTCCTCCAGTATTTGTGGAGAACTGATTTCACTGCTGGTGGTCCCTACAAGTGACACATTTGATAGGATATCGTCTGCCAGAGATAAGATTAGTTTCATCCAGATCCCTCTGCCACTGGCTGGTGATAGGAGAGAGTGAGAAAGAATGATCCATGTCCCAGGGTATGGACAGCGGCCAGACAGGGACACATCCAAGTCCCGGGGTGGCAGCCCCATGTTCTGGCTTGGTGACAGAGCCACTGAGTAAAAGGGGCTTTGAGGAGGGGGGGAGGACAAAGGCACCAGAGAGGCTGCTGGCCCCCTCCCTCCCTCTCTCAGTCCCACGCTGGCTGCAGGGCCAGGCATTGCTCAGTCCATCACACCCACTTCCATTTGGGCAGACCCTGCTGGGTGCTTCATCCCAGAGGGAAGCCTGACACGTTCTACATTCCTAGTTTAGGAACCCACTGCAGTAGATTTTATATAACTACATACCTATGTGTATATACATGTTCTAGAAACTGTTGTGCATTAGCAAACTCCCTGGGAGGCTTTTTTTTAGAGGTGTTATCAATGGGATGTGCTGTAACTGCGTGAGAGCCGGCTGAGAAACCGTGGATAAGGGATTTTTTTACAGCCTCGCTGTGTCCAGGGTCCCCTGGCCTCCGTCAGGCCTCCTCACAGCTGCCATACCTGAGACCCTTCCCCTCGGGACAGGCAGGGTCAGGATGTGCTGTCCACTGCCTCCAGAGGCTGGCATTTTGGAGAGCTTGTGCTTTTTTTTGAAGTGGGAAACAAGCTTTTTGACATGGCCAGATCCAGCTGCTTGGGGCAGGGGAGGAGAAAGCATCCAAGACACATCTCCTAGTTGTTGTCCTTCAGAGATAAATCAGGACAACAGGGCTGGAGCCACTGAAATCCCACCCAGGCACACGAGCTGGGGAAGGTTTGCAGATATCTTGGTATTAAAGTTATACTGTGCAACAACTGTGACCCATCTGTGGGGCACAGAGCACCTGAAAACATACAGTTTTGGGTCTGGTTGTACATGGGTGCAGCAGAGCATGGCAGGATTTGGTACCACCATGGTGTGGGCTACAGAGCACCGCTCCAGCCTGTGGGAATGGCTGTGGTTAGCACTAAGGGCATGGATGCTGGGGTTTCCACTCGCAGCAGGGTTTGCGCCCCCATGCCAGGGATTTCTCCTCACAACCGTGCTGGCTGTGGTGTAGAAATCCCCACAGGGCAAATCCTGCTGGTGTTTGGGACAATCACTAGGTCCTGCTGCCTCCCAGTGATGTCCTTGGAGGGGGGGAGTTTGTATGGGGATTTCCTTTGCAAGATGTTTAGCTGGCCACTGCTCTGCAAAGTAGGCTCTGCCTGTGGCTCAGGGCTACGGGTAGAAAGCAGAGTTTGTGTAGCAGGCTTTTGGCTGAGATTTGTCTTTTTAATGATGAACATGCATTCAGGCTTGGCTTGGGCACCATTCCCTACGGCTCGTGACTTTGGGTAAGTCACTTCCCCTTCCCATCAATCGTTTTCTTCATTTTTTTAAACTCTTTCTCCATCCCCTCCCATCAGAGGGAGGCTGTTGGAGGACTTTTATCCTCCCTAAGCCTCAGCAAAGCATTGAGCACGAGTGAACCTTGACCTCACCCGTGATGAGTGTGGGTCACAAGTGTATTTCAGCCTGCCTGGGACAGCCTGGGGTGGATGGGATTTCCACTGGAGCTTCAGGGAGGAAGACTAAAAAAAAAACAAAAGGGGAAATACCATGGGCAGGAAGGGGTGAGCTCAGCACTTTGCCAAGCCGTGACTTCCAGCTCCGGGCAGGTGACCCCGACTGCTCCTGTGTGCATTGTGTGCACGCCTGGAGGACCGGCCGCATCCTGGCACATCCCTCTGCGGTGCTGGGCTGATGTTTCCCTTCGGGTTTTGTTCTTTTAAACAAACACATAGGGCAGAACAACAAAAATAATCCCCCCTTTTCCCATTGATCTCGCGCTGGGGCTGTGTGAACCAGCAGGCAGCTGCGGTCGCAGCAAAGTCCCTGGGGCATTGCCAGGCACTGCAGCAGGGTCAGGGGTTGTTTGTTCTGAGAAATCCCTGGGAAAGAGACACTTCCCCTTTGCTGGAAGAGGAAAGGGCCACCAGGTTGGGACTGTCCAGGCTGGGGAGCTCCACTGGTATTGTGGAGATCACCTTATTGCAGCAGTTTCTGGTAAAAGTCCCCGAGGCGAGAGCTCCTGGCGTGCTCAGGAGAAAGGGCTTTGACTGCTGAGTGTTGCATCGGGCACATGGAGCAGCACTTGCTCTGTACGGAGCTGGGAGCTGCTCTGTGAGGTGGCAGCAGCTGCTCCAGGTCACCTAAGAAGGGCCAGAAGCTCGCCCCCAATCTGGGGTGTGAGTCCCAGCAGTGGTACCAGTCAGCATCCTGGTGCGAATTGGTCCCTGCAAGCATGCCCACGTGTGCAACTGCCCTCATAGGTGACCAAAATGTCTTTCTCCTCTCAGAAACCTCCACCCCTGAAAACCTCAGCCTCGGGCTTCACGCTGCACTGAGAGCCTCTGCCCTCACCCTGGCCGGCCCTGCCCACAATGGCACTGTGTCTCAAGCAAGTCTTCAACAAAGACAAAACTTTTCGTCCCAGAAAGAAGTTTGAGCCAGGCACCCAGCGCTTCGAGCTGTACAAGAAAGCTCAGGCCTCCCTCAAGTCTGGGCTGGACCTGAAAGCGGTGGTGCAGCTGCCTCCCGGCGAGAGCATCAATGACTGGATCGCCGTGCACGTGGTGGACTTCTTCAACCGCATCAACCTCATCTACGGTACCATGTCGGAGTACTGCACGGAAAAGAGCTGCCCCATCATGTCTGGGGGACTCAAGTATGAGTACAGGTGGCAGGACGATAGCAAATACAAGAAGCCAACCAAGCTGTCAGCTCCGCAGTACATGTGTATGCTGATGGACTGGATCGAGATGCTCATTAACAACGAGGACATCTTCCCCACCAGAATAGGTGAGTGTGCTCTGGTTCTTCAAGAGAAAGTTGGAGTTATAACTGGTGCAGGTTCCCAAGCTGCTGGTGCACCTTAGGGTTGGTATTCCCAACCTTTGTGATCCCAAGTATCGTGGCATTTACTGTTCCAGGTGTTCCTCAGTGTCTATCCCACACCCTTTGCTGCAAACCAAGCTTGGCATTCCTTGTCCTGCTTTGAGGGGATGTGGAAAACAATGTTGTTCTTTCCTCTGCTTGAACTTTTTCCAAGTATTCTGTGCTTGTGAGGAATGAGGGCTGGTAGCATCAGCTTGCTTGCCCTTTCTCAAGGAGCTGAGCTGCAGGGCTGGGTAGAGGTGGTCATTACACCCCTGCAGCAGGCTCTTCTCTCAAATAGCCAACTCAACCTCTTTCTGTTTTTCCAGGTAGGTTCATGGTCCCAGGGTCTAACCCTCATCCCACCTTGCTGCTTCACTTCTCATTTCCTTTCCATCTCTGCTAGTTTATCTCAGCCCTGACTGCACATCACATCTTGCTCTTTAGGTGCTGCCTGTCCCCAGGATCTGTCCCTTCCAGCTGCCAACCCCCAGGGTGCGTGACTGCACCCCTTCAAAACATTTGGCCTTAGGAGCTGCCAAAGGCAACATGGGTCACAAACTGACCCCTCTGCTGCTGTCCTGCAGTACCTGCTAATATTAGCCCTGCTACTGGGCTGGTTCCTTGTGGTTTGGGGAGGTGAGTTCAAGGGTTGGAGCTGATGCTGGTGGGGCTGCCAGACAGAGCCTTGGGTCATGCCTCAGGGCAGTTGTTTTTCTAGACGAAACACAAAGCTGCTTGGACACAAAAGATGATATAAGGGACTCTGGGAGAGGAAGGTGTAGCTTTGCAAGTCTGCTTGACCTTTTCTGTTTTCCCAAGCAGCAGAGCTGAGAGAGCTGTATGAAATCAGTGCAGTTTAATCTCAGGGTTTTCATTAATACTCTGGGAAATTAAGAAAATTGTCTACATGGGACTTCTGGCAACCACTGACTGCTGTAACCCCATTTGGCTGTGCTGTAGCACCTAGTGTGTGTTTTTTTTAGGGAAAGTCTCTCGGAGGGGTTGGGGATCTCAGCAGGCAGGAGGGGAGGCAGTGACTCTAGGCTGCTTGTGCTGGGTGACCCACCAGACCCTGTCCTAACATGGCTGAGCTGGCTTTGCCTGGATTTAGGGTTGTATGACTTCCTTTCCATGGGTTACTATCTCTCTCCCTCCATCACTGAAGCCAAGACCTGCAGGCAGTCGCTGCCACCTTCTTTCCCTTGTTGATGGTCTGAGGCAGACCAGGATGCAGCACTGCGCTACCCAGTACCAGAGGGCAGGTAGATAGCCTGCCTTTGGGGTGCACAGGAGATTCACTAGGGACATTCTCTGTGCCATGGCAGCATCCTCTCCTTGTGTGCTTGGTGGGCTCCACACATCTCAGTGGGTGGAGGAGGCTGCAGGTGGGACTGGCTGTCAGTGTTGATGCAAGATGCTCTGTGCCAGTAGCTTCAGCTCTGCTGGGGACAGCAAAGTCCCCATTGATTCTGTCTGCAGCTGGGCACAGGCTCACTGATGCCAAGAGGCACAGCCTTGGCAGCTTGTTCCCAAGGAGAAGCTCTGCACACTATTAAAAGCAAGGGTATGCACATGGATTTACTCCACCATGGATTTTTTTCCATCCATCCTGGTCCAATTTCCTGCCATTCATGTGGGATTTGTGATGGGATGCTGCTTGACTCTGGGGGGTCAGGGCTGCAGGCAGTCTTAACACAGCAGAAAGCAGGCAGCCACGGAGGGATGGCAGCACCCTTCGCTCTCCCACGTCTCCCTCTGTGGTGCTAAAGCCAAGCGCAGTTGTGGTCTTAATGGTTTTCACCCTGTCTCTGGCAGTTCTCCCTCCAAGGTGTAACAGCTTGATGTGAGGAGGTGTCCACTTCTCCTTTCCTTTTGGTGAGATCCAGGCTGACTATGAGCTGTAGGGGAGAAAATCATCTTTGTTTTTTTCTTCCAAAGCCATTCCCAGGGCCCCTCTTTCAAGCTCCTTTCATGGGGCAGGGGACCCTCAAGTCCCCGAGTGATTTCAGTCCCCTTGCTGGTGTGTTTCAGTGCTTCTGGCTTCACACATGTAAAAGGGAACTTAGCTTGAGATCACCCTTTCAAACACACCACAGGTTGTTGGCAGCAGAGGGAGGAGGGAGCTGGTGCTTTGTCCTCAGTTAATTAACTGCACCAGGTAATTGCTCAGCGGCTCTGGCATTTCAGAAGATGGAGGTGTTTGGCCAAAGAGAAATGTCACATTTGCCTGTTCCTGATGGGCTGCTCCTTGTCACCATGCTGGATGATGAGGGAGGCTGGGGGACACACAGCCAGGAGGGATGCAGCGCTGGGGGATGGTAGCCAGGGTGAGCAAATGGAGGTGCTCTGCCTCCCTCCTGAAGGGCCAGCCCGTTGGGAAGAGACCCATGACAAGGGGAATAAGGCACCACAAGGACATCGGGGTCATGCGAACTGTTATAGGGATAGGGAGGAGTCTGAGAAGGTGATGGAGGGAAAAGTAAATTTCATGCCTTGTGGTTGAGGTGAAGTTCTTCAGTATTAGTAGTAGAGATGGGATTTAGCATGAAGGTTTGTTCCACTCCTGCTTGCACAGGAAAAGGCCACTGACACAGCTGACCATGATCTCAGTGAGCATTTCATGGGCAGTGTGCATCTCGGCTTTGCCTCCTGGCCCCTCTTTGCCACGTGCAATAAAACTGCTCCAGCACAAAGATTTCCCTGGCTAAGGTCACCTGGCTGCAGACCAGACAGACTTCTTATTTTCTTCTGTTTTTCTTAGAAACAGCAAGTGTTCCTAAACTTGGTAACATTGCCTGAGGGTAACCAACCTCAGCATGCCTTTCCATCCAAGAGCTACAAAGCCTGAAGCAGACCGTGATTCAGTGGGTCTCACTCATGGTTGTCCTGACAGATAAGGGAGAGGTATCTCATGGGTCAGAGGGGGGAAATCCTTCATCCTGGGGTCAGAGGCTCAGCTGGAAATGAGCAGAGATGGTTCACTGGCTTGTGGGCTCACAGGGTCCTTTGGCATCACAGGGCAGACCTTGGTTGTGACAAATGGGTGCTGCTCCAGTGACCACAGCGTATCAGGAGTTGGAAGGGACATTGAAAGATCATCTAGTCCTCCCTGCCCAAGCAGGATCATCTAGATTAGATCACACAGGAATGTGTCCAGATTGGTCTTGAATGTCTCCAGAGAAGGAGACTCCACAGCCTCTCTGGGCAGCCTGTTCCAGTGATCTGTCACCCTCGTGGTGAAAAAGTTCTGATGGGACACTCTATGTTCCAGCTTGGAACCATTGCCCTTGTCCAACTGGCCAACACTGAGAAGGGCCTGGCTCCATCCTCCTGACACTCACCCTTAACATATTTATAGACATTAATGAGGTCACCCCACAGTCTCCTCCAAACTGAAGAGACCCAGCTCCCTCAGCCTGTCCTCACAAGGAAGATGTTCCACTCCATCATCAGATACTGTATCCTCCCCATCCCCAGGGAAATCCATGGCAGGGCTCCATCCCACTTAAAGGCTTTGCTGTGTAATCCTTCCTCCAGAGGGGAAACCTGTTTGTCTGCTGGTCAAGATGAGACAAATCCCTGCATGGGGAGAGCTATGCCAACCTGATGGCTACAAACCTGCAGCAGCAGCAGCTTTCCCAGATAGAGCCAGTACCAGTTCCCATGTGCTAGCACCCTGTTCACGCTCTTCCAACCAATGCACCTGTCCTGGAAAATACATTTAAATGGAGAATAAGCATTGTTCCCATGCATGGAGAAGAATAAATGTTTCTACAGGTGTGTTTTTACCAGCTGGTAAAACTATATCAACTCATTTCTTCAGTGAGTGGCCAAATGATGAAATTACCACCTGAAAAACTTCATCTTCTCCCGGTAATCGTTCTGCTCTGTGGTGCCTGGTGTTAGGGAGCTGCTGCTGGTGGCAGCATGCTGAAGAGGAGGGTGGCTGGATGAGGTCTGCAGGGCCCAAGGCAGCCTGCTGTGTCTGCACCGGTCAGTCTGGCGTCAGGTTGCTGGTTCCACAAGGCTGCTGGAACCTCTCCGTTATTAAATCAGTGCGGACGTGGAGTTTGGACTAGACCCAGTGCCGGAAGCACCCGGCGCTCTCTGCCAAATGTGCCCGTGGCTCTAGAGAGCATCAGTCACAGGAAATTTTGGAACAATTCTTGGAAAGCTTTTCAAAACTCAAGCTCAGCCATGCAAGTGTGGTCCCAAAACAATTATAAAAACCAGAGAAAACTTGGTGTTAAGTTTTCCAGTACTCTCTCCCCATAACAACAGGAGAAAAATGTTTGGAATTCAGCTAATTATTGCCATTCTCTCAGCTGGCTATTTTTTACAGGGTTTGTCTTTACTTTTTCTGCCTATTCTCTTCCAAAATTAACAGCAGCAAGCTTGTAGCTGCCACCATGCCACAGGTTTTAAATGGGGATTTAAAGATTTATTTTTAGGAAAAAAATGAATCACCAAACACCACGGTGGCCAAAATGGAATTGAGAAGTAACAATGACAACAATAATTCATCATGCAGTTCATTGAATTACTGCTTTTGCCGAATTAAAAAAAAATACAATTGCCAAGAGACAAAACAGCTTCCCAGTACTGATTCATCAGGAAAAAACCAGCTGGAGCACGAGGGTGAGGGATGGGAGAGATGGCAGGAAGGATCCAAGAGCCATTCGTAGTCCCTTACCGTAAGCGCAGGCACTTTGTTACCTCTCATCATTTTCATTTCCTTTTGCACGTGGTCCCACGTGGCTTCCTTCAGTTTTGGAGCGATCAGCACCGAGTTGGGAAAACATATTGCTCAGAGCATTAAATCACATCTTGGAGTTTTCAATCAAAACACCCAACCAAGATAATCTGAAGGTGTTAATTCATTTCAGGGCTGCGAGTCAGGCCGCTCGCCAGCCCCCTGGCCACGTTAGTGAGTGAAATTGTACCTGCTGCACTGAGAGCTTCTGCCCTGGCTCAGAGCATGGGTAATGTTCTCCCTTTTCTGCTGCCCTGGATCAGGCTGTGTTTCTGCCCCTGGACAGGCGATGTTCCCAGCTGACGGCCGTCTGCAGCATCTGGGTATTGCATGCCTGTGTCTGGGGGTGGAGACAAAGAGCTGACCTAGTGTATAAATGTTTTTCCCAGCATCTCAACGAGCTCTTGTTGCATCCCATAGTCCCCTCCTCATTACTCATCATGAAAGAAGAGTTGGGGAGGTAGATTGTCACTGGTTACTACGGGGGTGGGCTAGATAACCTTTAAAAGTCCCTTCCAACATAACACATTCTATGATTGGGGGTTTGCTGCTGCTTTCTCCATCCTGGTGCTGTGAGCACCAGTGTCTAAATGTAAAGGTAATTTCAACACCTTTAAATCCTCCCAGATGGTTTTTGTGGTGTTCTGCTCTCCCTTGGGGCCATTGGAACCAGCTGTAGTGGTACATGCTGGGATGGCGTGGCTGAGTTGTTCTGTGTGTGTAGGGCTGGGAAGGGTGAAGCAAACCCAAGAAACATGTTGCCAGGGTGATTTGTCAAAACTTTGGGCTCCATCCTGACTTTCCTCCGGCCTTCTACACTCCTGCTACTGGATCATCTCAGCTTTACAGAGTCATTCCCACCAGCCTCATCCCTTTGTCTCACCAAGCTGCTAGTCCAGCTGGCTGATGCCACCATATACCATGTCAGAGATGGGGAAAGTCCCCCAGGGTAGGGCCACTAACAGGGTCTCTCCTCTGCTGGCTGTCACATTGATCTGCCTGGCCCAGCCTGGCAGAAAGGTGCTTGGGGAATGGGCTTGTTGTCGCAGTGACCACTCCTTGCAGCCAGGACGGCTCCATCATGAATGTATGGGGGCCTGTCTGCTCAGTTTGAAGCTAAACATCTGGAAGGGCACTGTGGGTGAGATCCCTGTCCCCTGGTGGGCCTGCTGCCTGCAGTGTGTGCCTGGCTGCAGGGAGGAGGCAGGGCCAGCTCTCCCTGTGTCCTCTCGTGTGCTGGAGAGGATGTCACATGCATTGTCTACTGAACATCCGCTGCGCCATAAGCCGTGACCCAGGGCAAGCTGGATTTATGCCAGATCCTTGGTTTGCTCTCCCTGAGTTGGTCAGATGCAGCTTGACTGGAGAGGCCTCTCCTTCCAGCTCTGGGCAAAGGAGTGGGGAATTTCTCCAGTTCCTCACTGGTGTGGCTGGTGCCTCCAGGGCTGCTTTCCAAGTCACTGGAGATCAGCAGCCAGGCACAACTGCTGTTGGCAGAGGCAACCTGCTTGTTAAATATCCACCCTCCTTCCCTCCCATGGGGAAGAGCTTTGAGCAACTGGTGCTGGCCCCGTGCTGGATGCAGGGTCCAGGTGAGCATCCGTAGCCTGCTCTGAGGGTCCTGGCATAGGAAGCACAGATGTGGCCACAGCATGGGGAGGGGAAGCAGGAGCTGATGGCCCAGGGTTGTGCCCTGTGCTGCTGGGGCTCCCAGCTTCCCCGGGCATGTATGTGAGCAAGAGAGGTGATGGAGGGAGAAAGAGCCAGAGCTGGACCCCAGTACTGATCCCTGGATCTAAACGACCACAGTGGGTGGTGGTGTCTTGACATGGCAGGGTAAGGCGTTGACTTGTAGGGTCCATTGGTTAGTGTCAGCCGCCACTACAACGTGGCCACGTCTGGAGGGGATGGCCACACACTGACACCTTGTGATGGACACAAAGAAGGGCAGCTCAGCTTCACTTCCCAGGAGCTGACGCTGCTGGGTTCGTGTGAAAGCACACACACAGTGGAGGGTACCCAGGAGGATACTTGTAGGACCTGGCAGCTTGGTGATATCTTTCCAGGCACCATTAGGTACAGGATAGTTCAGTAGCTCCTATAGTTGTTGAAGGCCATAAGATTTAGTCTAGAGGACCTTAAACAGTCCCTTCCAACTCAAATGATTCTATGATTGATGCTAAATCTCTGTTCCCTGCTGGAAGAGCTGCTTTTGGAGAACCCAGGATGTCTCCCCTCTAAGTCTCTCAGCTGCCAGCATCTCCATGAAGTCTTTCTGGCAACTGATTTATAGGACAAGACAGTTCCTGGCTAACCTCAGGACAAAAGTGTTGGAAAGCCACTTGTCACCATCTGCCAGCTCTGGAGGTGGCTCATCTAACAGCAGTATCCAGACCACAGATGCTGCCAGCCCTGGCAGACTGAGACCCTTTTGATCTGGTGTTAGCTGTCTGGTCTTATTTCTTTCTCAGGTCAGGACTAGGATGAGGTTTGCTGCTTCCCTGTGCTCTCACACTTTGCAGTTTGGCCATAATCTCCTGGAGGCTGGTCAGGTCTGATTTCATCCTTGCTGCCTACTTTGACTGGAGGTGGCACTAGGCAAGTGGGACCAGTGACAAACTGGAGGCAGCGAATGCGTCGCTGTCTGCCTTATGGCACCTTGCTGGGTTCCCAGCATCCACGGATTGCCTCTGGTCCCAGAAGACCAGCTGTTCAGAACAGTGTGTATTCCCCACCCAGGGCTCAGCAATGTGCTCTTATCAGAAATTACTGACTGTGATGAATTTCCTTTATTAAAGAAAGTGGTTTTTTTGACTTGTTCTTCAAAGCTGGTCTGCAGGGGCCACCCTAATGGCATGTCTGAGTCCTCGGCTGGGTGATTACAGCTTTTATTTGCTCAGCAAATTCTCACTCAGTGCAAAAAGCTCAAACAAAGCCATTGATAAAGCACCGTGTCCCTCCCAACTGCAGGGAAACCCAGAGATCTTTCTCCGATCCCTGCCCTTATCAGACTGGCAGGCAAGGAGAGCTCTGCAGAGTACAGGGCAGCAGCTGATCTCCAGTACCATCTCCAGGCTGCTGGCGTGAGGAGAGCCTGGTTGTACTTTGCCAGATGTGGACATCTCTCCCAAAAGGTCCTAACAGGATCTATTAGAGATGGAAGCAAAATGGGTTGTGCTGAGGTCCCGCCTGCAGGAACAGCCCTGGGGCTGCAACTTGCTCATGGTTATGCAGAGCAGCAGCCATGATTCAGTCTCACAACCACCCCTCTGTGACCATATGATGCAGAGATAGGTGTCGTTCTCCAGGTGGTGGCTGGGACATCCACCCGTGGCACATGCACAGTCCTGCCCTGCCCACCGCACCCAGGCTGCTCCCCAAGCAAAGCCATACTGGGCTGGGCTGAGGGTGATGCTGGTTTAGATGAAAGATCATTTTCTGTTCCGAGTGCTGTGATACTGAACCCAGTACCTGCTGAACCCTGGCCAAAATGCCACTGCATGTGTGATGTGGGAGGCACAGATCCTCTGTTTGCCACCCACGGAGGAGAGGGGCACAGCACTGCTGCTGGGAACCTTTGGGAAAAATAGTTTAATTGCCTAGTGAGGCTGATGAGGAAGATACAGAGATAAAACCACCATTTTATTTAATTTATTTATTTATTTTTAGCTAGGAGATTTGATGATGCTTTCCACAGTGCAAAATGTGTGAGCTGGCCATGGTTCAGTGGAGATTATTTTGAAAGGCTTTCAAGAGGTTATGTGCTGCATTGGTAAGAAGCTAAGGGAAGAGGCTGCTACAACTGTGGGAAAAGAGCTTTTTATTTTGTTCTTTGGAAATTTGCATTGAATTGCTCAGGGGAGAGGAAGAAGCTTCAGGAAAACAAATCCTGGTTGTTTCATTTTCTACCTCCCGAAATATATGTTCAGTGTTTGAAAGCCATGTTTCCTTTTGAGATTTATTGCTGGCTTACTGATACTGATGCTCAGATTTTTCTCTGTGATAGCAGTGTATTTAGACAAGGATGGAAATGTAGGGTGTGAAATTGTGTCCTTGGGTGGGACGAGGCTAAAAGTGTAGGGCAATATGTGGTAGGTCCCATTCTTGAACAGTCTCAGAAGACATCTCAGAAGGGAGAATCACACAGGTACAATGCAGTTACAACCTCAGCATCGTTACGATGGGCAGTTTTCTTCCTGCTTTAATGAGATATTTGTTTGAAACAAGGATTAGGAAAAGAAGTAGAAACCCCACCTGTTTCTGTTGATGCATCAGAAGTGATGTTTGAGGGTGTGAGGAGAAAGAAAAGCAGTATGACCCATGGTTTTGATTCAGAAGACCAGGGAAGGTTTCTTTCCTAATGGGAGGAGGTTTAGTTTTGGTCATGGACCTGGGTAAATACAAATTGACTTACACCATGCCTGAACAAGCTTGCAAGGAGAGGGTAGACTGCTCTGGACAGAGACAAATGTGGAAAGATGTGCCCTCCCACACTGGATGAGAAATTTTGCCTCCTAGGGAAGCTCCCCAAATCTTCAGACCATGCCTGCATGAAATTGACAGTTGGGCAATGAGGAAGTATGTGAGGAGAGCTAGATGGCACCTTGCCCTGATGTAGCTGTCACTCTTGACATTAGCCAAGGGAGTCTTTCATCACTGATGATGAAACTGCTGCCTGTTAAACACAGGAGGGACATTTAAACTCTAGCTGTTTTTTGTTCATGTGGGGTTTGTTTTTTTTAGTTTGGTTTTGCTGGTGTTTTGTTTTTTGGTTTTTTTTTTAACATCAAATGGCTTCCAACTTGCTTCTGCTTTGCAGGTGTCCCCTTCCCCAAGCAGTTCCAGCAAGTTTGCACTAAGATCCTCACCCGCCTCTTCCGTGTCTTTGTCCATGTCTACATCCACCACTTTGACAGCATCATCAACATGGGTGCTGAGGCTCACGTCAACACCTGCTACAAGCACTTTTACTACTTCATCAGGGAGTTCAGCCTCATTGACCATCGGGAGCTGGAGCCTTTGGTAAGGATGCACCAGGGATGGGAGGTGGAGGGAGTGGTGTGGGCTGAACAAAGCACTGGGAAATTCAGGTAGGGGCTGGACTCTGAACAGTGCAGTCACCTCCCTGGAATCTTTCAGCCACCTTACCTCAGAAGCACACCCATGTTTTCTATCATGTAGCCATCAGCCTTAGTGCTCTGAGCAAGAACCTCCCAGCAACACTAAGGAAACACTTTACCCCTTGAGAAACCCCTCCTTGAACTTCATCTCTGCTGCCATGCCTATGAATTACTCCTCAGTACCCTCAGGACCACAATAACATAGTGTCCCTCTGTATTGTCTCAGTATCTCTAACACAACTTGCAGATCAACATGTTGCCAGCCAGTTCTGTTCCATGGCCTTCAGGGGTCAGATTTGAGCCCAAGTCTCCACAGTTTTGAGTCGTCCTATTACATCCCTGCTTGAGATCCCAGTGTGAATTCCAGTGAGGCTGCAGGAAAGCAAGCCCCAGTAGACACGCAGCTCCAGACAACAGCCATGGAGGCCAAGCTGGAGAGACCTTGCTGGAGCTCTGAGTTTCTCAGCAGCCTCCCTTGGGAGGCAGCTAGCCAGGCAGAGAGCGAGAGTCCTTGCAAACAGCAGGACTGGTGGGAAGCAGAGCCCAGACAGCCTGGGCACATGAACTAGAAAATGTGCACAGTTAGTTTTGTAAGAGAAGAAAGTGGGCAAGATTAAGTGTGGTCTGACCTAGAGAGGACATGTTGCAATGGAGAGAAGAATTAATAGGGAAGCCAGTAGTTAGTAACGCTGTGACAAGGCTGGGTTGCAGGAAAGGCCCTGTGCTGTGGCAGGGAGCAAGGGCAGACCACAAGGATCTAATCCCAGAGAGAGAAAAGTCCCAGCATGAGCTGCCTGTTTAGGTGTATTGGGGATGCTCCTGCCCATGAGTGCTAAGTGCTTTTACTCATTCTTTGCCTTAATTTGTCTCAACTTATTGTCTGTCTGCTCTGATTTTCATTTGGGGGGGAGGGTGAAGGGATGATGATCTAATCAGGGGAGACTTGAATGACAACAGCATCTACATCAATTACTTTGTACAGTTTGATTGTGACCTACATTATCACAATGGCCTCAGCTCCAGAAAACGGCAGCTCGGCGTCACTGTGCCCTCTATTAGTCTTCCTCACCACTGCTCCTAATGACAAGCTTCTTCAGCATCGATATACAGCCCATAATGGTGTCATCTCCTTTGACTGATGCTTGCTAATGTAAATAATTAGTACATAATAGCCAAAGCAGAGGCTGACATTGCTAAATAGCCTTTCAATGCCAGTGACTCATATGCAACATGAGATGATTTATGGGGTCTCAATGAATCTAAGATGAGCAGATTTACCCATGTGATGCAACCAGGGTTAAACTACAAGGAAACGAGGCCTGTTTACCTCTGGTCTGTTTGTGTCTTGTTTCTTGGTGTGCCCATTGACTGGCATCTGAGCCCTACAGCAGACCAAGCCACATGGGAGACCTCCTTCCCCCAGGTGATGACTTGCTGTAGGTGTCTGAGTGTCCTGCAACCACAGAATGGCTGTGTCCCGGGTGCAATGCTGAGTGGAGGAGGGAGGGGTGAATTGCTGCAGCTTATGAGCAACTTTCAAAAACCAAAACTGGTCCTTCTGGCCATGCTGTTGCCTCCAGGGAGGCTTCAGCTTGGCACTGCCCATCAAAACCAAAGTCTCCAGGGGTTAGGAGTTTCCAACAGCATTTTTCATGCATATCCCAGGGGCCTCCTAATGAGCTGCTGAGACCTGGTGTGGCTCGGGTTCATTGTGCTGTGGAGTGTGTGGGGAGCCTGGGGTTCGTGCTGTTCTGGTTTTGCTTCAGCAGCAGCTATGAGGATGTACAAATAGAAACATCCAGCCACTGCAGCACTTTCCACTTGACCTCAGTGGTCACCATCTAATTACTCTTCCTAGCCTAGGACAGAGCATCAGTGAGTTGCTTTGCTCATTCCCCTTCTCACTGGGCTGCACCATAGCTGCTGCCCTGCTTCTAGGTGCTTTTAAGTCCTGAAGGGTACATCAGCTGGTTTGACACTTAAGCAAGGACAGACAGTGCATTGTCTGTCTTCGTTTTTGGCCAAGACTGCAGGGTTTAGTTTTTACAAGTCCTCAAGGTTTGTGGAATGTCCATAATCTCTCAGGAGGGACAAGAACTGTCCTTGAGTGGTTAAGTCTCTCTCGACTGCCTCGTGAGCCCAGACAACCATCCTAACAGCAGGGCTGTGGGGCTTTCCAGAGCCTGATGAATGCTGTAAAGATTTGGGACCAGCCTGAGGAGCTCACAGACATCCTGGCAGTCCACTGACCCACTCAAAACATCCTGTTCAAGGCTGCTTTTGTTTGTGGTGCTGTTCTAGTGGATGTTAGGGCTGGATGCTGTTGCAAGAGGATGTTCAGAGTCCTTTGACCCCTCCATCTTCTTTCTCCTCTGAGATGTTTGCAAACACTTCCTGTTTGCAGGGTGATTTTGTGGCAGAGCATTGGCTTTTCATTTGATGTCAGGGTTCTGTGTTCGAGTGATTTTGCATGCAGCTCCTACAGAGAAGCTCTCTCGCTGCCACTGTCCCCAAAGGATTTGAAAAACAAAGCTCTCAGCACTAAAGAGCTGAGAATGCAGCTTCTCTCCCCCTTGGTTATATCACTAAAGGGCCTTTTATAGTGTCACTCAAGGGTCATCCTACTGTGGTAGTTCTGCTTTTTTGAGAGTGGCACCCTTCCTTCTCTGCAGACAGCCCTACTTCACATCTATTTTGGGAGTGAATTGCAATGTGCAGGTCTTTCTCTGGGGTGTGTGAGGGGGTCTGTGTGCTCATGCAGATTCACAAGCCATGAACCCAATGAGCCAGTGAGAGTCACAGACTTTTCTTGATGATTGGCAAAGTGTTAGCTGAGCTCTGTAAGGCAAGGACAAACACTACCTTCCATGGGCTGGAAGCTGGGCACCTTCCTACCGCAGCTGGCATGATGCCACCCTGGTTAAAGAAAGCAGTCTGTTAGTTCACACAGAGCTCGCTCTGGAAAGAGGTTTTCCATGGCCCTCTGTTACTAGCACTCACTTGCATTGCAGTATGACCATGGGATCCCTTGCTAAAACCACAGGTCCTTTGGGTGAACTGTTGTCACCTTCTGGAGTGACATCCAGCATCTCCCAGGAGCAGCTCCGTGTCCCATCTCCTTAGGTAGCTGCAAACGGAGGCTTTGAGAGTGGCATCACCTTGTCTAGCTGCTCCACAGCTGAGTCAGGAGCAGGACCTGCACCATCAGCATCTCAGCCAATGCTTTTTCCTGGGACTGCTCACAAAGCTAGGGCATGGCCAAAATAACCATGTGCCATGGAGACTGAAGAGGCTGCCAGGAAGGAGCTGCTGAGGCACAGTGGTTCTCAGGAGGCCTGGCATGGGAAGCAGAGAAACGCTCCCTGAGACTCCCACAGTTGCCTCCTTGGGTTGTTTTTGGACACCTACCAAACTGCCTGACATGTCACACTACTAGAACCTGTCTTTTGCACTTACTGTTTCTTTCTTTTCTCTCTCCCTTCAATGCAGAAAGAAATGACAGAACGAATTTGCCACTGAAGCATTTTGGCAAGCAAACAGCTGGCTCATTTGGAGCTCGATGGGACAAGCCACCCTGTCTCTTCCCAAGGACTTGCTCTGGGCATTTCAACTCACCAAACTATGAACACTGCAGAAGAGCCTCCTCAGGCCAGAGCTGAACCCTAAGCTTGCCAAACATCTCTGGATAGATTTTTTTAAAAATAGATCCCAGTCTCTGTTTTATGGTTCCCATCTTAGAAAGCCACTGACTTAACTGAAGAATGAGGCAAGTTTGGTTGACTTTTGCACACTCTGGTTTCTAAGACTCAATCCCACATCTGATAACATCTCCTTGGCTACCTTTCCTCTTGTTTTGTCCTCAGCTACACTGATCTCCATAGATTTTATTAGTGATTCTTTTCCTGTGAGCAGATGTGACCTTGATATACAGAGTAATGCCTGTTCCCTTGCCCCCAGGCAAAGGGTTTGTGAAGGTCTGCAAAGTTGGTGACATTCTGTTCCATCTGTCTTCATGTTTAGAGGCTGATGTTTTTACCCCTGAGCTATGGATGTCTCTCCTTCTGCCCCAAGGGACCTTTTCTCCACTCCAAGGGATTTTTCACAGTTGGCAAAGGGGTCTTCATGCTCTTGAGATGCATACAACACTGCTTGGACTAATGGCAAAGTGGCCCCATGACAACGGAGGTGAATTAGGCCACTTTGTGAACAGCACTGTCTACTTGAGAAGGACTCAGAAAGTGGTGGAAGCAAACTGTTGCCAGAATACATTTTCAACACATCAGCATTTCCTGGCATGTTGTCTTGGCTCAAGATCAGCAGACTCTGGCCATAGAAATAGTTGGGTTTCTATTATCCAATCCTACACAATAGTAAATCAGGTGCAGAAGGACTTTAAGAGACATCTGCTCTACGCTGGCCATCCAAAAAGGCAAGATCAGCCCTTCTTAAATCTTTTTGACTGTTATTCCCCTGAAAGATAGCACATCTCAAAAGTACTTCACCTCCTCCTTGCAATGCCTGATGACTAGTGGCAAGTTCTCTGTGCCATTTTTGACACAAGTTGAAGAGTTGTGGGGGAGTTAAAATCAAATTTTCTGAGCCACAGCATTGTTATGTTTGTGTTTCCTGCATTTTTTTCCAGGAAAGTTTTATATACCAGACACAGCTGTTATTTATAACCTGGGGTTCCCATTTTTGGGGTGGGGAGAGGATGTGGCTAAAAAAATGTACATATTTAGGCCCTCATTTAAGCACACAAGTAAAATTTTAGTGCTCAAAGCACTTATTTTGCTGCAAAAATTATATTTTTTTTCTTAATCTCGTGTACCAGATCTATATTTTTACATGGAAATTAAGCAGAGCAAAATGGACACAAAAACACCTCATCACAGAATATTAGGAGCTAGAAGAGACCTCAAAGGATCATCCAGTCCAACCTCCCCTGCCCAAGCAGGATCATCTAGACTAGATCACACAGGAACGTGTCCAGATTGGTCTTGAATGTCTCCAGAGAAGGAGACTCCACAACCTCTCTGGGCAGCCTGTTCCAGTGCTCCATCACCCTCACAGTGAAAAAGTTCTTCCTTATATTAAGATGGAACTTTCTGTGTTCCAGTTTGGAACCATTTCCCCTTGTTCTATCAGTGAAAAAGGTCCTCCAGCATTTTCTGTTTAAAACAATCGGTAAAAGTCCAAACAGTTTTGTTCTGTTACTAATTAAAGAAACATTAATAAGCCTGGTGTAATTAATTCTTCACTGATTCATGTGTAGTAAGACATGCATCACGAAAAATCACCCAGGATACCTTAAAGAGTGGATTTCCCCTGAGAGCTGGAGCATTGATGGATCTCAATGCCATGTTGAGACCTCACCTTGCATCTCAGAAAGCAGTGTGACAGAGGCTGATGCTGCTGCCTGCATCCTCCCTGTGCAGACCGGACCAGCATCCCGCCTGAAGGTATTTTTCTAGTGATTCACGGTGAGGAGTTTCTCTCACTACTTCTTCCAAAGGTGTGTGGTTTCTGGGTCCTGGGACCAATCTTTCAGCCTCTTCTTGCAGTCAGGAATTGCAGGCCCAAATCACTGTGTGGTGCAGAGTTAGGAGATGACAACAGCTATATCGGGAGCCTTCTGCTTTCTTGAGGAGTGAGGCCTGGTTCAACTCAATGCACAGGACCCTCTGGAAACTGGTAAGGTTGGGACTTACGGAGAAGTTGTCTCAATGCTGGGGTCTGAGGGATAAACTGACAGCAGTCTACAGCTGCTTCAAGGTGAGGTTCAAAAACTGTTCTCAACAGTTTAAGACAGTGAGATAACAACCAACAACCACAATATGTGGCTTGGGAGGTTCAAACTAGAAAAAAAAATCTCACATAGGGTGGTGCAGCCTGTGAACAGATACCCAGGGAGGAAGCATCAACCACCCTCAGTTTAACAAGATTTGGTGTAAATAATGCCTGTGCAGAGAAGCCTGCTTATATTTTGGTCCTCCATGTTGTCCTGAGGCAGTGAGTTCCACCAGGTAATTATCACTACATATTACAAAGGGGAGTATACTTCATTTATTTTGAAGCATTGTCTGAGGATTTCAGCCCTCCTGCTTTGGGTGTGTTTCACTTTTACCTCCTCTTATAGCACAGAGCTCCTACAGATTCCTGCAGAACAGGAAGTGTTGATTATTTCTGAAAGACCAACCCATGTGCTCATCTCAAGCAGCAATTTAAAAAGGAGTTTGGGTTTTGTTCTGTTTTGTTTTGATTTGGTTTTGTTTTTAACCTAGTTTACCCAAGAAAAAACCAGCTTATGATAGAGCTTCATGATTAAATGCTGGGTGTCAAATTCTTCCTGTTAAATGAGTGCATGTCTTACCTTAGCATGGAAGACACCCATATCGCTCAGGTTTGTGGCCAAATAAAAGAGAACACCCATGTTTGCGAGCACTCTTTGTCTCAGCAGGGGCTGAGCATTTTGTCCCCTTCAGCTCCAAATTCTGACACTGCAATGCTTGTGTGAGGACAATGACAAACCTCAGGCTCACTGCCCTGTCCATGTTTTGCCTTCACCCTGGTTTCAGCAGTTCTGGCCATGGGGTTGCCTCCTTCAGGGGTACTCCCCACATTCAACCACTTGCTCCAGCACTTCCATCCCCAGAGGGTCCCAGCCTGGGGGGTAGGGGGCAGAGAGAGCTGTGCCCCTTACCAGGGCATCTGAGGCCTCTTGGCTGAATCTCTACTGCATTTATAGGGCTAGTAAGGAAGCAGCAGTGGATCTCTGTGAGATGGTCCACTGCCAGAAATGTCTTTCTGTCTCCCTCCAAGACACCGAGCTCGAGTGCCTCTCAGCCTGGAGTTCACTGTGCCTGAGCACAGTGGAGATGTTTATGAAGCACAAGCACTGAGATAAGTATCTAAGTTGAACTCCTCCTTTCAGTTGAATAGTGCCTATGAAGCTCCAACATCCCAAGAGCTTCAACAAACATCCCTGTGCAATTTCAAAGCAGGCAGGAACCCTGGGATGCAATAAATTTGCACGTAACTCTTGTTAGCCCCAGCTCCCCAAATGACTCATCCTCTCAGTTGGCTGCCGGGTAGCTGGGACTCATTTGTCTCTTTATAAAATCCCTGGGTTCTCCTGATGAAGGGGAGTTGTGCTACTGCCAGGATTTTATTTTCCTTCTCTGCAACCACCATGTCCTTTGGGACCGAACAAAAGGCTGTGGGACCAGTCACCAGGTCAGAAAGGCTGGCATGGGAGAGATGCCATGCCATGCAATGTCTGCAGGCATGGGAGAATTTAGGAACAACCTTGGGTGGGTGAAAAGAAGGGCTCTATGGAACATAATGTTCCTGTCTCAGTGTCAAAAAGATGGGAGATAGACAGGGCTTGGGTTCAGTCACTGCCTCAGGCAGAGGCAGGGGGTCTGCTGGTCTGAGTGGCAGCTCCTGGGTTTAAGGCTAGACAGTCCTGGGTGAATAGTCACAATAAGCATGGCATGATCTGGTCTGAGGTTTTCCTCCTCTCTTGGTGAAAGGTTGTAAAATGTAAGAGAAAAAAGGAGCCAAGGAGAAGCTGTTGTTTCCAAGGGTTAAGAGTTTGTCCATGCTGATAGATAATGAATCCACTTGGGATCAGAAAGGGATGAGATGGGTTAGTTAGCACTAGATCCATGCCTTGATCACTTTCAGGGAGGTGGGGGAAGATGGTTATTCTAGCAGAGAGTTTCAGAACTAGAGGCAAGTGTCTTTTTTACTTTTTTGGAGGCTGAATGCTTTGCTAGTGCAGCCTGGTCAGCTGGATTCCATCATGCAAGTCAGGGAAGGACAAATGACTCATAAGTGTCAAGAAAACCTCGAAGCAAGAGTGTGACATTCAGCTCCCTGCTGAAAAGAAACCCTGAGTCAGAGCTGAAATGCCAGTGGTGCGTGGGGGACTATGGCATGTCTGCACAGATGCAGAACATAGCAACAGCAAATGAGTTCTCTTACTCGACAGAGTCTCTTTTTGTAGAGGTGACTGTGTGGGAAGAAAAAAAACCCCATGGCCTGCCTGCAAATCTCTTAAGTTTAAGGTCTCAGTGGAACATAAGCCTTTTGGCTCAAATGGGACACTGTCCTTTAATGCTTTGAGATACAGGGTGATGGCATCTGCTACTGACATCCACAGGGTAGGACCTACTACCTGTGTAGTCATTCAGTGCTGGCCACATTTTGACTGCCCTAGGGGCTCTGGTCTCTTCCAATGTCTGAGCTCACCCAATCTTTCCCCCATCCAAGTTGGCTCATGGCTGGGGCCAGCCACAGGTACCTTGGCAGCAAGAAGGACAACTGAGATAGATCAGATGATGCCCATTGATTCCTAAGTGATTCAGCATCTCTACAATTACTACTTCTTAAAAGTATCTGGCATGTGATCTCCCAAATTACATGCTTTGGTGGAAAACATGAAGGAAGTTTGGGGCTTTGCAGGAACCCCGGACTGTAGGGTTTCTCTTGCAGAACAGCTGGGTCCAGGTGCTGGCTGCTGGGGTATCCGGTTGCTTCATACTCATGGTGGTATGTATTTAGCATCCTGCTGCCAGAAACAATAATCATGAGAGGGAGGAAAAGGATCCATATTTTCAGGATTCTTCAACTGGTGTGACCCTTCGAACTCTGTTAGAAGAAGCTTCACCGCCATTAGGGTAACCCTCCAGCAGCAATTTTATTATTAACTTTAATGAAGCTGTACCACCTGGGAGTTGCCATACTGGAGCAGGCCTCTCTTTTGTCATTTATATCCCCTGGGCCAGTTACCAATTGCTTTGGGCTATGCCCTAATGACAGAAGAGGTAAGTGTCTTGTCATCCATTCTGTTCTGTATCAGGTGAGCATATACAGTCTTGGGGCAACTTGCTGTAGGCATTCTGAGCTGGAGACCAGAACCAGCACTGTACTTGTGGTCTCCCTCCCTTGGGTTTTAGGCATTTTGAAGTTTTCCAGTAATGCCAGGACTCCCCACGCTTATGTGCACTGGGAGGAGTAAGAGCTGAGATGTACACAAAGTCTCAGTCCCAGCCTGAGGGTGGGACTGGTGATTTTGGTAGCTACATATAGCTGGAAGTAATGTCATGGAAATTCTTGATTTCTGATGCTGTGGCAAATGTTTTGCTGTTTTGGTGACTCTGCTTATTTCTAAGGACATGTTTTCTTTCAGTCCTTGGATTGTTCTGTAACCCATAACCAGCCTTGTAGGAGCTCAGCTAACATCTTCTCTCTGCTGGAAGACCCATAATCTTAGAATCATAGAATCATAGAATGATTAGAGTTGGAAGGGACTCCCAGAGGTCATCTAGTCCACCCCCCCTGCAAGGAGCAGGGACACCCCAACTAGATCAGGTTGCTCAGGGCCTCATCCAACCTGGCCTTGAACGTCTCCAGGGATGGGGCATCTTCTCTAAGTCCTTCTTTCTTGACTTCAAAATCTGCTCAATATTACTGCTCTCTGCTGCAAAATAAACAAACAAATAAATAAATAATTACCTAAGTAGAAGAGGAATGTGGTGTAATGAAACCAGATGCTACATTGGAAAATGTTGCCACTCGGAAGGAAAATTGTCACAGAATCACAGAACGTTAGGAGTTAGAAGGGACCTCAAAAGATCATCTAAGATCATCTAGCCCAACCTCCAGGATCATCNGTTGTTTCTCCCCAGATGCAATACTCTACACTTGCCCTTGTTAAATTTCATTAAATTTCTCTCTATTTCGTCCTCTATCGTGTCTGAATCTTGTTGAATGACAGCACATCCTTCTGGAGCGTCAGCCACCTCTCCCAGCTTTGTGTCATCAGCAAATTTGCTGATTTTGCATTCTATTCCCTCATCCAGGTCACCAATGAATACATTGAACAGTACTGGTCCCAGTACTGACCCTTGAGAGACTCCACTAGTTTCAGGCCTCCAGCCAGACTGTCCCATCAATGACAACTCTCTGACTTCTTCCCTTCAACCAGCTCTCAATCCCCCTCGCTACCCTCCAGGCCACACTTCCTCAGTTTGTCCACCAGGATGCTGTGGGAGACATTGCCTTACTGAGATCAAGGAAAACCACATCCACTGCCCTACCATCATCCATCCACCTGGTTATATCCTTCCCACTTCGGTTAGTAGTAGTTACAACAATTTCCTCCCTGAGACACCCTTTTAAGCTCTAAGACTTCCAAATCCACTAAAACTGATGGACATTCTTGTATTATGCTACCTTGTAACTAGCCCATAGCAATAGGAGGATTAAAAAAGCCACTTCTGCACAAACACATAAAACTCCCTCCCTGGTGCAGATGACTTGTACAGCAGCATCTCTCATGCCTGAGGAGCCCAGTTGCATAGGATATCAATCCTGGCTTGTCAAATGGACTTTCTGAGAGCTCTTCTCATCCCTGGCCCTAAGACTTTTGTTTTATCCATGTCCAAATACTGTATAAACCCCTAGACAGAGCAGATAGACATAGCACATGCAGTGTCCTAGGATGCAACTGCAATGTCCAGAACTTTGTCCAAAGAGGCTGTTGTTACCAGTGTCACCTGTGTAATATCCTGAGGAATATCAGACTTTCCATTAAATAGGGTCAGTTCATGGACAGTGGGGTGGCACTGTGTGAAGGTATGAGTAGTTCTCATAGGTCCTTGTCCCCTGCTGTGAACAGCTTTGCCAAATGGGACATGTAAACATAGTCTCTGGGGTTCAAACACCTCATGCTACCCATAATGCTACACATGAATCATAAAGCTTCCTGAAAGAAATGACAATTTCTCTCTTTTTTCTTTTTCTTTTTTTTTTTTTTAGAGAAGGGACATTCATAACGAAAGAGTGACAAAGAAGTTTGATCCTGGCAAATGTGATTGCATAAGCCTGTCTCTGAGTTTAATCTCCTAAATGAAAAGCATAATTTTCAGAGAAACTGAGCCTGTATAGATTCCTTAAACATCACAGGGCTCTGTGTCCTGAAAATCAGACTAGAGTGCAGATGCTTAAATATAGACTGAGGTGCTTGTCTGTGGGTAGATAAGAGTCAAATAATTCTAGTGAAGCCTTGAAATCATGTTAGTAGTAAAACATAGGCCAAAGTACTGTTATCCAATTGTAACACTGCTAAATCAAAACTAGATTTGGTAATTATTTCTTATTTGCCTAATAGCCAGCATAGGTGGCTCCTTATCTTCTCTACTGTATGCTGCATGTGTAAAAAGCAGACATGTACTTGAAAAGCTATTAAAAATGAAAGGAAAAGTTATATGGAAGACCTACTTATTTTACTGTGGCTAATACACCAATTACACCATTTGAGGAGGTGCTTTCTTCTTCCCTTTTCATAGGACTTAGCCCTGAAATATCAGCACAACCATTTCCTAGAAACACCAAGCCTATTCTATTAAAACCAACAAAATGAAAAACAAAGTACCTTTCCCACCCTTCCCTACAGCTACCCCTCCCCGCTTTTCCTTTTCTTCTCTTGTTTTATAACAGTCAAGATTGAAACTTTGAAATTTACCCTCTAGTGAACTGTGTTGTACAGCTGGGTTAACTTGCAAGTAACAAAAGGGGCAGAAGCCCAAGAAAGATTCTAGCATGGTGGTTTGAGAACAGATGCCTGCTTTCAAAGACAGAAGGCACTGTGTTTTGTGAGCACTTTAACCCATTGGAGAAAGGATGTAACAAGAAGCAACAAGTGGGAATTAAAAAACGTAATTAATTCAATTTGAAAAGAGACTACAAAAGTTTGAGCCAATCTCCCCATAGCAGATACAGTCCTAGATGTTGAGACTCTGAATATGCTTCCATGAATTTGAGCCACTCTCCCAGATTACCCTTTACTTCTGTTCAAGTGAAGCTATACATGGGAAGATGATCAGACATAAATCCTAAACACTTCAAGGATAAAAGGTTTTGAAGTCTAGTGGAAATAGGTGGAAATAGCTAACGGAGAGCAAAGACTAGTATTGCCCTCCCTGAGGAAAACAGAAGCATTAACAACCTGGATGGCCCTCCAGGGATTTCTGTGAGGAGTGAGGCTTCCAGAAGCTGCACTATGGAGAATTCTTCACCTGTGCTTGCAACTTGTTAGTCCTTCTGTACCTAGCCCTTCTGTGAGCGACAGCGACAGGCAGATGTCAAAGTCCCACGGGCCTTTCTGAACTCACTGGAGTCTATTCTGCAAAGGCAACAGTGCAGGCTGAATTGTCTTTGTTAGATGCTGTGGCATCCTGGCCAGAATCAAGAATAGTGTGTCCAGTAAGAGTAAGGAAGTGATTCTCCCATTATACTCAGCTCTGGTGAGGCCATACCTTGAGTGCTGTGTGCAGATTTGGTCCCTTGCTGCAAGAAGGATGTTGAGATGCTGGAGTGTGTCCAGAGAAGGGCAATGAAACTAGTGAAGGGTCTGGAGCACAAGTCCTACGAGAAGAGGCTGAGGGAATTGGGGCTTTTTAGTCTGGAGAGAAAGAGGCTGAGGGGAGACCTTATCACTCTCTACAACTACCTGCAAGGAGGGTGTAGAGAGGTGGGGGTCGGTCTTTTCTGTCATATAGCAAGCAATAGGATGAAAGGAAATGGTTATAAACTGCACCAGGGGAGATTTAGATCACCAGGAAGAACCTCTTTACTAAAATTGTTGTTAAGCATTGGAACAGGCTGCCCAGGGAAGTGATGGAGTTACCATCCCTGGAGGGATTTAAAACGTGTAGATGTTGTGCTTGAGGACATGGTCTAGAGGTGGACTAGGCAAAGTTAGGCTGTGGTTCGACTCAGTGATCTTAAAGACCTTTTCTGACCCAAGAGATTCTCTGATTTTCCACAATGCTTCTTGGAAACCCTGCCAGGGATTGGGCCCACACGGGAAGGCAGCTGCCTGGCTCTCCACCTCAAGCTATGTCAGAGACGACCGGCACCCCCTGCCAGGTGTTAGAACACGGCCAGCTGCGCAGCCCTCTTCTGGCCAGGTGAAGGCTGCAAGCTGCCCTGGGGAGCGATACCCAGACCCTGATACCCCCACAACCTCCATCGAGAGCCAAGACCCCACGACAACACTGCGCCTGCGCGCCCAGTGGGCTGCGACCCCCAAATGCGGGGGGCTTCGCCTTAAGCGCATGCGCACAGAGGCTGGGCAGTCGCTGCCCGCCACGCTTGCACGGGTTTGGGCGCCTGCGCGCTGCTCCCTTTACGCGGAGAGAGAAGCGGAGGGCGGGCGGTCCGGCGCGGTGGTGCCGCCCCCGCGGTGGGACAGTGGTGGCCGCTATGGAGGTGAGGCAAGTGAGGGGGGCGCCCTACTGGGCTTCCGGCGTTTCGTCTAAGCTGTGTGGTGGCGAGGGACGAGGTGGGCGGGGGAGAGTGTGGTTTGCTGCCCTCCTGACTTCGGTCAGCTAAGGGGAACCGTGGGAGGGTGAGTGTCTCGGCTCCCCCGGCTGCGAGCCGGGTCTCCTCCGAGGTACGGGGCGCTGGGGGCGGTAGCAGCCCTACTCCTTGGGGGTGTCTCCGGTGGTTAGGGACACCTGGGAGGCAGTAAAATGCCGGCAGCCCCGCGTCTCGGAGCCCTCTCCGAAGGACGTGGGTGTTTAGCGTGCGGTTGGTTATTCTCCGAAGGTTTAAACCGCTGTACTCTATACATAGCGCGTTTTTAAATAAAGAGCGGTAACTGTATAGACTCCTACAACAGCTGCTCTCTGTTAAGAGTATTGCTGGAGTCGAAGAAGAGCCGGCAAAGGTGAATGAACCTGTTCTGAGACTCGGTCACAAGTAACGTCTTAGTTCTGTATTTGTCATTTGACATGAAACGATGAGGCCAGTGAACCCCTGGGAGCGCTGGAAACCGGCCTGGGTTGAGTGCGTACTTCACCCCCGCAGTACCCGCTAGCCAGAGCAGGGTGACCTTCCGAGGCAGCTCGGAGGGAAGAGCAGCAAGCGCACGGCAGCGGTATAGCTCCGGTGACAGCTCGGCTGCTGGCTTCGGTAGTACGTGTGGTAGCCCAAGAGTAGTCCGTTCCCCTGACACCACTGGCACCTGGTTGAAAAGTGTCAGATTTGTTTACAAATGCACCACTCCTTAGATTTTTTTTTTTGCCTCCCCTTTTGTGAGCTTGCTGCTTATAAAAGCATCTTTTTCATACAAATTTATACCCTATAGTTAGCCTGGCAAGATTGACAGATGTTCTGGTAACTTTGAAGAATTACAGTTTGGCTTTCTTTTTCTTTTTCATTTTTTTTTTCCCAAACCAGAGCTCTTCTTCATGCCTTCCAGAAGGTGGAGGGAAGCAAGGCAAAATACACTTGAGAAGCTGAATCTCTCCCACTGCAGTTGTAAAGGTAGTTGGTTTTGGTATTGGTGGCCTGCTAGTAAAAGTGCATTTTGGTGCCTTGGACATTTGAAAATTTCTTGACATTGAGTGTTGTCCATCATTACATTGTTTCATGGTGTGAGAGCTGTATTGGTACGTCCTAATGCTTTCCTTTTGCCTGCCAGTACCTTCCTGCTAACAAATACTAAAACACTGGTACAAATTTTATGTGTCATCAAATGTGCAAAGGAGGTTAATGACATAATTTTAGAGTTAAAAGTATAGAGGGGGAGAAAAAGGACAAATATCAGTCTTGCCTTAGACTTTAAAACACATTTAGTTAGATTAACTTCTCCAAAGCTGATTGCTAATATGGGAGAATGTTGTGTAGCTCTTTTCCAGTGACAAGTGTCATTATCTGATGGTTTGTGGGGTGTGGAGTAAGAACAGGAAATGCTTATCTCGTATCTGTATGAAATTAAAAGTTGTTTTCTTAGAAGTTTTTCTCTTTGGTTTAGACTTGAAAGCTTGCAAGGGAGCTGAGTGAGGTTAGAAGAGCTAATTGGTGATGCAGAGAGAACCTTCTGAGAGTTCTTGATGCCAGGCGGAGAAGGGAGTAAGCAAGTTACTATTTTGTGAGTGGTCCTTGGAACTTACCTACCTTGTATATCTCCTTAATTTAAGAGTCCTTTAGGGCTAGGAGAAACTTTGAGTGGTTGAGTCAAAGTACTATTGCAAGGACTTTTCTAATTCAGAGGATGTGTGCTCTGGAGTTTAAAATAATCTTGCAGCTAAGTTCCTACTGCACTGTGATGACAACTTTTAAATATGAATTGCCTGCCAGTAGTCAGTAGCATGAAATATCTTGTCTGGCTCTATGTGGATAGAGGAAAGATGGTCTTTGGTACAGGAACCAGTGTGTATGCCATGTTGTTCCTGACAAGGCTAACTATTCACATTTAATTGTTAGCCATGTGAAATATTACACCCTGTTATGCCCTGTCATCCATATGGCCACCTCAGAGGCGTGTTGTACTAGAATAAGAAATTAAAAAGATTACTGTGTATTTTTAGCCACCCCCAGTCTCCTTTGTTATCCTTCCTTGTTGACTCCTAGGAGTCAGCATGCTTGTTTGCCTTTGTGTTCATTCCAGGGGGAATGAAAACAGTTCTTTTGTTGCCATTCTGAATGGTAACTGATTTAAAGAAATGTGTGTGCCTATTGTAGACATAGGCAGACCTCAGCAGGAGTCTCATGTCTACAGTATGTGTGCTAAAACATACAATTTTTCTCCCAAGAGGTGAGGGAAAGAAATCCTGTGTGCTGGCTTCTCCATTAAGGTTCCCCCTGCTTCCCCAGTAGTAATTATAGTGAAGTAATAAACCAAGGTGGGAGGAATATATTTGAAATAACTTCATGTGCTGTTCTGCAGAGCGGGATCCACCCTTTGCTGGAGGGTTTGCCTCGGAGCCTGAGAAACCCTGTGCTTGGTTTTCAGGGGAAGTGGCTAGCTGAGAGTATAAAAAGGTAGTCTCTAACTTGCATACGTAGAAGATAAGGTGACTTAGGTCTTCTCTCTATGATTCCCTTCTGTCACACTTTTGGAAGTATACAGGTAAAGGTTGCTGTAACCTTTTCTACAGAGTGTAGGACTTGAGAAGGCTGGTATCAGCCGTTACACCATGTAGGTGTTACAGTAATGCCTGTGATAAAGCAAAATTGAAATTTTTTTCTCAGACTTGCTCTTTAATGAAATCAGATTGCTCAGGCTTCCTGTGGACTTCTGAGTGTTCTTTTTAAAATGTTAATGCTCCTGTATCTTTTGGGGAAGACTTTGGAATATTTTTAAGTTCTTCTTCCTTCATGGATAATTCAAATTAAAAGGTATTAAAAGTTATCTTGTAGGTTTGACTGTAAAGATGAATGACCTGTAAGAATACTAATTTCTTACAATTTGAAATTAATTATTTTTAGTTAGTGCAATGCAGAATAAATATTCAAATAATCTGCCTCTGGATTTGACAAAGGACCCCAGTAAAGCATTGGGCATCCTTCCTCTTCAAATGGTATTTCTTTTGATGTGTAATGTTACAAGCACTATTAATCACTGTGTAGTTGCATTATAAAGGAAGCTTTGACTATTGAGCTTCCTGCAACTACCAAGTTTTGGCAGAATCAGCACCTGAGTAAGTCTTGTTTCACTGAGCCATATCTGCAGGAATCAGTGTTGCTGGAGAAGGGAGGGACAAAGCTGCTCGGTGAACAACTGAGTTGGGAGGAAAATGAGATTGAAATCTGTTTATATTTTGTTCCTTCGCCCAAAAGTCTGGATGTCTGAAACTTTGAAGTGACCTGTTTTATAATTTAGTGGTTTGGTTTTATTATTTATTTATTTTTTTTTAGTTTTGAGCACACACATTTGAAGTCCAAGACTTGCAAGTATGTCATACTTGTGGAACCAAGGGACTTACTCATGCCAAACTATTTTATTGAATCTCTTGGTAGCTGTTTGAACAAGTAAACAATGGCTCAGAAAATAAGCATAAATCAGCAGAGAAGTTGGATGCTGTTCAGGAGGTGCAGACTGGTCTGGATAGTGTTGTTCAGTTAGTCAAAGTAGTATTTTAAAATATCAGTTGGAGAAGTCTCATCAGAGATCTTGGTGGTCTTTTATTTGATCAGAATAAAAAGCCTTTGCTTTTGCAGTATCTGTGGGACAGGAATATTTTTGTAATCACAGCTGTTTAGTTACCACTTCTGAAAACATCCACTGCCAGCACATCAACTTTATCTGTGTTTCAACCTTTGAATCATGGGCTGTGCCTATCCTCTGTGAATCCACAGTCCTGACTCTTCTTCAGATGGTATAATCTGAACTTCTGCTTGTTAAGAGTGAAGTCAGTACTAGTGTTACCTCTTCTCCTGAGAAGATTTTCAATAGTTGAAAATACTTTTGGTCTCTTTGGACTTGTTTACTGCATTCAAGACCAGTTTCAAGATAAGCTTTGACTTGGTGCTGTTATGACTACAGTTGTGCTCTATCTTGACAGAGTCTAAGTCTAGGTTAGGTGTATAATTCTTGTCTATTAAGAGTAATTCAGTAATTAATATCTAAATTTGTTATGGTTCTCCAGTAGTATAAAAACAATAACTAATGAACACCATAAATATCTTTTTTATGAGTGTTTGCACAATACTGAGGGCATTGCTCCTTCAGGTGAAGTGACTGTAGTGCTGAGTAAGGCTGTATTTTGCATGCTGTCTTCAACACGGGTGTGATCTTGCTGTGTGCTCACATGTACTCTGTCACAACAGGTTCTTAAAATCCCTTGGGACTCTGGCACTAGGGAAATGAGTGTAACAAGGTTTAAATGACTTCTGAATGTAAATCCTTTCCAGCTTCAGAACAACCCACCTCAAGCAAGACCCAGTTTTGAAGCAGGTGGCAGAACCTGGAGCTCTGCTTAAACTGCTTCCTTCCGTTGAATTCAAACACACAAACAAGGTATTATCTTCTTAATACAAAAAGGCATCTGTACTGTGTTCTCCAAGTGCTCCCTGTACATGTGTGTGCCAGTTTTCTAAATATGCCCTTTCTCTGTGAAGAATGAGAGTTTTGGCATGTTTGTATATAGAGTGTTAGGAAACAAGATGGAAGGTCATTTTAAGATCTGGATGGGATGAAATTAAACTTGTGGTAATTGTTGCTTTTCTTCTTCACTTGGTATTGTTTGCAAGTCATTTATGCTAAGTGCTTTTGCTCATTCTTTTGAGGGTAGTTGTAGAGGCCACAATAAAAAAAGGGAAAGGCTGTAACTATACCTTCCCACACAGGCTCTGAATAATGTATATGTTAAATATTGCCTCAGCACTGAATTATGAGGATGTTAATAAAATACAGGACTTCAACAAGACTTGTGCTGAGACAGAAACTTGCTCTCTTTTTGCTTGCAGTATGGATTTTGCCAGTTTAAATTACTGGTGAGCAATAACCCCGACCTGACTGGAAGAAAAGGGCCGAGCAGAAATTGAATTGTTCCCTATTTCTTCATGTGTCACCAGAGTGCTAGTTCGACAGTAGTCTGAGACCAGTCTGACTCTGTTATAGTTGAGAGGGATGTAAGAAGTGCTTTTTATCAAAGGTTTGGCTGGTCTTGCTCTGAACACCAAGTAGAGTTCTACTCCCACCTCCCTGCACTCAGTCAGAAGAGATCATAGTGTGGGTGGACAGGTTGTTTAGTGGAAACAGGGATTCAGTGCTTTGGGCCACATTGTTAAAATGACCTTAAAATGACAACAGTGAAATGTTTAACTTGGACCTGATGTGTCCATGGGCCGTTTTCCTCCAGAGGAAAGATCAGTCTGAGCTTTGTGTCTAACAGGGTGATGTTCTGCACAGCCCACAGTGTCCTTGTCACCAGATGTGGTCCTGCAGTACACAGAGCACCTTGGCATTGTCTGGATGGCTGAGGCATGCACGATGTCATCAGAAACTCTTTGGTGTGTAGTCACAATCACAAGCATTTCTCTGAAAGCTTGAAAAACCTCTAAAGCATTTGGCTGGGCTAAAGGCATTTTCTTGTCATACCAACTGTTACTTAAGTACTGGTTCATTGTAACGAAGTGAATAATGAGAATGGAGCTGTGATACCTTTAAAGGAAAAGCTGTGTTGACAGAAGTAACTACACAATGATGTGAAATAGCAGACTAGAAGGGTAATAAGGATCTAATATAGCAAACACTTCATGCCTGATAGCAAATTTGGTTAAGACTCTAGGCTGAAAACCATAAGATTTCAGTAATTTGGTTTCTGTGTACATAACTAGTGAACTTCCTGTTTTTATGGAAGCAGTTCTCTGTAATTTAGGAATTGAGTCAGACTAAAGGGAATTGAAATAATGTAGCGAATTATTAAACATCAGACTGTAAATATCATAGCCAACTGGTAGAGTGTAGGAGAGAGTTGAAAAGAAATGTCAGCTGAGTTAAGATGCAAGATTTGTCTTTTTGCATAATTTTTAGTCTCTGTTGCAAGCTCTGAAACTCGGCAGCATTTGAAATTTAATGGTTTGTAGGTCATGAAAATGACTTGTCTGACACCTATAAATCAAGCACCTGTTTCAAGCAGACCAGTAAGCTCTGAGCAGCTTGATATGCATCATTTCAATCCCAATTCTGAATAACTTCTTATGCAGGCTGAATTGAAAGTGAGGAGAGGTGGCACCTACTGTCAAAGGCTAGCCTTCTCTGTATGAAAATTTTAAACTGTATGTGTGTCAGTTTGAGTTAAAAAGAAGCTGTTGCTTTAGAAGTTGGTAAAAATGTATGCTTTTATATTTCATATATGTTAGAATTTGCCTATGTCATCCATTGTTGATGATTCCTTAACACATTCTGATTAAGATTTGAAAATGAGGATTTACTGTTGTCTTGAGGCCTAGAGTTGTATGTTAAGTATTTCAATAAGGTGTTAAAGAAAAAGGGCTTTCAAAATACCACTTGTCTTAAGTATTCAGACACTATGTAAGTTCCAAGTGATACTCATAATGGCTATTACTGGCAGATATTGACAAGAAAAATACTTTCTGTCCTTCCTTGTATTTCATATATTGGTATATTGTTGCATGATGCTTTCTACCTTTGAGCTTTTCTTGTGTGTTTTTTTTTTTATTAAGAGTACTTTAGAAATAGTGAAAAGCAGAAAACTCCTATTCACAAAGTCTGTCTGTTAAAGGAGAATTGCCAGAAAACTTTGTTCTTAGGGCTTGAGGGCTTATTCTTCTTTCATTAACAATGTTCTCATAATTACACTATTTCTAGGGATTTAGGTTTTGGGTTTTTTTCTGTAGTGCAGGATCTTTAATTGTGCAATTACATATAAATCCTCCTGGCTGTAAAACATCTTAGCAATGCTTTGCTAGTTCTTCAAAGACTGATCTATGATTTTTTTTTAGCTGTTACAGCCAACTTGGCAAGCAGTGACTGGTGTTATGAAGAAGTGTTCATGTAATTATAGTGTAGAATCATTTAACCTTTTTGGAGATAGGTTAGCTGTGTGAAGCAGCCCCTGGCAGAGAAACTGTATGGTGATGGCTTTTATTTAGATATTCCATAAGAATGCTTTGGTGTTTTTTTCTTTTTCTTTTTTTTTTTCTCCATATAATCTTGCATCAGTGAATTGTTATTGCTAAGTTCTTGCAGTATTTGCAGATGGTAATGCAAGAAAAAATACCTAAATACCATAAAACACTGCTTGTTCTGGAGCATAAGTTATGCACTTATCTGTGGTTTAGAAAGACACATCACGGTGTTTGTGAGAAATGTTTGTTTGGTTTTTTTTATCCCGGCCTTTTGGCAGCATAAACTGACCTATTAACTGACCTGTTAACTCCTGTGGTTGCTTTGTTTCACAAGGTTATTTGAAACACTGTGGTGTTCCCCATGCCTTCCTCCTCCTGTTCTGGAAGCTCATTTTCTAAAGCTGACTTTAAAAAAAAAAATCTACTTGTAAAACAGCAGAATAAGTCAAAGAATATTACTCTTGGGGGGGCTGTAAATCCTCTCTTGCATCAGGGTGATTCATGGTGGATTGTGACAAGGTTATTCCCATACTTTACCTTGTGGTGCTGAGAGGATTGTTTGCTATAGATGTAAAACCAGAAGGAAATAATTATACATTCGTTAATTAGCAGCTTTGGGAAGGTTTGATAAACGTCCAAATTGTCTTTTTAGGTTTCCTCTGATATTTGGGGGAGAGATGGCAGCATACAGAAAGATGACAACCTGTGATGAAGAGAAGCAGAGAAGTTTTTGGATAGCTTAAGAACATAAGCACAGAAAAGCATGTTTGTTTTCTCCTGAAGTAATTGATTGTGTGTTAAAGGCACCTTTATGTTCTGCTACACAGAGATGGTCAGCAGTCAGCCTCTTCCCATAGCAGACAGTGGCAAAAAGAAAAAGAAAAAAAGAACCAGAGCCACAGATCATGTTCCTGGGAAGTTTGAAGGTTGGTGGCAACTACTAAACTGTTTAGTTGCAGTGGTCTGTTTTAACCTCTGTTGTTCTCAGTTTTCTTATCTAAACATTATCCTTGGACAAATGTAAGCTAGCCTTTCTGTTCTTCTTTACCCCGTGTTTCAGTCTTCAGTTGCTTTTTCTTCTGTTAGTGATGAAACCCAAGTCCTACTCGTAATCCAATGATGTGTTTTGGTTTGGTGATGCATTTGTTTTGTAGAAATAGTGCTCATTTTTAAAATATTTTGATTTAATAGATGTGAAAACAAATACTGTGAAGCATTGCAGGTAAAATACAGTTCAGTGTGACAAAGTTGACCAGCATAGGACTTCTTGGAAAGTAGCATTGTAAGGTACATTGCAAATCAAGATGGTAACAATCTTCTAGATTTAAACACTCAAATTTAAACTATACTTAAAATAATCTATCTGAAAGTAGACATTTTCACTGTAGACATTTCCTGATTAAGGAGGGAAACGTTTTCCACCTGAAAAAAATGTTTCTGAGTTTTACCATGAAAACAGGCAAGGTGGATGATGTCCTAGAAACTGCTGAGATGTAAAATTATTCTTGTATGAATAAACTTGTAATTTTGATGCTGGAATGAAGTCTGCTTTATATTTTCCTAGAACTTGAAGTTGGTGGGGGGGAGCATGAGGTGAAAAATGAAGCATAATTAAGGTTGGCACATCTACTTGGATACTGCATAAATCTATTTTCTGTCTTCATTATCAATGGGATTTTTTTCATTTGCTGTCATATGAGGGATGCTCATCAGATAAATAGCTTGTCTTGATGTTATTCACTGAAGTGCTTTGGCTAATGTGTCCTTTCTGTTGGATTTCTTGTGCAGACTTGTACAAGCTGACTGCTGAGCTTCTTGGTGAGGGAGCATATGCAAAGGTTCAGGGTGCTGTCAGCCTCCAAACTGGGAAAGAATATGCAGTAAAAGTAAGTATAGAGTAAAAGCAGCATCACTTCCCTGTAACATGTCTTCTCCCTCCTAGTATCTCAGTGAAAGCCTGTAATTGAGTGGGCAATAGCAGAGCTTTTAGAAAAATTTTTGATGCTTGAAATGAGCCTGTTTCATAACCATTGAGATATCTGTCTTAAGTATTGTGCCTCTGGAGCAAACTGGTTTCTCAGCAGCAAATAGAATTCACAAACAGTAAATGACTGTGATGGTTAGATCTCAGGGCAGGCTTTCTCATGTGTAAGATTTCATTGTAGTCCTACCATTTTGGGATTTTTATTATTATTCTTATGAAAGGAGGGACTGAGTCACTATCTAGCATGGCTTATCAAATATACAAGCTTTTGAGAATACATGAACTGATCATCTCTGAACTCTGAGAAGCAAAGCTTTTTATTTTTTTACAGGGAGGAGAATTTCTGTAATATCAACATATAAAGTGTGAGGACCTATTTATGGATTTGTGGCTATCCCAAGTCCCCTATGTAATTACAGGCACAAAAAATATGAAGGCTTTATGCTTGATTCTGGGGTGGTAGACTAGATGTTGGTCCCTTCCAACTCCTAACATTCTGTGATTCTTTTGCAAAAGCCAAAGGCAAAAATTTGAGGACCCTTTAAAAATGAAGTCCTATACATGCTCTGATTTTGCATGTACTTTGTAGAATTGTTGAATTTGAAAGTCCCCTTCCAACAAACTGGTATTATGAATTAGCTGTAATCAGATCCCAAGTCCCAACTGGTGAATAGTTGCCTGTTGTGTACTGGAAAACTGGTGTACTGGAGAACTGGGGCTGTAAAAATAAGAAATAGATACTGGTTAAAGGCGGTGGTAGCACTTGCAGTAATATCATGAGCTTCCAGTTCATGTAGCAATCATCCAGTCTCTGTGGAAAGTCCTTGTTATTTTTCAGTCTGAGGAGTGTGTAAAGGTCGATTGATTCTGATGGCAGTGCAGAAGGGCTCTGTAGGTTTTCATCAGTATGTCAGGTCCTATTAGTGGGTCTCCATGAAACTTGCACTGTGAACCAAACTCTCATTTTGTGAATTTAGTACTTTTTACTTAAATGCCTGTAATGACATTCTCTTTCACTGTTCAGTGTCTGATGTGACTCACATCTATTTTTGTTAGACCCCAAAAGGATATCCTTTTCTGCAGAGTTAAAATGATGCCAGAAAAAGCTTGTGGTAACTGGTTGGAAACTGTGTAACATGTGGATTTAGTTCCTTTCTTCTCTTCCTGTCCTCATTTCTCTTATCCTTTGAATGCCTTCCAGAGCTCTACTGACACTAAATAATTGACAGGTGAGAAATTAAACAAAGAAACAAAGGTGGAGTGTTTCTCTCTGGTGGGCATGCATGGGATTCAACATCTAGATCAGTTATCTAATTCCAGAGCCACATGCACGGCTCCTGCAGTAATATTTCAAATATGAGCTCTAACTCTTTCCACAGATCATTGAAAAAAATGCGGGGCATAGTCGGAGTCGGGTTTTTCGTGAAATAGAAACGTTGTACCAGTGTCAGGGTAACAAGTAAGTATAGTGTCTTGTGTTTATTTCTTTATATAAAGTATCTTGGAATTTTTTTCAAACTTGTTAGTCTTTTACCTGACTAAGTTAGGGGGTTTGCAGTAGTCTCCTTAAAACAAACTGAAATTTAAACTTGACCTATTAAAAATAATATTTCCCATTCTCTCACCTATTAAATTTATGGAAATATTTGCAAAGTAAAAGTTATGTAACTTGATTAGCAACTAGCTCATTGTAGCCTGAATGTGCTTTAGTAATGCTTTTGCCTGGAAGGAATGAATATTTGGACACTCTCCCTTGTGATTTCACCATCAGCAAAAGCTGACCAGCAGCTCTTGGAAAGAAGACTTGTACTTCCTTTTCTTAACGTGTGGTTTCCCTCTTGTGTCAGCCTTCCTGCTTTTGCACTGGACCTCTTAGATAAGCCACTTAAGTTTTCATTTGGATGTGTGCTGACTTCGCATAGCCACTTCACAGCAACTTTAAAGCTGTTGCTCATATATGAAAAAGAGGGAAAGGTGGCAGCATGCTCTGTTTAGGTGCCTCTGCTTATCTAGAACGTATAGAACAGTTGTAAATCTATACTACAGTTGTGCAGCTTACATTGAACCCTTTTTTACAATATTTTTAGTATAATACTTAAATGACTTTGTTTAAAATTATCTTTACCAAACCTAATGGGCTTAAGTTGTGCTGTAGAGCAGCAGATTATCTTTTTCTGTCAGTGGTTAAGATCATGAGGTCATCCAGTACATAACTGATGAAAGGCTCAACCTCTCATGACCACGTGGTGAATTTGGGGTTTGTGTGTACTCTAACTATAGAAAAACCTGACTTCTACATTTGACATTCTCAAGGCATCATGGGGTGTTTGTGATGTGCTCCAAAGGCTGTACACTGGGTAAACATGAGTTAGTCTGAAAATAGCAATTAAGGTGCTGGATTTAATGTCATGTTGACACATGCCAGTCTCCTTTCAGCCTTATGTACTGTGCCTTGTGATTTCCAGAGACAAGAATACCAATTTTTTTTTCTTGCCTTCAGCAGAAATGCAATGTTCTAAATTATTAAATACAGTCTAATACCAGTTACCTTCCTGTCAACTGAGGAGCAGTAGAACTCTTTCATAGTCCTGTCTGACTTTGGTATTTGGTCTTTTTCCTCCCAGCTTAGATTTCAGTACAAGTTGGAAATGGGGTTTTAATGCCATAAGTAGCTAGTTTAAATAGAACTTCTGTTTTTAATAGAACTTCTTGTTTGCGCTAAAACTCTTCATTGCTCTGCTTGCTCTCTGCCTGTTTGTTTCTATTGACCTTTTATTTTTTCTTTTAAAGGAATATTTTGGAGTTAATAGAATTTTTTGAAGATGACACAAGATACTACCTTGTCTTTGAGAAGTTGCGAGGAGGTACCGTCCAGTAACTGCTCATTGAATCACCTTCATCCTTTTTGTCTTGGCATTTTAAAATAGAAAATGAAGAACTTGTTTTAAATGCTTGAGAATTTTAAGACTAAGAAGTAAGGGAAGTAGTATGCAAAGCCTGAAATATGGTTATTCTTGAATATTGATGGATCTGGTCACACATTTGCAATTCCTTTCTGTAGTTAAGTGATGGAAATGTCAGCTCTATTAAGGTGGAAAGTTTGTAATATATTTAGTAGGTCACAATACTTTCAGACAAGGGGGGATTCACAGTGTGTCAGGTATTATGCATGATACAGCATCTGTGTACTCTAGTAACACTTTCCCTTGATGTAGGATTGACTTCCTGAAACTCAGGGAGCACTGTTGGGAAAAACATCTTGTTTCTGCCTTGGGTTGCTGTAATTGTCAAGTGGTTTGCTTGTGGCTGTTTGAGGGCCAGTCAAGTGAACGTGTGTCGTCACTGGTCTCCAGTATTAAACACTCAGCTGGGGAACGAGAGGGCTACGTCAAGTTTGTCTAGCCAGTGTTTGTCTGCATTGAGCATAATTATAATGTCCATTAATTGCATGGTGGTGTAAATCTGTGTGTGGCCTACTCTTCCAAGAAAAATTGAGGTTCTGAACTGTACTTCTGTCCATAGAACATCACCTATCGCCACTGGTCAAGAAGGTTTTCAGTAGCAAACCATATGTATGAGAAGTGGAAATTCTGCCAGTGTAGATGCAGAACTTAAAAAAAACCAAAACCAAAAACCAAAAGGATTTCTTTTAACTTGAGTAAAAGCTTTTGTTTACCTTCCCTTAAAATTACTGGATCATTTCATTGTGGTTTCCTCTAACAATGTTCCTCTTAATGCACAGACTTCGCTGACAAATTAGCTATAATAGGGCTCAAATGGGACAAATCTGCATGTCTATTTTCCCATCTCCACGTCCTTCCATTAGTTAACCCTCTTTGATGCTGTGGTTGTCAGTGTACCTGCATGGCTGCTGAGAGGATAATAATGCTCCATCTCTTCCCTCTCTTAGCCAATGTTTTAATGGTAGTCAGTGAGGGCTCAGACTAGTTCTTTCTTTGAAAAAACTCTAGCATTTGAAGTGTTAGGTATGTGGGTTTGAAAAAAGAAATAATGGGAATTAAGGGTGAGACCAGCTTCTGATGTATGTGGGTCCTCATATAAGCAGCATGGCTGGTGAGAATGAGAACGTTAGTCTTCCATGCAAACCTTTCATTAGTAACTCCAGTCTCAGAGACTGATGTTACCTAAAATGTTGGGTTATAGCTTGGGCTTTCCATTTTCATGTTTGTCTTCCTGTGGCTGTGGTGACTGAAGGAGTTTGTGGGGCTACTTGTGACCTGGGGAAGAGCAGGTTTTGCTAAAGTGCTGTGTACATCCTTTGCTGATCTTTGAGTTTTACTCTTACTATTATTCAGTCTCTACATCTCAGAGTGTATAGAAATCAGACCAGTCATATGCTGGGATGGTATAAAGGAATTGCCTATCATTTCATGTTTAAACTAGAAGGCTTCAATGTTTGGAAGTTATGTTCTAGTATGCCTAAGTATTGAAGCTGCTCAGTTGTACCATTTTCTTAGTCATTTCCCTGTGTGGTCTGTGGAAGCTGCCTGCTGTGAAAGGCTGTTAGAAAACAGGAGCAGTGAGGTTATGAGTTCATGATACTTGGTACTATCTCATTATTTTTGGAGGCTTTTTCTTACTAAGGCATGAGACGTGATGCTTTGGTTTCTGCCATGTAAGCATACCAAGACAGAGTGTTGCAAATAATGCTTCTAAATTACTTCTGTTCATCTGAGATCAGTGCTCCCCTTGTGGCGGACTAGTAGTGGCTGTTGCATTTTTACTGTATTGAAAAAGCCTTTTCTCAGCCCAGGCAGCATTTGTACTAAGGTTTTTCCTTTCACGTTTTATTCTGACAGGTTCAATCCTGGCCCATATACAAAAGAGGAAGTACTTCAATGAACGTGAAGCTAGCAAAGTTGTGAGAGATATTGCCTCTGCTCTGGATTTTCTTCATACAAAAGGTAAGAGAAGGCTGGCTCGGTCTTTACTAGTTGATAGTATAAACTTTCTGCAATAGTCAGCTTTTTCTAGCAGTTATGTCTGTAGCAATGCCAGATGACTTATGCTGGTTTAATCTATAGTGTTATTTTCATAATATGGCAGTTCAAGTCATCAGCTATGTTAAGATGATACAGCCTTTTGAAGAAAAGCTAAATTGGTGTCCAGGGAGAATTAACATTAGGGTTGAATCTGTTTGCTTGTTCTTGTTACCTAAGCCACCATGTGAAGACTACTCAAAAAAAGGCAGCTAATACAAAAGAGGAGCAAGTTAAAAAGAGTGTCTTCAGAGATGCTTTTGTGTATTTATCCAGAATTTCTGCTGGTTGTAAGACCTTTGTTTGTAGTAGCTTTTGGCCTCCACATTTAGACCCCCATTTTTAGGTTGAGACACTTACAAGTTCACCATAGTCCTTGTTGGAAGAGGTCCTGATTTCATGAGGTGCCCATATTTAAAGCGGTTCTGTTCGCAGAGAGCTCTTTCATGTTAAAATTTCTCTCAATACTTTTTCTACTTGGGAATATTTTTCTTTAATTTCAAAATATCTGTGTGCATGGTCATCCTAGAGTATATGTTAGTGCTGAATGTGACGCAGAAGCTATGTTGTGATTATCAGTCTTTCCATAGATTAAGCAGCTTCAGTTAATGTTTGCTTTCACTTGATTACAGCGTCTACCTCTAAATAGAATGGTGTGTAATTGGAGGCTGTTTATTGGCTATTTATTTATAAACTCTCCATTCATCTTGCTGTTACGATTAGCCAGGTTTTACAGATGCTTTGAAGGTCTAAATTTGCTAAGTTGTTCAGAACTGGCCCCAGGTCAATAAATACTTAATTTTACAGGCTTCTGAGTCACAGGGCACTTTACATGCTTGAGTTGGAATCACAGAATTGGTGCTTCGATAGGATGAACCCATCAAAAAAAGCAAAGTGTAGTAGTGGTAAACCTGAGGAATATGGACCTTGTCATAGGCTGTGACTATGTTATGAAAAGTTAATTTGAATGTGGAAACAGCTGTAGTTTGGGGTAAGATTTTTGGGTAATCTTCATATATGATAACTCATCTTTAAAACTGCAAAGAATGTACTCTTTGAATACCTGTGTGTTAGAATTTTTTGACTTTGGGGTATGTGGCAAATAAGGAGCAGGAATTTGAACATGTGGGGAAGTAGTTGCCCAATATTTTTGGGCTATAGTATGTTGCTTAGCAGCTGAAGGTCTAAGAACACTGTTCCAGAAAGTTTAACATTGACTCAGCTAACCTCTTTCTGTAGTTCTCAGCTTTTAGTTTTAATTACCCTTGCCACAAATGAGATGGGAGTGATTCATTAAAATGGCTTTAGAGCGGCAATCCACTTTGTTTCTTGTCATTTGCTGTGGATTTGCAGTGGGGACCTGGCTTGCAGAATTGGCTACATTACCATCCTTTTTCATTTTATTGTTCTCTTTATGATTCTTCCATGTGACATTAAAATAATTAGTAAGTAGCATACAGAACACTAAAGCAAACAGGAAATTAAAGCAGTTTTATAGCACACCTTAACAGTGAAGTGCTATAACTAGATGCTTTAAAAAAAAAAAACCCAACATTTGAATGAGGACAACTAATTCTTTCACCAGGAGCAGTTTAAAACTCAGTTGGATGATTATACTTCCTTACACCCACTTGGGATGTGTGTACTTTATTGCTAATAATCCACCGGAGGAGTCTTTAAAGGCAGTTGTTTTCTTTTCTCAGCGCTGTGTGCAACTGCAAAATAAAATGTTATGTAATCAGACATTTGAATTGAAACTGTAATACAAAAAGTGCTGTTGGGCTTCACATTGGAAGCCAAGCCAACTGTTGGGAGTTTTGACAGCCTACTGTAATGTCAGTGTGGGGCATCTTCATTTGTTGTGTTTCCCATCTTCCATGCACGGGCAACATGAAATGCATCATTATGAAAGCTCTGATTCCTTTAGATCAGTGCTGTGCTCTGCTATAAATGTTAAGTCATGTCTTGTGGAATATGCTGAAGAGATTAGAAACTCCCTCATCTAGAATTTGGTGGGATTTTTTTTCTCTCGTACTCTGAAGTAGTATAAAGTCAGCTTGGTGTGTGACTTCTTTTTTTAAAGAAAGCTAAAGTACAGTTAAATTACAGGCAAGCTACTAATTTGATTTGATTTTTGGTTCTCATTTTCTGACTTCCAATGAATTTTGATCATATTAAATTGAAAACTTCCAGAAATGCTGTGTTTAGGTATTTGAAGAACTGCTTTGAGAACATAGAACCACCTTTGCATGTGAATTCAACAGGTAGATAACTTCATGTTTCACTGTTTGGTTCACTCTACCCCAGCATTAAAGGGATATTTTCACCTGGAAAGTCCAAGGTGTTTTTTTAGGAAAGGGTTTCTCAAGTATTGCCTGTGCTGGTAGTTCAGCAAACCATCAGTTAATCCCTCTGGATAAAAGGGACCTTACTGTAGAAGGCACAAAAATCTTCTAAACTGTACATAAATAAACCTTCTTACAGGTCAGTCACCCTAATAAGCTGGCTTTAATTAACATAATTAATTTGGGCTAAGCTAAAAAAATTCCAGTGTTAGCAGGTGGTTATTTGCTTGGCTGACTCTAATGTGCATTTAAGGATGACAGAGACATAGTAGGATGCAACAGTGACTTCTAACAAGCAAGTGACTTTGAAATTCAATTATTTGCAGTATCACTGGGTTGGGGGGGCAGTTGGGGAGCTTTGTCACAGACTCAGGCATAGATTATTTACCCTCCATTTCTCATTACCTTTCTTTTTTTAGAAAGTGGTCTGGGATCTTATCTAATGAACACTTATATTCTTGTTTAGGTATTGCTCACAGGGACCTGAAGCCTGAAAACATCCTGTGTGAATCTCCAGAAAAGGTGCTAGTCTGTTCTCTTAAACCTTCTGCAATATATTTCTTAACTTGGTTTCCAAAGACAGCCCTCATGGTCTGTCTTTGTCTTTCTTGAAGTCTTTTGAACCTATTAGTGATCTTCAACTATGTTTCATAGAACTGAAGCCAGAAAGAGACTAAATTCTTCTGTAAGCTGTAAAAATGTCAGCATCTGGCTTGGAGATAAAAATCCAACTGTTCTTAGTGAGGGTATGGCAGTTGTAATTTAACATCTGGTGTGTTCCTAGGCAGTACAAGCAACACTTAAGAGGCCAGCTGGTCATGCAGTAATTCCCAAACTGCCCTGGTGTGTCCTAGCACTTGCCTAGGCAAATAAAAAATTAATGCAATAGGATCAGAGGCTGGAGATGTGGGAACAACGGGGACAGAAGAGTGGAATAATGCACCTGTAAGGGACTGAGTTTCACTAGTTCTTCTGCTTCAGTGACTTGGGGTTTGTCCTTGGGTTTTCCACATGGCACTGTGTGTGTTGCATAAGTCAGTCTTCTGGACCTCTTACCGTTTTGTCCTTGTTTTAGATATCACCAGTGAAAATATGTGACTTTGACCTTGGTAGTGGGGTGAAGCTGAACAGTGCATGTACTCCAATAACTACTCCTGAACTAACAACACCGGTAAGAGACCAACTGTGGCTTCATGCTTTCTTTTCTCTTCTACCATAAAACTTGTCTCCAGAGGAGAGCTTCCAAAGAACTTGTTGCAATTGCATCCAGTGGTGGATAGTTTATTTCAAGTGGGTGTATGAGTGGTAGATACCATCTTGGTTTTCCAGTCATAGAATAAAAATACAAAAGCACAGGAGCTCATGTTAGTTCTCCAGTTAGCTGAAAAGTAACACATTGATCCTGTTTGTCTCTTACCCTGTCAAGTGTGGAAGCTTTCCATGGATGTGTTTTGCATTCTTATGGACTGAATTTGATCCATAGTTTTGTGTTCATTTTTCCATTTTGGGGTTCTGTAGCGAAGAACCGTGAGCTAAAGGCAGTGCAAGCTCTGTAATTGGTGTGTGGCTTTATAATCCATGTTAGTTTGAAAAGCTACAATGTTCTGCTTTTGGCTTGAATGGAAAAGAAAAATCTGACAGTTTTGCAGGGCTCTGTTAGAGAAGTCACCTTCCATGTTATTCTTTATTTTCTGAAAAGCCTGATAACTAATGGATAAGATTTAAAAGCCCAAGATAATAAACTAATATTTTGGCCCTGTCTAAAGGACTATGATTCCATATGAATTTATATGATTGTATTAAAGAACAGCAGGAATTTCTTTTTCTATGAGGTTTCTGTAGTCTTTACACCTGAAACATGTTAATTTTTTCTCTGTGCAGCAAGCTCACAAAATGTTTCTAAGCTCTTGACAATTCCATTTGACCTTTGAGGGATGCAGCATTTGTGATTTGGTTTAACAAAGAGACCTGCAACGAAACCCATCAGTGAACTTCAGTATTCCCTGATGCCCAATTCTGCTTTTAGACCAAGCTGCCTACTGTAAAGAAAGGCGAATGATAAACCAGAGTCTTGCTTTGATTTGACCCTGCCTTTAAAAACTTGCTTGATTTTGGTTTCCTAGTGTGGGTCTGCAGAATACATGGCACCTGAAGTGGTGGAAGTCTTCACAGAGGAGGCCACTTTCTATGATAAGCGGTGTGATCTTTGGAGCCTGGGAGTTATTCTGTACATCATGCTCAGTGGTTATCCCCCTTTTGTGGGCAACTGTGGCACAGACTGTGGCTGGGACAAAGGAGAAGTCTGCAGAGTTTGCCAGGTACATGTCCTGGGTGTGTGTGGGAGAGTGTGGTGTGCCCACTGAACTTAGGACGTAAGACTTGCTGTAATGCCAGCAGTGGCGAGCTGTGACTGTAACCCAACCAGTTGGGAGGAAGTGCTGTTACTGAGAGTGGTAATCAAAAGCTGAGTGATTATCTCCCTTTCTAAACTAAGTTTTGGCAACTCCCACTGCCTTCCTGATGCGAGATCTTGGAGCTTCTCTTCATGCTCTCCCCAGCCCCAAAATGCTCCTGTATTGTGTACTACTTGATGGTGTTTATTGTAGTCACCACAATTCCTCAGGCAAGCTGAGCTTTGATGGAGTATCCATGCAGGGCCTGAATTTATTCTTTCCAAAAACTGAGTATATTAGCTGCACTGTTATGGGGAGGGTAGGGGGAGAAGATTATTTTCAGCAGACAAGGTACCCTGTCTGTCTTGGGATGCTACTTGTCACTCTTGACTCCCTAAGGAGATTGGATGGTTTCACTTGTCACCCACCACCTGAGAAGAATTGCACCTGAAAAGTGTTCTGGTTGCACTCTAGTTGCTATGTAAATAAATTTTCCTTTACCAGAACAAGCTTTTTGAGAGCATTCAGGAAGGCAAGTATGAATTTCCTGACAAGGACTGGTCACACATCTCCTCTGAGGCCAAAGATCTCATCTCAAAGTTGCTGGTTCGTGATGCCAAAGAACGACTTAGTGCTGCTCAAGTTTTGCAACATTCGTGGGTTCAAGGAGTATGTATACACCTTTATATCTTTTAAGGGTTATTCTCCTATCAAACTCATAAACAAGCTGTTCCCTGTCTCTAAACTTTTAATAGAGACATTGTGTGGTTTTAGTGCTCTTATCTTGATTAATTAAACTGTATACAGTGGCTTTATTCTTTCTGGAGCTTTGTGTACTAAATATCTGGATAAATCTGTCAAGCTTTAAGTGTTTGCTTTGTTTTTTTAATTATTGCTTTATGCATTTTAAATGGCTTTCTTGTGAATACCAAACTCTGCAGTACACGAATTATTATGTTGTTCTCTAATACAGTAATGTAGACTGCCTGTAGATACAGTTTTAAAAGAACAGCAGTGTCTGTTTGCTTTAGTTCTCAGTTCAGGAGAGAAGGGTTAGACCCTCTGGAGAGCTTCCAGAGATCCAGTCCTATACCTGCACACTCTGGTATTTTCTTGTGAGGGGAGATGGATTATGAAACATGTCAACAGTGATTTGTGAACTCAGTGAATTTGTTTAGGTGCAATATTAATTAATTATAAAGATTTGGGGGAATCACCTGTCTTTTTTATCACTGTGTTACAAGCTGCTAATATGCAAGTAACTTTTCTTACCTGGTTCTTCTAGCAGGCTCCTGAAAGGGGATTACCTACCCCTCAAGTTCTTCAAAGGTAATAGTCTGTGTTTTGTTTTGGATTTTTTTCTGGGTTTGCTTTTTTTATGTCAGTAAACTTGGTCAAGAGTCATTACTGATAAAATGGGGAGAGGTAGGAGGTGATAAATTGAGGGGTGGGATCACTGGTTGAGAGTGGAACTTCATTAATGTGCAGCACTAATTTTGTTAATTGCAGAGCTTTGATATTTCTGATGTTCCTTTTTTTTTATTCCCTTTATGATCTAATCTTACTTGTTTGTGGGAAAGGCATTGGAGAGGATTCCTGCAGTGCAGTGCTAATCTTAGACAGGAAATAATGATGGTTTTGGCAGTTTGCTGCCCAGGAGGGGGGTGGAAAAAGGCATAAAGGCTTGCATTATCCAGAGAGACTATGTTCTGATGGGTGAGTAATCATCATACACACAGACCCGGATCTGACATCCATTGTAGTTGGTGGTAATCACTGTATCAATTTAACGGCGAGCAGGGCAAGCCTCACTTTAAAGTGATTTGATAACAGGTTCTCTGTGCCAGAGAGCCTGAGCTGCATATCTCTGTTTCTGTTTCCATGTCTGCAACTGGCAATTCCAGATGGTTCTTCCCATCAGAAGTGCATTTCCTTAAGGAAAGACAGATGTGACCTTACAGTGGGATTGCAATTCTCTGAAGACACGCAACAGCATTGCTCCATATGCCTATCCTTTTAGAAAGGATATCCATGTGGAAATCATGTAGCTTCCTGGGTTTGCATGTGGAGTCCTTGGCAGAACAAGGACTAGAACTATGCCTGTTCCAAAGCAAGCTCCAGTGTTTTTGTTATGTACTGCTGACCCTTGCAATAAGGGAAGATGCAAATACTAACAATCACTTTGTTTGCTGTGTCAGTGTTTGGATAAGAGAAATAAAACTGTCTGGAAATGGATATTCTGCTGTGAGGGTACCCAGGTGAAGTGACGCTGCCTTGTAACAGCTTTCTCTTTCCCTTGAAAGGAACAGTAGCACAAAGGACCTGACACTTTTTGCCGCCGAGGCTATAGCCCTTAACCGCCAGCTGTCTCAGCACGAGAACGAGCTCAGCGCGGAGCAGGAGAGCGTTGCTCATGCCGTGTGCTCCATGAAGCTCTCTCCTCCATCCAAGTCCCGCCTCGCCAAGCGCCGAGCAATGACGCACGCCACCAAAACCAGTGACTTTCAGCCAGTTCCCCATAAAGCCTTTTAAATTTTCTTCCCTGCTATGAACTGGCAAGATCAGCTCGTGTTCTTACATGGAGTTTCAGAGCTGATAAAAGCTTCCCTGCTTCTGACACTTTGATTAGAAGCTTGCTCTTGTGATGTGACTTGTAACTTTAAGGGGACAGCTTTTTATGGGAATGTTTTTTGCCTGTCAGATTTGGTGCATTAAGATAATTTAAGTGATCTTTTCAAACTGGAGAAGATTGGTTTGCTGCTGTATTATCTGAGGTGATAAATCACTAAGCTTTCCTTATTTTCTTAGAAGAGCATGCTTTAAATGAGAACTTGAAAACATCAGGAAAAAAAATCCCACTTTCTTGCTTTGCCTGGCAGAGCATTAAGTCTCTCTTGCCTATGGCACATCTTGAGGGTGCTGCTGCTTGTGTCAGCAGTAGGGCCTGTTTTCAGCCCACAGTGCCCTTCTCTGTCCTTTTCTCTGTAGACTCAGGAAATGAAGATGCTGACTGGGTGGATCTCTGTCTCCATTGCCTTCATTGGGCTGAAAATGTACAAGGATGAGCCTGTAAAGGTGCAGGGATAGCTCAGGCACGTAGGGATGAAGAGGATAGGGATGCTTTGTTTATTTATTTTGAACAAACTGTCAACAGGATTTGTGTCAGCTGGGATGAAAGCTGTGGGTGTGTTATTCCTTTGTCTGACACTTTTGTTCTGAACTGAAATGTGTCTTATCTCTTTTGTGTGTGTGTATGTTATAGCCCCCTTCTCTGGCAGTTAAATTATTAAGCCTGATAACTACAGTATAACAGACTGGTCATATAACAGTTTATATTTAGTATCTGTTTTTTTTTATATTTTATTTGAATGCTATCCTCAGTTTTACCTTCCTTTTTGCAAACTTGTATTTCTCCAAGTCTTTTTGTGTGTATTACCTAGAATTCTTAATGTGAATGGACAGGCTTCGGTGAATTTTGGTGCGTGAATAATTCAGGATCATCAAACACAGTGGTACATCTGTCCAAAACTGGTGCTGCACCTGCAGCATTCTGCCTCCTGCAGTGATCTCAGGCTGGGTGTCTAGAGTTTTTCTTCCAGTCTTAGTGCTGGGGTGCACCAGAGGTCAGGAATAATTTGGAGGGTCACTAGCTGAAAAGCTAGGATTTAAAATGAGGTGTCCATGGATGTTAAGCACTTTCTGAAGTGTAAGCTGTGAAAAAAGGGCCACTGAGATGCCTGATATGATGCACCTTAAACTTGCCAGCCATTTCAGAAACCCTTTGCCCTGGGGCATTACATGCAGGGTGGAGAGAGGGAGGAGAAGGTCCCCTCGTACTGGCACAAAACCCTCCCAAACAGAATGAGAATCAGTGGAGTAGCAGATCCAACAGGTGCTTGGAAATGGAAAGGTCAGAGCTGAATGTCTTTGCATGGCCTATTCAGAGCAGTTTTACGTTATCTTTTAGCAGTGTGGGCACACATATTTTTATACAACAAGCTGTATTTTGTGACTATATTAGAAGTTATTTAAAATATTTTATACATGTGCCAGTGGATGGATTATGAAATGTATTTTGCTTTGTTTTTATTAAAATGTTTCAAGTTATAGATTTAACACATCTGTCAGTTCTGTGTGTGTGTTTTTTTTCCTACGTTAACAAAAAGAGAATTACTACTTCTGTGTGTGACTTTAGATTTAAGACAATTTAAGTCTCTGAAGACTAAGCATACCTCCCTCTTATTGCTTTATCAGTCTCTGGAGGCTCTTATGATACCAATGTTCTTGGGGTAAAATGAAGATATGACTGTGTGAAGGCTGGAAGAGATCCTGTGAACCTTTTGCCCTTCTTAAGAGATCTCATAACTGAGGGCCAGCGAGTTCAAGACTTTATCTTCAATGTCAGTGTCATGTTCTTTCCTTTGATTTGTGCATGAAGTAAAAATCCTGAAGCTAGTGCAGGAATGGTGTTGTGATAACAAAACACCCTCCTGGCTGGAGCCCTGAAGCCTTTCAGACTCCAGCATTAGCATTGTGTGAAAAAGAGATGCTACCATTGCTGCTTGCTCAGAGACATGTGGCGTATGGTAATTTGCTCAAGCATTGGTAAGTGGTCCTCTGTAGCCACTGCCTTCCACTGGTGGTAGTGGTAGCCCCAGAGTGTGAGTTACTGGAGCAAAGACCGAAGCTGTTGCTGTGTTCTTGGTTGAACTCCCAGTCTGCATAGTCAGTCCTCTCCCCTCTCTCCCACAACCCAGTACGGGAAGTGGATCCAATGTGTGTGTCTTCTGCACAGAAGCTGGCTTCCCAGCTCAATTTTCTTTCCATTAAAAAAAAAAGCAACAACTTGGGAGGAGAGTGAAATGTCCAGAGAAAGTTTTTGATTCCTTTGGAGATCTACAGTCAATGGCTTATCATGGAATTTGGGTGGGGAAGGTTGCTTTGCTGAAGAGGTGGATGCAGCACTGCCTGGTGCCCTGGGGATCAACCCATCCCTGGTGAACGTGGTGAGACTTAGCTCCTTTTCCAGGGAAGCCTGAGCAGAGCAGGGATCCCAAACCACTGGCAGACCCTTTCTTTGTCCTCACCTGTCTTTCAGAGGAAATCTGCTGTATTCACATAAAATGCTTTTGTATAAACTGCACTTTAACAATTCCCTGTTTCCTTTCTTCTTCCTTGCAACAGAGGTAGCAGAGAGCACAGGAGACCTTGTAGCAGTGGGACAATGTTTCAGTGATACAGGTCTTGGATCTTTCCAAATGGGAAGTCAGATGCAGCTGATCATCCAACAGTCTCTCATGGCAGGTGCCTCTTTCCCTCTGATCTTTATCTTTCAGAGTTCATCTTTCCTCAGGTGCTTTATCCCTGGAAGGCCTAATCTGGTAGGCCTTCATGATGTTCTTTTCATGTCAGTGGGAAAGGAGCACTTGTTTCCAGGTGAGAAATCACTAAATCCAGAGACTGTAATCTGTGCTCTTGAAGTAGTGCTGGGATTGCTCCTCACCCTTGTCTCTTGTTTGAGCAGCCTGTAGTAGAATATGAGTGATTCATCAATGACTTCCCCCCCGTTTGGAGAAGGCTGAATCTCCATGCCACAGTTTTTCATTTACAGGTGATAAAACACACCAGGCAGCTTGTGTGGGCTTCCTGGATCCTGAAAAGTGGAGAGGGGAAGTGCAGAAAACTATATTTTTTGGGAGGAAATGGGGTGGGTGAGGCAAGAGATGACTGTCAAGAATTCAAGGAGAGCAGCTAAGCTGGTATTTAACCTACACTGGAGTTGGGTGAGCAACCCAAGGGAGAAGCATCAGCGTGATTCATGGGGAGGAACCTCAAATGAATGGCAGCCAAGCAGCACTAGCCTGGAGGTGCCACCCTTCTGTCTCCTCAGGAGCAGTGTGCAGGATGCTTTGCAGGATTTTGCTGACCTCTGTGCGCCATATTTCACGAAGCACATTTGGCCTTGTACTTACCTGAGCGGTTCCTGCATTGTTGGTTGCACAAAAGGAAGCTCTCATTTTTCATTGTGTGGTATTTTCTTCTGCTCCCTTTTCCTTCCCTACGTGTGTATTGAATCCTTTATCAGGGATGGAAAGAAGCTGTTATTTTTCTGAGGGCTGTGGGTGGGCTGGCTTTCAAGGCAGAGAGCAGCTTGGTTAATTTTCAAAACTAATAATTTGCTTTGGGCCACTCCAGTGGCAGCAACAGGCTTCAAATTTGGCTTCCATGGAAACATACTGCCATGGTAACTGAAAGGCCTGACAATCCTGAAGAAATATTTGCTTGTACCCTTCCTTCCCTCCTTCATTCTGTTTCCTATGCAATGCGTGTGTTAGGTTACCCCTGCCAGATTCTGCATTTAAAAAAGCTCCGAGGACAGAAGTGCACTTTTCTCTGAAGAAAACAAAAAGAAGTTGTAAAAGTGATGCTGGCATTTCACTGGCATTGTTTGCAGCAGAGCTGGTTTGAGTCTGGAGGGACACAAATCCTCCTCCAATAGGGGAAAAAAGCTCCCATAAAATAGATGCTTCACCCTTAGGGTGTTCTGTGGGGACGGACTGGCTCAGGGAATTGGGCTCTGCACCCGTTCCAACATCTGTAACACTGAGGATGGTGAGAATTGACTCATCCAGTGGCTATGAGACACAGTACCGGTGTTCTGCTGGGTCCCTTCCAGCTGACTAATGCCCATCACAGCTGCTTTCACAGCAATGTTGGTTAGCAAAGTTTGGCAGGGGGACAAGCAGCCACAGTTCAGCAACTTGACTCTGATTCAGCCTGTAGTGGGAGCAGGGGAAGGGGGCTATGAGCAGGGGAAATGTTTTGCTAAGTAAGAAGCTGGGAGAGGATTCTGTGTGGCAGAGAGTGCAGGGGAGCTTGGAGCCTGATGCTTTCTGTTTCGTCCAGAGCAAAGATCACAACCTAACCTGGAGCTACATCAGATCAATGTCTTATGGCCAGTTACATGACACTCTGTGTGTTTGGAGGGGGAGATGGATCTTGTCTCCCTCACTGTTCTCTTACCCTAAATCATTGCCCTCGATACTTCAAAGACTTTTTCTGATTAGCTGTCTTGAGAATTGTGATGCCCACACCCAGCTCTAGGCTGCTCATGGGGAGAGCAGAGTTACCTCATTTATTTCCTGATCCTTTTTTGATTCCCAAATTTCACTCTTCTTCATCCAGGTATTCCCCTTGCAGCAGCTTTAGCTCTCCTTGCTTAACCAGGGGATGCACTGCAGACTGCTGGGGTCTCTGCAGACCATTGGGAAACAAAACGGTACCAACTGGAGCTGCGCAGGCACAGACTGTGACACAGGTTAGTGACCTGGCAACGTGAGAAGGGTCAAGTCCTGTCCTCTTCACTCAGAGAGATGAGTTATAGGAATAATCCCAGTATAAACTCTTTATAAAAGCTTTTACTGGGGGCATTTAAAAGGTATATCTGTGTCTCTGTGTGTAATGTTTTATATGATTCAATTGCAGTCAGCTTGACCAGTACACTAGGCTGTTTTGTATTAGAATTGCTTTTGGGGGTCCTACCAGCCTTGGGGGTGCAAAAGCTGCAACATCCTTCTGTTAAGAGCAGAAATAGCTGTTTTCTATGGTCCCACTTGTCACCAAGCTTTACCGGGAGATTTTCTTGATGACAGCCAACGATCTGGTTGCTTCTGGTGATGGTGCATGAAGCAGGTTGTTTTTTCTCCTCTAGCAGAGGGAAGCTGAATGAAAGGGAGGTGTTACAGTGGGCTGAGACAACAGGGAATTGTTGGGAATGTCCATGAATGGGTTCCTTCTGTGAAGTCACGAGCAAGTACTGTGTTTTGTTTCTGTGTGACTTTATCCAGGGGGACATGCTGTTTTCAGAGAAAAATGTCTCTCTTTGCTCTTTGTCTCTCTTTGGAAGGTGTTTGCTCCACAAAAGGAGCAAACACCTTCCATGCTCATCCTAAGCACCAAGCTCTGGTACAAAGCTTGGCTGACTTCAGCAAGTGTTGGTCCTGGACTGGCTGGTGAGCTGTGTCACATCTGTGCTGCTCTACAGAGAAATCTTACCCTAGTTTGGGTATTTTCAGTCTCTTTTACAGCAGACTGACAATACTGCCCAAGCTACAGGGCAGGGATGCCATTCTGGACACACTCTTTGCCGTGTTTTGGCAAAGGACTGTCACCCCTGGCTAGGGACAATGGCCTCTATCCCCCATGTGTTCCTCCAGTAGTTGGATGCAGCCTTCTTCAAGTCCTGCCTCAAACTGTCTCATGGTGCTATCATGTCCTGTAAAGCCGTTTTCATGCTGTTTCAGCAGAGCAAAGCGCTTTCCCTCTCCTCTCTCTACCTGCTCCCAGCTTCATTGCAATGCAGGAAGGGCATCTGTAAAGCTTCCCCCAGTTCTGAGCAGTTCAAGTTTTATTTGAAACTCAGACAGGCTCCACCTCCTGTGGGAAAAAAAAACACGAGGGACTTTTCATTTCAGGCCTAAACTGCTTGGGCATCTCTGCAAGTCTCCACCCTGGTATTCATGCCAAACATCATACTGGAGCATCCAATTTCCCTGTGCAGTTGCATTGCAGAAAGTGGGGGGTGATATCTGTGTCTGGCTCGAACACAGTCCCATAGCTTGGGCTGGAAAGGACGACAGTCTGTCTGATCCTAAACCCACTGCACAGCCCCCACTCTCCCTGCCAGACCCTGCTGGGAGCAGGAAACGGTCCGTGCTGCCTCTCCCTCACCCTAGGAACTCAGGCATATTCCTGTGACTGTCTGTCTCAATCTCAGGGCCAGCAATTCCTATGGCATTGTAAAATTAATTATTCATTCATATAACAGCCTGAAAATTTGGGGAAAAATGCATGGCATAACCGAGGAACCCTCCAGAGTGGGGAAAAACAGAGGACAAGGGTGTGAAGTCACTTGCAAACATCCTGTACCCAGAATGGAGGGAGGAGATCTCACCAAAATTCCTTTTTTTTTTTTCCTTCCACCCCCCCCAACCCTCCAACACTTTTCATTACTGCTATCTTCCTCTTGCTGTCTTTAACAGCTTTAATTTCTTGGTGCTTCCCTCCTCTCCTACACTGTTTTTCCTTCTCTTCTACTGATGGTTTGGGAGAGGGAAGGCAGCTTTGCTGAGAATGTTGTTTTATAACCAGCTCCATTTCTGTCTTGCTCTGTCCCAGACACCTGTGAGCCTTTCAGAATGGGAAACCTCTCTGGCATACAAATAAGGCCTGCTGCAGTCATGGGCTGTGATTATGAATTTGTAAGGGAAACGATCAGATTAATTGAGCAGCAGTGGGAGTGTTCAATTACACTGGCTTCTGATTAATTACCCTTTGTTGGACCATGTCAGCACGCTCCCTAATGCTGAAAGTGTTGCCTGGGGTCTGTGGAGCAGCAAGGCAAAGCTAAGGCTAATGGCAAAGCTGAGCATCCTGAGACTAATAGTTTTTCCCCTCCCTTCTTGATTTCATGGAGAAACTCACCAAAGTCTCGACCAAGTATTTGAATCCATTTTGGCCAATTTGCTTTTGATCCCAAAACAACTGGGGTGACTGGGGGGATGTTCAGGACATCAGTTAGCAGTTTTTACTGGTCCCCTTGATGCTGATGTATCAGCTCTCCCGGGTGTAGCACTGCAGACACACACCAAGCACTGTCACCTGGAAACCATCCTGTCAGTGTTTTGGTTTTGTGCTTTCCCTCCACACGTTATCCCACAGGATGGGGAGTCTCGGGGGTCTCTTGGGAAGACACTAGCTGGCACTGGAGCTGCTCCACAAAGAGCTGCTCTATCAGTTCAGCCCATGTCTTGTGGCTCCCCTGGAGCTCTTCAAGGGCTGGAAGCAGTGTAAGCCCTCTAGCTCAGTTGGCCTGCTGGGAGTCAGGGCTGCTTGCCTCTCCCAGTTTCAAAGCCATGTACATGTCCTGAGAGGACTGGGCTGTCATGAAGGCTGGAGGAGAGCCTGAAGGGAACATCTGAGCAGGTGTGCAGCTACTCTACCTGATAGCTCATGCACCCACCTCATCTTCCAGTGTAACTATCTCTACTTTTCCAAACATGATTCCTTGCAATCCCATCCCTTCTCAGTCTTTTCCAGTCCAGGCAAATACGCTGAGCCCTTTGGGTGGGAAAAGCCCCAACTCTGACTCCAGCTGTGCGCACTGCGAGGTGTCACTCTCACACTGGCACTGATGCTGCCCTGCTCCCTAGAAATCTATTACCAGATCCCATTAAGATTGCTCTGGAGTCTTGGTATCTGCAGCCACTAAGTTCCTTCTGCATAACCAGTTCTCTCCTCTCCTCTGGGAGCAGTAGACCAGAGGTCGAGTCTTTGCTCTTACAGCAAAAATTCTAACTGCTCCCTAACGGCATTGCTACCTGCTATTGTATCCCAGCCCTGTTACACTGCTGAGGTGCTCAGCATCCTGCTTGTGGTATTCCAGTCCTCTTCTAAGGGACAGCTCAGTGTCATCACCTGAGCTCATTCCTTGACTTCTCTTTCTGTCTGTGGTTTCAAGTAAAACCATTTAATTACTTGATGAATTCCATTGCTGCTGCTTTCCCCTCAGTTGTTAGATCCTCTCCTGTTTACACAACTGTGGTGTAAAACCCGTGGTTTCTGTGCAGACCCCTCTTGGGGGGTAACAGCACTGGAGTTCCTTTTACACAAGATGTACATATAACCAATCTCCTCACAAAAACATATGGAATCAACTCGTATGGTGATTCAGGGTGAAAGAACAAACCTGCCTGGGAGTGGGTGAGTGGGTGCTGCCCGAGCAGCGCTGCTGTTCCAGGTCCCTGCTGAAGGACATGCTTCCCAGGTCTCCACGGTCAGGTTTTATCTTCCTGCCATCACACGGCTATTAACATAAGCAGATTCCTAGAGAAATTTCATAAAAGCTGTTGCCTTTTGCTTTGGCATAGGAAATAGCTATAAGAAAAAGCATCTCAATGTGTGTTTTTCTGTTTTCTTTCCCATTTCTGAGTACACTTGGCACAGCTGAAACTGCTTCAACCAGTCCAAATTTCTTCTACTTTTGATTACCAGTTGGTATCTAAATCACACAACCCCTATTTCTGAACCCTTCAAATAACACCCTGCTCATCCCCTGGCCACGATGCTTCTGGAGGGCAGAGGGTTGTCCACGCTCTCCTCTGCAGTCCAGGCTGCACACTGACTGGTGTGGGGGAGGACTTTGATCCGTGGTGTCCAAGTGTCTCTAAGGTACCAACTCTGTTTTTCTTCTGAGGGGATGAAGTCTCTCATGAGAGGCTGTGTCATTAGTCACCTCCCTTGGAAATTAAGATTGAGTTTGTCCTGGGTTTGTTCATAGGTCTTGACCACTTGTGTCTGAATCAAGCCTTTCTCTTTCCAGGTTACACGAGAACAGGAGCCAGGCAATCCTCACTTTCCCTCTGGAGCTTTTGGCCCGGTTCATAGCCTTGTTAAAGGCACAAACAGCCACGTGTGAACTCCTCTTGCCATCGGCACAGGCGAGGCAACACACTTCTCTCTTGTGGGTGGCCAAGCTCTCTGAATTACACAGTATTTATTACACAATAAGTGCACACACACAATTACCGTGGATGCTCATGGTGAGTTGTTTCAATGCTCAAAGCCTGCGGCTGCTCGTGGAAGGTTTCCAACACCACCAGTTACTCACAAACTGCACATAAACAGATCCCTCCATTATGGTTTTGGAAATATCCTCCCCCACCCTTGGGCTTCTTTATTATCAGTTCAAGACAGCAACAATACCGTCCAATATCTGAATGATGAATGCCAGCTTGCGTCCGCTGCCGTGCAGCCCGTCAGCCTCATTCCTTCAATGGGTTTAATCCCAAACTGAGTTTTGGGGAACGCTGCCAAACTTTTCCAACAGAACCAAAGTCAACAAGCTTCCCCTTCCCTCCCCATGCTCGTTGTAGGGTTGTTTTTCCTATTTGTCGTGTGTTTTGTCTTCTGTTGAATAATTCAGTTAATAGGCTGGCACTTGAGCGCCAGAGAGCTGTGTTCCCTAATGAGGGAAGCAGCTTGCCAACTTTCATCTTTCCAGCCTTTTGACTGCGAACCCAACATCGCTAACAAATCACCGTGGAATAGCCGTGGAAATACAGAACAAAATGTTGTTGTCTTAACTTAAGCGGCCATGGAAGCAAAAAATAAACTGAATGAAAGAAACTGCAGCCCTGCATGGGAAAACAAGGCTTGGGAGTGAAGTGTGCGTGGAAGGAGAGGATGGTAATAAAATGAGGTGTGAAGAGATTTCTGTCTCAGTGTCAGCAAGCAGGGAAGCTGTATGGGAGAAAGGACTTTAGCTCACCAAAGAGACAGAGCTGCACTAATTTGGAGGGTGAGTGTATGTGTATCTGTTGGCAGCTCTGCTTCTCCCCAGGTTTACATGAATAAAGTTTTGCATAGAGAACGTTTTCTTTTTCTTTGCCAACTTTGTTTTTAAAGCTGAATGTTTTACAGTCTACTTGATACAGATGGCATTAACCTAAATGTGGTGCCTTTATGCACATTGGTTAATCCCCTTTAAAATAGCATTAAGATCATATTGTCTTGAGTTTGTTCAGATCAAGATTCATGCTGACATGTTTCAGATGATCGTTTAGTCCTTGTCACTCCTTGCATTTGTTCTGTCTTGGATCCCCAGCCCCACTTACCAGAGCAGGGCTGAGCAGCTCTGGGCGCCTGGTGAGCTTGGCCTCCAAGCAAGTGAGGACATTTACAAGGTCCCTCATCTGCTTTGGAGGACAATAACCACTATAACTTGAGCATCAGGCAGAAACACAAGCTGGTGTGGCTCGGACAAGTCTTCCTGCAAGCCAGCAACGTTCCAAAGACCAGAGTTCTCATCCTGAATCCCTGCCCAGAAATTCTGAGGCTGAAATAAAATTTCAACAAGAGCTGCATCTGAGTTGAGCATAGTTATCTTAACTGTGTGGTGTTTTCTGCAAGGCAGGGAAGATGCTTATCTGAGGTCTTGGGGCCAAATACTCAGCCATGGATGTGGGACGGGATGCTTAATGCGATACTCTTATCTCAAAGATTAACTTTAAAATGTACAGCTGTAAATCTCCCATATGGTAAAGGTCCCTACCATGCTAGGTGCTGTACAAACATGGCTGTGAGAGATTGTCCTGATCCCCAGAAGTGGGTTTTCTAACTTCTCTCCGGTTGCGGTGCCAGCGTTCGCACACAATTCAGAATGCTGAGCTGAATGGCAGAGCTGGGCAAAATTTGGCACTTATGAATTGAGCTATGCTGGCTTAATTGGAAAATAAAATCCCACTCATCTGGCTTGTAATTGCTATTAAAGGGTCCTTTGAAGACACAAGACTGAATTAAATCAACCTTGCTATATGGACATCCAGGGAACTGCATCAAATGAGAGCAGTTAAAGATCTGACTTGTGATGTTTGTTTGCACTCAAAGCCCAGGGAAGGGAAATTGAGATGACTGTAGAAAACCCAAGGAAAAGAGACAAAAATGAATGACTGAGATCTCACGGAGTGTTGCTCGAAATGGTCCCTCAGGGAAGGCAAACTCACAACTGTTGCTTCTGGAAGGCTGCTTCCCTTTTGTCTGTGTGGCCGTGTCGCTGAGCAGCCTCCTCTCTGCCTCTTGCTTGTCGGTATGAAGCAGATGATAGATCAAGCCTTGCTTGTTTCTTAGTCCCTCCTTCAGCTGTTGGTGGCAGGAGATAAAACACCCTTTTGCTTTGCATAGCAGGGAAATATGTGATACGAAGGCGGATGGCTGCCAGGATGAGCAATTGAGTGTCTGCACAGTATTAATTGCAGCTGCCGTTTTGCAGTCAGAGGTGATGGGAGGGTTCCCAGCAGCAGCCAGGAGCAGATGGATGAAGAGGGATCTGTCTTGGTGGCTTGCAATTAAAACCCTCTGGGATAGGGTGTGCTCAGCACCACTCTGGGTTTAGGTCTGTTGGACAGTGGGATTGTTGGAATGGATTTATTCTAACCCACCCAGAAAGGTGATGGCCGGGAGCTCGCTCGATGCACCGGTGTGATCCTGTTGTGTTTCCTGGAAGCTGTACTGATTTTCATTGTTTCTTGCTCTTCCTTCTTTGTTTTCCTCTTACTGCTGCATTACATTACTAAAAATACCTAAACCCATATCATTTACTGAGCTGCTTCCTCTGCTTGTTTTTGTTCCAGGTACAAACATCAATCTCTCTCTAAACACCCATCTCATCTGCCCAAATTAAGTCACTGCTTCCAAGCTGAAGGGAACCTGTCATTCAGTAGTCCTGGCTTGTCTCCTGTGCTGAGAGATCTGGCAACCAGGTAGGGGTCTAGTTTGGTAATAGCTGAAGGGAAGGATGGCTAAATCCCACTGCCTTCTAAATTGGAGCTCAGGGCATCTTGGCTTCTTGCTGAGAATTAGAAGGGCTGTTTTGGGTCAAGCGAAATCCTACTTCACTCTCCCGTTTCTGTCAGAGGTGCTGAAGGAAGAGGTGCAATTAGGATAGTTCCCTGCCCGCAACCACCAGCCTTTGCCAATCAGTGCCCCAAAGGCTTCATGGACTGGAGGTGTGCTCTGCAGTCAGCAAAAGGCAGAGATGTTTGTTGTCTTTCTGAAGCTTAAAGACGACGTGCTATTCACATTTCCTTCCTGTCTGAGTCAGCCATGACACAACACTCCTACAGCCTCATGGCTCAGAAGACAGGCTGACTTTTAGCTGAAGTTGTTCTTCTAGGTTCAGGATGTTTCAGGGTGGGTGCTGGAGGTGGTGAATTTTGCTGTTGTGTTAAGCTGTAATTTTTCAAGCTGTCTCCTGGGTTTGCTTTGATAGCAGGAGTGTCAGAGTGCGGTGCTCTGGCTGTGACCTCTTCGTGGGAAATCCCACTCTCCAGGTAGGAGAAAACAACACAAAGCAATTTGAAAACAGTCTCTGTGAAAAGAACCCTTTGAAATAACAAAGTTGATGAAAAATGGTTTAGCTTTATTGATGATGTCATGAGAACTATCCCAGTTCAGAGCAAGAGAGGCTTGTCGTATTTGGAAGCCTGGGGTGATGACAGTGTTCTAAGGTGATACCTGACTGGTGATCATCCAGGTAACTGAATCCCTGGGAACATGCTTAAGGTTTTCCTTCTGTCCACATCTGCTGTCTGGTATGACAGCCCTGTCCATGAGAGAAGTCATGCCTCAGGTACTGCACACTTCCCTGCCCAGAGCTACCAACATTTTGACACCTGGAACTTGGGGTTTTCAAACTTGGTTTTCCCAGTTTTGTCCAGTTTGCACTCTGTGGCTCCCTTGAGGATGGGCAGCAATGGTTGCCAGCCATGGGGCAGTCAAGAAAGATCTCAAGCATTCCCCTTCCTGAGAGGTATGGCTTCGGGATGGTGATGTTACTGTGCTGAGGGCACGTTGGTACCTGGACTGTGAATTTGGGGATGATATCAAGGCTTTTGTATTAGGATATGGCTGAGAGGTCTCTGTGTTTCTTCTCCAGGAGAAGCCTTCATGGGAGGGAAAATGAGCTGACAGGCAGTTTGAAGTGGGGCAATCTCCAAATGCAAAGTGTAGAATCACAGAATATTAGGAGCTGGAAGAGACCTTGAAAGATCATCCAGTCCAATCCCCCTGCCTGAGCAGGATCTTCTAGACTAGATCACATAGGAACGTGTCCAGATTGGTCTTGAATGTCTCACCATCCTTCCCCCAGGACACTGGTCAGCCCAGTTACACTCAACACAATGGCTGTGTGTAGAGCTATCTCTGTTCTCTATGTCTCTGAGATCAAGTGCAATTCAGTTCTGTTTCCTTAAAAAGTGTAATCCCTAGATAATAACTTTTTTTTCCCATTTAGTTACAGCCACGTATGCAATTACGTATGTTTTCTGTGCATGTGTTTACACATACAATTGCTCTAATTCTGAGCATGGCTATTTCCTATCTGTTGTGATCTGACTACAGCAAAAATTAAAATAAAGATTAGATTAGTTGCCATGGTAACAGCTACCCCTGCCTCATATGACGCACAGATTCTGTGAAGCGAAGGAGCACATATCAATTTACACTGTTAATTTTTGGGACACTCAGGGTTCAGTTCTTCCCAAGAGGTCCTCTGATGACAGCGAGTGACATCTCCCTCTTTCCACTCAGCAGGCATCTCCTCTTTGACTTTTTGTCATTCATAAGAGCTTCCAAGCTGCTGCCACCATCTCTTGGCAGAAATCATCTCTTCCTCGTTTCAGTTTCTTTCTAGAAACAACAAAAGAAAAAAGAATGGGAATCCTCCACGAAGGGCAGTGAAGATGGTGAAGGATCTGGAGCACAAGTCATACAAATTGCAGCTGAGGGAATTGTGGGGTTTTAGTCTTGATAAAAAGAAGCTGAGGCAAGGCCTTATTGCTCTCTACATGTACCTGTGAGGAGAGGTGGGAGTCAGTCTCTTCTCTTGGGTAGCAAGTAATAGGATGAGAGGAAACTGCACCAGGGGAGATTTAGGTTGGACATCAGGAAGAATCTCTTCACTGAAAGGGTTATCAGGCATTGGAACGGGTTGTCCAGGGCAGTTGTGGAGTCACCAGCCCTGGAGATGTACATGTTGTGCTTGAGGACATGGTCTAGAGATGGACTAAGCAGGGTTCGGCTGAGGTTGGGCTCGATGATCTTAAAGGTCATTTCCAACCCAAGTGATTCTATGAAAAAAGTCTGGTCTGGGGCACAGTGATGCTGAGAGGGGTGTTTGCCCCTGTGGGAAAGGACCACAGGCTTGCAGGGCATCAGTGCAGAGACTGTGCCAGGACCAGAGTTATCTGGCTGATAAGTAATTGCTAATGAAGAGGAGAATTGTCACGTAACATCAGTGGTCACAAGTTAGGAAAGAAGAGCACAGAAGAGGGTGGCTGTTGGATTTGCTAGGCTCTCTTGGTTCATTTGTTCTCATGACTGTACCTCAAGGTTTTGAATGTTTCTGCTTTGTATTGGAGATAAATAAACAGCCTTGAGTAGATGTAGTCAGACTAATGATGTCTTGTGGTGTGAGATCTCACTTGTAACGTCTCCCAGCTATCGGATCTTTTAAGGTGTAGGATGAGATGAATTGTCGGGTCCGCGGGAGAAGAGCACATGAGGAGATAATACACTTGACTGCAGTTAATGATTGCTGCTGTGTGTCTGTGTGCTTTACAGGGATAATAGGTCTTTCTGATCCGTGCCCATCGGGTGCATAACCATGTTGTCTTTCAATCTGCATCCTTGGTCCCTTCTTAAAATTTATTGCAGGGCTACTGCCAGTCTCAAAGCTGCGTATTGCCTTGCAAAGGGCAGAGCTGGGAGCCTGTTGGTAATGAAGGGAAGGCCAGGGGATGCCTCTCTCTCTCTTCTCTTCCCACATCACTTCTCATCTGTTCTGTTCCCTGCTGCTTTTTATCTCCTCCTCCCAGACAAAGGTATCACAAGCCCCCACCTCCATAAGAAACCCGTGTAGCTGAGGTGCATTAGGTATCCAGTTCAGTCACAGACTGAATAAACCAGAGACTTAGGCAAAGCATTTGGGAAATCAGGTTAATACCACCTTGTTCCTCTGTATCCCACTCGCTTGTAAAAATCAGTCTCTCTCCTCCACGTGGGGTGGATGTGTCTCCCTGCTGATCTGACTGGCAATTCATGCCTGGCAGCACACCTCGGTCCTGCCAGCTGGAAGCCCAGCACAGCATTTCTTGCCACCTTCTCTGGGGACACAGACTATGGCACCTACTTGTCCTCTTCAGGGGGCTGGAACCAGCCTGGGCCTTTTCAGCAGCATGGTCCGGACCGGATTCACTGGATCTAACTAGAATGGGATGGGGAACCATAGGCTCTTGTGAACCACAGAGATCATCCATCACTCTGAGTGTCCCCTGGAAAACCCATTAGGCAGAACTGGTCTTGTGGCAATGGCGTAAGATGTATAAAGGACATAACATCCCAGCTCACACTGGAGAGGCAGCGGTATAGTTTGAAGAGTTTGTGTTGTCACAGCTGTAAGAACAGAAATATATTATGAGTATTAATTATATTAATTAAAGTTGTGCTGCTGTTTGTGTGAACGTTTCCAGAGAGGAATACAGATTTTCCCTATTGTTTTATTTCTGGACAGAAGCTGGAGGCCTGACAGGGGCCAAGTCTTGTATCACACAAGAACGGACATGCCATGATTCCTGTATTATAACAGTGTACCAATGGATCTTAAAAGCACAGTCACTGAAAGCAATATTCCTCTTCTTTAGATCGATTCCCTGGAGCTTCTGGTGCACAAAACACACTTCTGCTTTCTGTAGCATCCTTGACTCGAGTCATGTATGCAGACGCCTATCCTAGCAACTGCTTTGTGCCTCAGTTTCCTCTGTTTCAAGAAAGAAAATGGGACCAATAATTTTCCTCCATTTCCTTGTTTTATGTGTTTTCCTTGTTTTCCTGTGTCTGTACATAGCCTGACGCTACTGGACTGTTGCTGTTTCACTTTGTAACAAAGCAATGTCGGAACTGAAGAAATGCTCTAAATGGCTTGGGAGGAGTCTTGGACTGTGGAGATGATCTCTGCCTTCAGGGATAAGCTGGCCTGTTCACTGAGCTTGCTGTTTCTCCCCCTTCCAGCTGGTGCTGCTCAGCTCAAACCCTTGGTGACATTCCTGAGCAGCAGCATCATCACAGCTTTTCCTGGTGCTTTGCTTTCTGGTCCTTTCAAAAAGCTCTCCTTGCTGTTTTGTTCTCTTTCATCCTTTCCAGTCACCAGCGCTTCACTGCTAAGAGCTAAAATAAGCCCCCAGCTCTGAAGGAGCAAGGTCCTTTATTTCACAGTGCTCTTGCTGTGGCTAGAGGAGGGCAGCTGCTGGTGGCATAAGTGGGAGGAATGGTCTGTCTCTTAACACAAGTGCTCTATTTATGGGTTGTTAAGGACTCATGCAATAATGCAGAATTCTGGATGTTTCCTTATGGGGACTGCTGAAAAACATTGTCTCTTCTGCTTTATGGCTCATTACCAAAGCAAGCTATTGTGGGACCAAAACTGTATGGACTGTGGGGGTACTTGTGTGAGCCTGAGACTTGCATTGATGTGGTTGCCTTGGCTATCTTCACACGAAGCATTTGCAGAGCAGCTTCGGTCTGCTCTGTCCTAGACCTTCTCATTTTCTGTCTAGATTGACTTGAGAGTAGCCAAGTGTTGCTCCTCCTTCAACAAGAGCATCTGTCCCTCTCTGCTTAGCAGCCTAATTCCTTAAAAGCTTGTAGGAACACAACTTCCCTCCCTAATTGGCAGGGAGGATTGTAAGGTATTACTGAACCACATCCCCTCATGCCCTGAGCATCACGGGACTTAATGCAAAAGGGATGGAACGAGCAAAGGGGCTACTTCTAGTGAAACCTGAGATAAAATCTCCCTTTAGTAAAAGGTCTTCTGTAAAATTAGCAAAGGCTGGTGCAGGAAGGAAGACATGTGCTGTGTGCAGGTTAGCACTCCTGTTTGTCTGCTGTCATCAGGCAAACCTGACCTTGGTATCAGTGCTGCATCTTTGTCGCATTTAGATTAACAAAACCTGTCCTGCTGCATCCCAGCTTGTGCCTTAAGGAGAAAGGGAGGAAAATAATAGGTTTGGGGACTGGGGAGGGCTTTGAAAATACTGTCCTTCTGCCCTAAGATGAGCTGGGTGCATTAATAGGATCAGTACGTATATTTTTATGCAATAGCTGCTGTGTGTCTTTACAAACTGCAGATTCAGAGAGATCTGTGCTCAGCGGAATATGTTTTACTAAAGAGAGAGAAAATGAGGGCAAAGGCTTTATCAGCATGAAATGGGTGAGGGAGAGTGGTTGGAAAAAGAGCAGGTTTAGTCCTCAGCCCTACCAAAGCCTTTTGGTGTGGCCCAATGTAAGGCACTTCATCTCATGTTTTAGACCCCTCCTGTAAAAGGGGCCAGAAGGATTTCCTCTGTGGCACATCCAAGCTGCCTCTCAAGCATCCTTTACCTGGGCTTGATCCTGTCCCAAAGAGGTGGTGCATTTGCACTGACCACAGTGGGACCCCAGTCATGTCCACCCCACTGGACTTCCAGGAACTGAATGCAGGATGCAGATGCTGACTTTGCTCATCAGGTATTTTTATTACCCTATTTGTTATCCTGCAGTGATGCAGGCTCTTGTTTTACCTCCTACAGCATTGCTGGTTTGGCAGCGCCTGAAAGACTGTGCAGCCACGCTCCCTACCTATCTGCCTAATCTTCCCCATTTTGAATGACATTCAGCTTTTTTTTTTGTGTGTGTTTTGTTTTGTTTTGCTGCTGTACAGTGGCCCAAAGATTTCTGTCTTTCAGCCTGATAGTTTTCCGAGCATATGTAATCTAATGCTTACAGTGGACTTTCTCAGGCACAATGTGTTGTGCTTCCCAGTACAAGCTGTCTCTGTTGGCTCTAAACTGCAGTAACAACTATCTTTAATCATCTTTCTTGTTCAGCTTGTAACAGGTGGCTTAACCACAGAAGATGAACTTGAGAATTTTCCTAGCTTGTGTCTAATATGATCCCAGGTTGGTTTCTATTTCCTACCCCTTTGTAATAATTAGTTGGCGGTGAAACCTGAGTGGAAGTTGTCTGGCCTCAAAGCTGCTGTTTGCTTTTTCTGATGGATGAAAACAGGAAGGTGAGTGGGTGAAAAACACTGGGTCACAATGCTCTCACAAGACTTACTTCATCCTGAAATAATTGCTTGCAAAGTCAGAGCTTTCTGGGTGAGATGTGTCAGCTGCAGTCTTGGGAAGAGTTCCTGCCTTCTCAAACAGTGACCGAGCGGTCCAGTGCAGCAGGTGATGAATATCCATTTCCATCTTCTGCTTTCAAGTGCCAGATCCTCCCCAAAACCAGTCACAAAGTCTTCTTCACCCTCGTGGCATGTTTCCCTGGGCAGCCTTGCTCTGCTCTTGCAGCCACAGAAGTGATGGTGATGACTACATGTGAAGCTGAGGAAGGAGACCTGTGTGGAGTTAAAGGAAGCTGTAGGTTGGGAAGAAATGAAGAAATCATGTTAAGACAAAAGGGTGATGATCCTCTGAGAGTGCTTGAGTATGGCAGGATGGAGTGGGATGCTGTTCTGGGATGAATGGTCTTGTTTAATTCCAGAACTGTCTGTATGCACACACACCCTACAATCAAAGGGGTTGCTCTGGTTGGATCTGATGGAAACTTCTGGCCACAAAATTGTCTTGCTTCATTGAAATTCGGGAAGAAGGTGTAGGCAAACAGTGTTTCTCACACATCCACAGGGTGCCAGGCTCTGGGCAGTGCACCTGGTGGTACCCAGGCAAGGGGAAGATTACAGGAGCTGGGTTTGAGTAAAGGGGTTGCTGATGGACCACATGTTGCCCTTCTCTTTTATTTTCAGTGGGTGACCCACACAGTGTGTTGTTTGACAGAAATTGCTTCTGACATACTAGAATTGGTATTTGTCTGTGGCTGAACCTAGACCTGTGTGAGTGCCTCATGCAGCAGGACTGGGGACATTAACCTGGTTGGGGGTTGGAGCCTGCACGGCAGGAGCTGTAGTGCTCCACAGCTAAAAAGCATCAGAAATAGCCAGAGAGAATCTTTTGAGAAGGGTCTAAAATACAGTCTGCCTGGCAGCTGTGCTGCCTACCCACAGGATTTTTATGGAAAGCAAAAGATGACAGGGGAAATTGGGGCACATGGGTCATTTTGCAAACTGTCTCAAAGTCAGTCTGTGTCCTTCATTCCTGAAGGAATTGCCTCCAGGTATTGGATGTCTAACCCACAAGGATTGCTGGGTGTCCACAGGCACTCAGAAGGGAAAATAAGGCTTTAGCAGGTGTGAGAAGCTGATACCTTAGGGTGGAATCCTTTTCCAAATAAACTGAAGGCTGTTCTGGTCTAAGTCATGTCACTTCCCTCACTCCTTGATACATCAAAGCAGCTAAATAGCTTTTATTATTTATGTTTGGGGATTGTAGCTGTCCTTGAGTGTCAGCAGGCTGAAAAATCCAATTTTTCTGCAAAACAGAAGACTTTGGTTTAAAGTTGTGCTTTCGTATGAGCTAGATGCTCTCAGGCATGGTAGCTTCTCAGGGAGGTTGGTGGGTTTTGCACTGACTCCAGTTTCGTTTAGTTGCTGCAGGAGATTTTGGGGATTGGTGGCTCTGGCCTGACACAGAATCACAGAATCACAGACTGGTCTGGGTTGGAAGGGAACCCAAGGATCATCAAGTTCCACCCCCTGCCACAGGCAGGGCCACCAACCTTCAGGCCTGGATCTAGACGAGGTTGCCCAGGGCCCCATCCAACCTGGCCTTGAATACCTCCAGGGTTGGGGCGTACACCACCTCTCTGGGCAGCCTGTTCCAGCATCTCACCGCTCTTTCCATGAAGAACTTGCCCCTGGTATCCAATCTAAACCTTCCCTCCTCCAGATGAAATTCATCCCCCCTTGTCCAACCACTATATGCCCTTGTAAAAGTCCGATTCCCCTCCTGTCTATATGCTCCCTTTAAGTACTGGAAGGCTGCAATGAGGTTCCCCTGCAGCCTTCTCTTCTCCAGGCTGAACAAGCCCAGCTCCCTCAGACTGTCTCATAGAGGAGCTGCTCCAGCCCCTTCATCATCTTCATGGCCTCCTCTGAACCGTCTCTAACAGCTCCACATCTTTCCTGAACTGGGGGCTCCAGCTCTGGACACAGTACTGCAGATGGGGCCTCTCTAGGGCAGAGTAGAGAGGGACAATCCCCTCCCTGTCCCTGTTGGCCACTCCTCCTCTGATGGAAGAGGACACACTGCTGTGGATCCCACATTCTGTGGGAGCTCTATAGCCATCTCAAGGCTCCAAGGTCTTTGCTGCAAAGTTGCAAACTCAGCGCTGCTTAATCCATATATCAACAGGTTATGGGACCTGGTCGTATTCCTTTGTCTCTCTAGGAGGAAAGCAAGCAAGAAAATCAGCTTAGATTCATGGAACCTGAGATGTTTTGTGTGAAACCTTGTATGGATTTGGGTTTTTTTTTTTTTTTCTGTGAAACAAGTATCTGGATGAGTTGTGACCAGCTCTGCCTAGTTCTGCTACTCACATCTCCATTCAAGGAACAGTGGTACCTGGTGTTGCCCTGCAAACATAGAGCAGAGAAGCACGTCTCTGCCTCACAACTGGGTCTCTGACATGGGTTGGTCCTTCTGGGCTCCTGGGTGGATCCCCTGTATGATCTATATCCCTGCATTCCTCTTGTGGTGTTTCATCATTGGTCTGTGTGATGTCCTGATTGCGTTGTGGTTTCTAAAGCTGCTGTTGCAAGGTGCTCAAAGTGTTACAGGATGGAAGCAGGGCACAATTTATGTTTAGCATTTTTCTCAGTGAAATCAGCAGCTTTCCTGGCTGTATCCCCAGTCTTGATGTTGATATGTTTCTGCTCCAGGCTAAAAGCAGCACCTGCTTCTAGTCAGCTCTGAGATACCTACTGGGCAGCCTGTTTAGCAAATTATATGTTGAGCAAATTAAAAGCAAATGGAAAAGGAATGATAACAAGCAGAAGAGATGGTTGCTGGCAGTTTCTCTGAGAGACCAGGGTATGTCATCCTTGGCTGGCTCTGTAAGAGGCTGCTGTTGTTCTCCATCCTTGCCATTGACATCCTTCCCTTCCCTCCACCTTGCTGCAGAGGGATCTCAGCCCGACACCTTGCAGCGCTGGGTGCAGCCGCGGTGTGGGCAGGCACCTGCGTGACCGCTGCTGGCTGTGCAGTGAGGAGGAGGAGGCTCAGAGCAACACATCGCCCACTGCTCATGCCCAGCACAGTCAGTCTGACCCTGGCTGCTCATTGCTCCAGACTCACCGTCATGGTGCTGTAGGAGCTGCTCTCAGAACTGCCCTGGCAGATGGACATGCCTGTGGCTGTGTCCAGCTGGCTAGGATCTGAGTAGATCTTAATTATGTTTTGGCCAGGTTTCCTTCTGAAGTGAGGCTTACATGGTTCTCTTCATGCCTGTGTCGCCCTGCTTAGCTCTTGTCTCTCTGTTTATCTCCCACCTGCATGGTGTCCTGCTCTTGCCCTTCCTCCATCCTACCCTCTGCTCTTCCAAGGACTCGGGGTACAGTAAAGGGAGCTGCAATTAAATGTCTGCTTGGCTTCTGCTCTGGCAAATGAAAAGTCCGAGTCTGTACCTGAATCAATGGCCATGAGTCTCTGCAGCATGGTGTGGGGCGATTCCCTCTGCCTTGGAACAACCAGGAGCCAATTTGGATGCTCTTACTGGCATAATGCCAAGACTTACAGAGATTCCTGCCACCCAAAAAGATGCTTTTCTGCCCCCAGTTTTCTCTTTCTGCCTGTTTTGGAGAGCAAGGGGTGCTTCCAGCCCACGCCAGAGACTGTCTTCTGGAACTGAGCCTCACTACTGAGAGCATAAAACTTTGTATCAAGCCCATAATTCCCATGTAATGTTTCCTATGCATCCTCCTGGATTACACTGCAAGTTTTATTAATGCTTTCTAACAAACATGCCACTTGTGATATAACTAGCCAGTCAAGTGTTATCTGGGGAAATTTCATTGCATTAAATCTTTTAATTTTTATTTCTTCTGCAGTCAAGTGTTCTGCTACTCCCTCCCCACACAGACAGTTCTGCCACTCAAGAGTCAACTTTATGTTGTCTATAAAACCGGTTCATTGTCAACTCAGTCCCTCTGCTGCTGTTCCTGTTCCTCTGGCCATCCAGATGGCTGAAGACTTGGAGCAAGGTGCAGAGCAGGAGAATTTATGGCTGGAGAGATGAGCCAGGGAGACTGAGATGCTCAAAATATAATTAACTGTATTTTGCAGAAGGGCTGAGCAAAGCACAGAGACTCTGTGTCATACCGAAGGTGCCACGTGGGGGTTGGGGCAGGAGTAGGATGAGAAGGGCACATCTCCTCATTTCCTAGGTCATGGCAACATTTTCTCAGCACCTGTCTGGTGCAGGAATCCCTTCCCTGTGTTGTGGGTGGTGTGGTCACCACTGGGAGCTGAGCAAGGTCAGGAACCACCCCCACAAAATTCTGTTGTATGATAAACATCGGGAGGGCTCGAGTTTGCAAACTGCCTGTTGTCCTCTACGCTGTTCTTTGAGCCTATGGGGACTGTGGACCTTGGGGACACTGATCCTCGGCTCCCTGTCGAGAAGGGGCTAAGGCAGAGTGGGAGCAGCTATGGAGAGACTGCAGGAGTGAGCTGGATGAGAAAAGCATCCCCCTGCATACTGCACTTGTGCATCCCTAGATGGGCATGATGATCCCTGGGGGGAGCAAACAAGTAAACTGGCCCCAAAATGCCAGAAACTGGCGCTCTGGCTGAGCTGAGGGGGGAGCTGGTTCCTTAGAGGAACATTGCTGTGTTAGGGGGGATAAATAGTTGCACCTGAAATAACACTCACAGCTTGCCAGGCATCGATCCAGCATAGCCTGCAGGTCTTAGTCCTGGGAAATATGCTTGAATGGTTAAAAGGTATAAATTACTTTAAATTAATCATTGATTTAATTCATCTCTCCAGAAGCTGGCATTACCACGTTACTGAATCAAGAATAAGCTGGAGTTGCACACAGAACTGTATGAGAAACGCACACACTCAGTACTGTGTCTTCTTGCTCTATCTGTGAAGCATATACCACTTCCCACTGAGATGAGTAGGTGTTGTACAAGACCCAGCAGTGAGCAGAAAATCTCCTGGGGAAATATGTGAGTGCACTTTCAATCCACCCAGCCTCAAATTGCACCCATTCGAACACGCAGAGGAGCCAACAGAAGGTTTCTCTTGGGTGAAATAAGGATGGGGGGAGTGTTTGCCTCTAATCTTTACAAAATGGGGCTAAATGTGACTAACACCCACCTGAGCCCAGTGAAGCTCCTGTTCCTGGGGATGCCATGAGCAGTGTGTGGCGTAGATAAGGGATCAGCTTCCTCATGGGTGAGCTGGGGGTAAAAGCCTGGAGACAGACATGGCACCCTCGGTGAGCTGGAGCTTGTAAGGAGGATGGAAGTCCTGGAGAAAGTGCTGGATACTGGCTGATGAGCTGCCTCCTTGCCAAAGCGGTGTCAGCTCTTTTGGCGAGCAGCTTGACAGCTGGGGTGGCAGAGGGAGATAGCTGGGGCACTGGCCAGGTGTACCTCCAGTAACTTCAAAGATGACAGCAAGGTGATGGCTAGAAAACTTGCTAAGGGAACAGCAAAAAGTAGTAAGGGACCTGCTTAATTATTTATAGACCATCAGATGTGGAAAGTCATGGAGTTACTGCACTTAATGAGTTAGCAGTTGTGAGTGGGCTCCTTTCAGCGGTCAGTGTGAATGCTCCATCCTGAGTGTGAAGGAAAACACATTAGCTGAAAGGTCTCCCTGAAGTATTTAATGAGGTGCCCCTTGTTAGCCGAGTCTCCAGAGCTGTCTCTGTGTGTGCTCCCAGCCCGCTCCGGTCGCACAGTCGTATCACCGTGTGGTGCTGCTCGCACAGTTCAGCCCGTAATTGGAGGGGGACGGGAGTGTGTGTAGGCAGCAGTTGCAGCTGATGGCTGGTGAGAGGTTACACCACGGACTCATCACTTCTGAACGTCTTTCCCAGATCCTGAAAGGAGCTGAGAAAACCAAATCCGCAGGGAACCCAGTGACAGTCATTAAGACGTGGTTAAATTTCTGCAGTGGAGTTAAACTCAGCTCTGCCTGGGCAGGGACTGCGTGGCTGGCGAGTGTCATCAGAATAGTAAATGAGTGAATGAGTAAATATTATGAGAATAGTAAATATATGAGAATAGTAAATGCGGTCAGAATAGTAAAATGAGCTCTGACCCCCATCCCTTTCTCTGAGAAGGTAGGAGAAAGCTCGGTCCTCATCTGATCAGAAAGCCAAGGGAATGCCTTTGTGCCCCCACTATCTGCCTGCCCTTTTTTAGATAAATTAATGGTCAATTAAAGAGCACATGTGAAAGGTGAGAGGGAACCTTGTTTTTCAAGGATATCGTTTTAGTCCTTTTACACAGTCACGGAAACACTCATCTGAGGTCTTTCCAGTTGTTTGGTTTATTTATTTTTCCTTCTCCTCCTTATTCATGTTTGCAGCATCCCAGGCTTTTCAGAAAAAGCTGGTAAATTCATTGCAGCATTTCTGGGGCAGCCTCTCACTTGCTGGGCATGAGAAAATGGTTGCAAATCATCCCTGGCTTCATTAGGTCCTGCAGCTCTTTCCCCAGCAGTTTGCTGTAGCACTAACCACCTCCTCCAGTCAAACCCACGCTGGCTGGGCTTTCTCTACCAGCCTCTGCTTCTTGCCCTCTGCCTGAGCTGCTGTTTTGTTTATGGCACAGTTTGCTCCTGAGGACATTGGATATGCAGACTTTTTTTTTTTTTCCTATTTGCTTAAAATAGTGGTGAATAATTCTAGGCACCACTTCTACTGCCTAAGGAATAGGCAAGCAGTGGCTCCTCACGCAGACAGGTTAAGTGTCTTTATGCTCCTTTTCACAAATGGTTTCATGAGAAAAACGGTGAAATGCTTCTTTTCTGCAGATCTTAGAGAGTGTGAGTGCTCAGCTGGAGGTGGCCGGTCCCCTGGACAGCAGGGTGGCATGTTTGTGCTTCTGCTGCATCTGGGTGACGCACAAAGCCTCTCCCCATCACCTTCCTGTCTGGAGGAGGCAGGTCTGGTGCTTGGTACTGGGATGACCTTCACCTTGACATAATCTCCATGCCTCAGTTTCCCACTCTGCCAAATGTGACCATTCCCTTGTCCTCTTTGACACAAAAATCCTCTACATCCATGTGTTGATGTAGCCTGGCACTTCTGGTCTTTGATCTCTGTGGAAGGGGTTAAATGTGAGTTGTACAAAAAGCACATTAGAAGGTGATGAGGGAAGGGGTGTAGGGCTCTGGCCACATCTGTGACCATGAAAATGCTCCTGTGAATGAACATCTGCTTCACAGGATCACAGAATCACAGAATGTTAGGAGTTGGAAGGGTGACACTTTATGATTTGTCAGCTCCACAAGTCCTGCTAAAGAGGATGTGGGACTTTTCAGAATTTCACATTTTCCTGGTAGCAGTGGTGAGCTGAGCATCCTGTGCTTAATTCTTACCTGGTCTTAATCAGTCTGCTGGGCAGAAGAGTTAGCAGGGTCTCACTGATGGTTGGGGGCAGCTTTTCCTCCTTTTACCTTCACTGTCTGCATGTGGGCAAACACCAGTGACTGCTCTTTGCAGGAGATAAAACTTGTTTGACTTGGGGTTCTTCACCTCTCTCTCTTCAGGTGCTATAAATAAAACTCTGTCAGGGTTATATGGCCACACTAAAGCTTTCTAATGAGGATCTTATTCCAAAGGCTGCTGAATTAATTGTGTATGAGCTATCACTGTTTTCACAGAACATAATTATCATGAGAAATTTCTTCCTCATCTGGATCCTGCTCTTGAAGGCAAAAGGATGCCTAGCACCTGCAGTTAATCTCAGACCTGTGAGAAGCAGTTATTGCCAATGCACAAGTGAGTAGTTATGGGGTCTGGTCGGGGGTATGTGTACATGTCCACTATAGACAAACATGGCACTTCTGGTCTATGGTGTCCGAGCCCTGAATTCATCCCCACAGCAGGTACTTTGAGGAAGAGGAGAACCTGTTTGCTGTGTCTGGTGATGACGCTGGGAGGGTGGTGTAGGTAGGAACTGAGAGGCAGAAAGATTAAGTGTAATAGGAGAGAGGCTTTGTGGCAGAGCTAATGAGTTGGAGTCAAGTGTTTTAAACAGATGCTTCCCCAGGCTCAGTGTAAAATAAGACTTGTGCAGGCACAATGATGCTAGGCGATGTTTGACGTGATGACCTTATAATCACTTCATTTAAGGATGTGATTAATGATCTGTGCTTTGCCATGTTATAACTTGATATCCCATATGGAGGCCACAGACATCTGCTTTCCACTAGAAGGTAAATATTCACAAGGCAGCATCCTCCAGACCTTGTGCACAGCTCTTTGAAGTCACTGTAACAACTTCCATGAAGTTATGTGGGATCTGGCTAAAACACAGAAAGGATCCCAACAGTCTGTTTTTTTTCATGCACCCTGTGGTTGAGGAGGTAGGATATCCATTCAAAAAGGTTTCCATACCTTCACATAAGGACAAATAAGAACTCCCAAGTCTGATCTTTACTTTTCACTTAATTTGTATGCCCTGAAGAGTTAGATACTCACCTTGTGTTCTACTGTTGCACTGCAGATGAAGTCAGGAGGGGCCCAAGAGATTTCTCAAGTCACAAAAACTTTCAAGAGGTCACACCTGTGTCCAAGGTGTTAGATATTTTGAAGGAACACGAACTACATCACCTTGAAATTGCTTTCCAGCACTTCATCATCCAGGTCTTAATCATCCTTGTAGTCTGTGTGTTGTCATGTGAAGGTTCAGCCCTTGAGTAAAGACTGTTGGATGAGAAACAAGAGTATCAGCACCCTGAGTACTGATGGACTGATCAAGGACATAGCTCCTCTTCAGACAGAAACACCATCTGTTGATAATGTTGGGTCTGACATCCCTCAAAGCCAGATTTTCCAGGAATCCAAACTGACTAATGTGATTTATGTTGTTGGTAATTAGCATCTCTTGTGGTCTGGCATGTTACAACTTGACCATCAGGTGGATATAACAGGCACAAATTAAATCTCTTCTTGCTGGCTCACAAAGCAACATCAGATCATCAGATCTGTTCTAAAGAGGTTTTTGTCTCCATGTCCAGGCACAGGTTGAACAGGGACATCAATGAAAACAATAAATTACCAAGATGTGGAGAGCTATAATGCATTTTACCCACAGCCATAGTAACTAAGCCTGCCTCTACTGGAAAATAGATTTAGATGGTCACCACATGGGATGAGTGAAATGAACATATTTGCACCTGATGCACCTGAGAACATGCAATCAGCCTCTGATATTGCCCACCTGGGTGGCTGGATGGACAGGAAGACACTGTAATAAGGCCCACAGACCACTTGGTGGATTTGGTTTCCAAGGCTGAGCTGATGCAGCAGGTTACCCACTGTTAGAACGTGGCACAGATGGCTGTCCTTTTTCTTGTGCTTTGGGCTTAGAAAGGACAGGACATTCGGTTATTTCCTCTCAGATTCCATCATTTCTGGTTTTCTTCATGATCAAAAGCCCAGATAATCACTGCTGGTTTCTGATGCCACCTAAATCTCATCCTCAGAAATATCCTTAAATTTACTTAAAACATACTCCTGACAGACGAGCATAAATGCTCTTGGGAGGGCAGTTCCTTGTTCATGTGATAGTTCATGTATGGGGCCCACACATCACTGGTTCTTGTAGTGTCACCTCTGCTTCATCTGGTGAAGTTACTGACCATAGAAAGTACACGCCTCAAGGCTTGTAAGTAGTCAGTAGGGCAATACCTAGAAAAGGCACATATTTAAGTGCTCTGCTGGATCAGGACCTCCCTCTCATCACTCCTACCCCATTAAGGCTCCTAATTACCTTGGCAGCTCAAATGCAGACCAGATGTGTTCTTCCTGGAAAAGGGGAAGACTGGAAAAAATATTATAATATGTAATGTGTAGTGTACAGTGCATAAAGTATGATATATTGTGCACACTCCAATTTCAATTTACAAGGAACCAACAGCCCTTTAACTAAAATCTCTACCAGCACTCGTTTAAAGGAAATGTGACACTGAGGTCTCTGATGAACTGCATTTGAAATCAGGAGGTGGAGTTGCTGATGGGCACTCTGTGTTTTTGTCTCCTTCATATCAACCATCCTTTGGCCTGATACATCTAGAAGAGAGGACCATGATGAGACAGAGGAGAATGAACTGGGTGTTTGCCTCCTGAGTGAATAAAGCCATGTAACTTCAGGCTTGCTTTTCCAGTCAAGCTGCTTGCTAATTAATTTGCCAGTAGGAACCTTTGAGAGTCAAACACAGGAGATATAATCCTCCCTGCAAGGTAATTAAAAATATTTGCCCCTTGCTGATAACTGACCTGCTGATTTCCTCCTGTTTGAGAAAGCTTCATAAAAAATTACTGTACTGTTAGTGTGACAGGACAGACACTTGCACAGATGTTTCCCATCTGCTAACTTTTTTTCAGCTCAGTATTTTCAGAGCATGTCATAGGAAAGAGAAGGTTGGTTGGCTGGTTGCGTGAGGGGGGAAAAATGATCTCTTGATTATTTAAAAAAAAAACAAACCCAAACAACTAACCCATAGAGGTGCTATGAAGTAGATCATCTGATTAGAGTAGAGGTGAAGCTTTAATGATGCTGGAGATCAGGCTGATGGTACCTGCTGGCTGCCCAGCTGAGATCCCCTTCACACCCAGGGCCCAATCCCACACAGAAATCTCTTTGTGCCTTTCTCAGTCTATCTCCCAGCAGTGTCCTGTTCTGATTTCAGCTTCACCAAGGCTGTGTGGGGGAGTCTTGGCATGAGTGGATCACCCAGGAGAGGTTGGGTCCATGTCAGGTCCCAGCTCTTTGAACGGAGGGGCTTGTCGGGTTCAGCTGGGCCAAGTGCTCTACAGGGACATGGTGGCAAGCTGCCAGCACCCTGAGGGGGTGCAGCCTGATGAGAAAATACATGTATTCTGCACAGAGTCTTCAGCTAAAATAGTTAATTGGGGGTTAATTGACCCCTGTTCTGAAGGGATTTGGTGTATGGCATGAACAGGCACGGGGATGGGAACAACTGCCCCAGTTACTCTAGGTCATGGTTGTCATATCATGGTTGTCTTGAATGAGACAAGGCATGAAGTGGGGCTGCCAAGTCTCTCTGACCAGAAAAGCCAGTTTTGGTCTACATTCATAAATAACAAAAGCTTCATTCCTGACATGAGAACAGTCATATGGGGCCAGGTAAAAAAATCTACCTTACCTACTATTCTGCCCTGACCACTGTCAATAGCAGAGGCTTAAGATTGCAAGGGCCGTGGCAAACCTAGAGCTAGCTCTCCCCCTCAGGCCATTCCCAGTGATGAAAACATAAGGACATTGTGAGCCAGAAGCTGCAGCTTCTGTTGTGTTTGACAGATCCAGTTGTGTCTGTGTTCTGGCTCTAAGCACATTAACAATGTTGTTGTCCATGGCAGAGTCCTGTGATTTTAATTACACACTGTACAAGGAGGTGTCTCCTTCGTGGATTTAAATCTCCTGCACGGTAATTTCACAGCTGCATCTAGGAACAGCAAATACTAATTTCTTTTTTACCTCCTCCTTTCTGTGCTTGATGTGATAGACAGGTAAACATTGCTGCAGCAATTGGCCTTACCCTCTTCTGAATTGCCAGAGATGGCAAAGAACCACGAGGCAGAGCCAGATCCTGCCACAGTGCAAACTTTCAGACTGACATGGTGGCATTTAAGATTGGTTTGGAGCAAGAGCAGGTTCAGTCTGGTGTTTCCTTCCCTTGAGAATTAAAATGTAAATGCACAGAGAGGTGTCAGTCCTGGAGACCTTGTGGAAATCTGCAAGGGGATGTTTCTGCAGTAACCTTTGTCTAACGATCTTGTTGGACCATAAACTTCCAGGTGATCTCTGTCTCCCACATGCTCCTCATGTGACGACTATGGCTCAGTGGGCAGCATCATGGGCTGCTGCCTTTTGGTCCTGTCATGCTGAGGAATCAGGCTGTTCCCATGCTGCTGTTCCTGTAAGTATGGATCCTGCTCATGCACTTTCACTCCAGTGCTAGCCCCAACCAAAGGCCTTTGAAACCTCTATGAAAACATGGGTCATTCTTACCCTTCCCATCTCTTTTCAGTTATTCTTGCAGAGAGAAACCCCACAAAACCAACATGATATCTGATGGTACATAGGTGGTAGTCGCCATCCTGACCTACTTCAGACCAGGAGTTGGTGACACTGAAGCCCAGCCCCTGTGGGTGCAAGGCTGCTCCAGTCAGATTTCTTAGTAATGTAAACCAGAGTCAGGAACTGACAATGGGAAAAGACAGGCAAGTAATTTTGCTGCTCATTCAGAAATTTTTTACTTAAGCTAACTTCTGAGTTCAACAGAAGCTGGGAACAAACAGCTTCTCACAGAGAAATATAATTTCTAGTCAGTGGAAGGTTGGGATCTTGCCTCTAAACAAGGCAGGACTTCCCAGTTCCTGGCAAGTTTAAAATTGGGAACCATCAGTTTGGCAAAACCCCCTTGGCAAAACATGAATGCTCTTGAGCTACCAAAGCTCTACAAATCAATGAATTTGCTCTGATTTATACCAGTGGAAAACCCAGCTTTTAATTTTAGTTCTTGAATTAACAGTTGTTTTAATCATGTGAATGCAATCTGCCAGGTTGTCAGGGCCACATGCACAAAACTCAAAATTACTGATTCAGTAGAGCCCGAAATATGTAATGTTCCAGTAAAGCCCTTTTGGTGGGTTTATGGACCATTAAGCAGAAAGTGTGATGGAGAGTCATGCAACAGCCAACTTGAATCAGGCTCAGCCTTCTTCAGCACTGCTGTGTGCAATTAGGGAACAGCTCTCAGGTCATTCGGTATTAATTGGCCCCCTTTGGAGCCTGAGTCCTTTATGAACACTATTATGCAATGTGATAGCAGGGGACTTGAATCAATGACCCTGGTGGTCTCTTTCCCTCTGACAGACACTGTTCCTAAATAAGCATGGCTCATAGGGCTGTTTCCATTGAGCTCTATGGAGTCACACTAAGAGTGAGTTCATCCACTCCTGTTTCTACCCAGCAACAGTTGGCAAACACTAGAGACCCGTTCTGCCACGTGTGGAACTCTCTCAGATGTGCCACGTGGAGTTTTTCTCTGGAAAATCCTCCATCATGACCTCTCTCATCACCTTTCTGGTAGGATTGAGTACACCAAGCCACTGTGGTCCTCATGTTATAGGGCTAGGGAATCCCTAGAAAGACTCTGTATCCCTGGAAGGTTCTGAAATGAGGTTTCACATTCATTTCTTTCTAGAGCTTTTCTGATACCCTCCTGCCCTCTTGCTCAAGTCCCACAGAGTGCTATTAACATTACCCAAGCTGAGGAGAAAACAGTTGTCTTCCTCAGCAGGAGCAGAAGACCTTCCTGCAAAGCTTGGTTTTGCTTGAATTTCTGCGATGACGTGTAAGGTGAAATGCCATGTGATGCAGTAGAGGATGCTGCTGTATTAACAATACTCAGGCTGGCATAGTGCCTGGAGACTAGAGAGAAGTGTTCATTCCTCTTCTGTGATTTCTCTTTGACCTTTGTTTTTCACTCTGTTACCTTTTTCTTTCTCCCTCTCTGGAGATCATGAAAGCAAATGTTTAAAAAAAAACAAACCAGGAGCATGATTCATGTTCAGTCAGCTCCAGCCTGATTCGTATAGGATTCTTCTGCAACAAGCTGGAGAAGAGCTTCTGTTCAGTTGTTGCTGGCAGCATCCAGGCTGGTTACAGCAGTGTGGGCATAGAGAGCAGCTGAGGGCATGTGAGTGTCATCACTTCTTAACTGTGGAAGGATTCTATACCTCACTCATGCATAACTTGCAGTTTGCCTTGTTCCCTGCGGTGACCAACTCTGCAGATGGACAGTGACTGACTTCTTAATATGGGTGCTAAGACCTTGGCAGCAGGGTCTAGCATCAGGGATGGTTTATAGTGAGTACCTGTAAGTGTACCCAGGATCTGATTGCCAAACTAAGCCAACAGTTTTGCATCTGATGACTTAGCATCATTATTACTAATTATTATAATAATATTTATCGTTATTATCATTATTTATATGCCAGCTCCCACACCCTGAGCATTTCCACCTCTGGGAGGTCCTGCCTCAGTCCCCCTCAATGGCAACCACCCAGCGAGGGGTCATCCATCCATCCATCCATCCATCCATCCATCCATCCATCCATCCATCCATCCCCCAAACGCACCAGTCCTATCGCTTTTTTTTTTCTTTTTTTCTTTTTTTTTTTTTTTTTTAATTCGAAACGTGCTTTTCAAGCCTCCTGCCTTTAAGAGCGCCTTGCTATTCTGCAGCAAGCGGAGAGCCTGCATCTTACGCCTTGGCATTTGCCGGAGGTTTTCCCCTGCTCTCCTCGGGCGGCCGCCGCTTTGTCCCCCGCCCCGGGGGCTCCGGAGCCGCGCCGGGGCTGCCCCTCCGCGCTCCGGAGGTGGTTTGGGGGGCGCTTTTTTGCCTCTCTCTGAAGGAAAAAGGGGCTGTTCTGCTGCGGGCACCTCTGTCAGCTGAAGGGGGCGGGAGCTGCAGCCCTGAAGTAGAAAAGGAAGACGAAAAAGAAGGTGCGGGGAGAGGGTGAGAGCCCGCCGGACAGCGGGGGAGGCGGAGGGGAACGGGAGCTGGAGGAGGAGGACGAGGAGGCAGGAGAGGATGCGGCGGGGCAGCGATGCGGAGTCCGAACCCCCTTCTGCCTAGGGATAAGGACATTATCCTCCGAGGGGAAGGAGGAAAGTGGGGAGAAGGCGGCCAAGCTCGCACAGAGGCTGCTGAGCATCCCTGGGAACTGCCCCGGGGCTCGCCTGGTATACGAGCAAAGTTTCCCAAGCTCGGTCAGGAGAGGGGAGGAGGCATGTGAGATCCTTCTCCTCCTAGCACCCAGCCTGGATTCCAGACCCGGCCCCTCCGGGACTAGCCGTGGCTTTGCCATCCCCGACTGAAGGGTGAAGAGGAGACCCGGGGCATCCACTCTCTCCATCACCTTCCCCGGTTCCATGCTCCAGCCCAGGTAAGTGTCCTCCCTTTCACACCCCGGGGCTCTCTCTGACCCTGCTGGAGAGTTTCCCAGCACTTTGCCCAGGGAAAAAGTCCTGTGCTTCTCCCACTAGCTAAAGACTGCGTGTGTGTGTGTTTGTGTGTGCCGGGGGTGGTTACAACTGACTGCAATTCCTGTTTGCTGATCACTGTCATTATTTTGCTGTGCCATCATCACGCCTCTAGAAAGGAGACTCATCTGGGGTCTGTCAAATATTTTGGTTGTGCTGCTGTGGTGAAACGGTGGGAAGGATGACAGCTCAATCCACCTCACTACAACTAAGCGTGCTTAGCTGTGTGTGTTGCTGGTGCAGCTGGTATGGCTTTAAATGATGCTCTGAAAATGCTGGCTGACTATGTCAATGTGCCCCTTGAGCTCTAGAAACTCTCTGAGCTGTGAATGAAAGTCTCTGTTCCCTTGAGATTATAGGGTAGGATGGATATTCCCCTGAAAGGAATTACTCTAGCCTCTGGATTTCCATCACTGTAGCTTGGACATACAGATTTCTAGGTGTAGCAGTGCCTGGCAGTAATGCATTTCCAGCTAAAATGTTGTTTGGAGACCAAACCCAGAGTTTACCCAGTAAGAAAAGAACCTGTTTTACACAAAGAGCTCAAAGAGAACTTTCTCCTCTCCTGATGGAAAGGACATTGGTTGTTTTGGACAGAATAATATGACTGGAAAGTAAGTTGGTCATTTTTGAACCTGTTAACTTGGCTAAAGAGGAAGTGGGAAGGTAAAAGTTGCCAGATACCCTCAGGCAAGTCAGCAGTGGGAGGTGACCCATATCAGCAAGTTCTTGTGACTGCAAAGGTGATGGAGAAGGGTCTTTTTCCCCACAGCATCCACCTGTGCTCTAGGAGATAACAGGAGAGAATGAAGATTGGCTATGTGTTGTTGCAGGGTCTTATCAGGTGGAGGATGGTATAAGGCATCATGTGGTTTTGGTCTGGTTTTTGCTTTTTTCTCCACTGCTCTGCTGGCTTTCTCATCCCCATTTCATCTGGTTTCCTGACAGGAATGCTCTGTGTATAACCCCTGCTGTTTTATATGCAGATCAAGTCAAAAGTAATCAGTGATCCACTTTCCAAATGTTGCCAGTCCAAACACACTGTCTACTATGTACTGTTGGTTACCCTATGGTGCATGTACAGGTCATGTCCAAGCTCTGTGATGCATCTGTCTTCTGAGATCTTCTGTTCCCAAGATGATGGGAAAGGTCCCTGCTTCAGGCAGTGTTCCCCTTAAATTCTCCAATGGCTCCATTGCTTTTTGCCAGGAAATGTCTGTTACCCCATGGAGGTGCTCCAAGCAAAGAGGATAGAAAAGTAGTTTTGTCTTGGCATGGCCAGAGCCCTTACCGTGCAGCTATAGAAAGGGTGGGACAAGCCCCAGAGCTGCTCATATGGTTTAAACAACTCCAATTCTCATTTTGACCACTCCAGCTCAATCTGTCCCATGTCCTGGGGATATCTCTACATACATCATGTGAATGAGGCACATTTGTCTCCCTATGCTTTTCTTTGGTGCTATCACAGCAGGCTTGGAGGCTTTCTCACTCAGTCATCCCTAGGTGCCTTTATTCCCCATCTAAGCATGTGCAACAAAACCCCTTGGATTTGTGTTATTACAGCTTCACTCTTTGGTCAGTGTCACGGACCCTTGTGTTAGACTTGTCCCTCTGAGCTGATAAAATGCATGTGTTATAGTCACAGGTGTATCTGAGGAGGTCCAGAACTGGGTTGTGTCACACTGTCTGCAGACTGATACTGATGGGTTCCCAGACACCCAACCCAATGGGCTTTCTAGGAAGATGGCTCCTGGCAAACTACTCCTCACTGCTTCAGCCACAGTCATTTATTTGCAAACTTCTATTTCTCCCTCTTCACTTGCCAGGAGGCAAGTAGCTGCCATTGCCTGACTGGTCTCTTGACACACCTTGGGAGCCTGTCCTAGGGTGGCCAAAGGAGGGGCTGGTGCCTGCTCCAGTCAAGCTGCAGCATGAGAGGTCTCTGTCATTACGTGCCACATCCCTATTTCTGTTCTGTAGATCTGGTCCCTTCTCCTTTTAGGAAGTGGCTATGAATGCCTGGGAAGTTGACAGTACTCACCCTGAGCCCAGCTGGATCATTCTCTCATGCCATTTGTCCTTCCAGAGCACATCTGTGGTTCTCTCTTACCTGCTGGAGTGAGCTGTTCTTGAGTGGGCTGCCTTGATTTATCATTGCCAGTGGTGCCTGAAAAAGCCCTGATGTCCCCTTCCTCCCCTGTTACAACCTGGAGAGGTCTGGGAGGATTTTTCCCAAGTTTTACCCCCTACTCTCACTGGGCTGTAATGATGAACAGAAATTGCCTGTCAGAAAAAATGAGCTACAAGGGATCATGCTGGGTGATACCGCTGCAACCTTGAAAGCAGCCAGAAACCAGCTCTCTTTGGAGTGACTACAGGTGGCTGCTGACAGATGAGATGGGCAACAGGCTGAAGCTCCTCTGGAAAAATCTCAGTGGGAGCACGACCCCTGGTCTCTGCCTTGCCTGGCAGCAGAGGCAGCCGGCTTGTTTGTGCACCCTGCTAGAGCTCAGCAGCTGTGGTGGCTGCCTGGCTCTCTCCTGGGAGAGGGAATTCTTGCAGGGTGGAAGCAGGTGAGTGCTGAGGAGTCAGGAGAGGGATACCTGGTAGAGTGAATCTGTGATGTGATTTAACCTCGAGGATCCATGTGGTTCCCTGTCCTGCACTCTGTAGTGGGAACACATAGGGCACACTGAGGGGGAAGAGCCATGCTGGGGTACCTGCAGCTTGGTGTGCCAAAGATTCAGACTGTAGGAACTGCTTTGAGAACAGCATGTATGTGTGTGTGTCTTTAACCAGAATGTGTTTGCTGCTGGTCTGGGGCTGCTGAATGAGGCAGAGTGAGGGCTCCAACTCACAGCAGCATGCCAGGGTTCCCAGGCAGAACAAAAGCACACTGCCGGAGAAACGTACATAGATGTTAGCCTGGCTAATGGAGAAAATGCCCTTTCTTATCTCACTCAATTCTCCTGAAAAATCTTAGCCTGCAGAGAGGCTCTTCCCCAGCCAAGCATCCCCAGATGGGGAAGGATTTAATCATTTTGCATGCTTGTCCCTCCATCAGCTCCAGGTGATGTCTCACCGAACAGGAACTTCCCTGGAAGTTCACTGCTGCACTTCATTCAGGTTTAAACAAAAGCCCAAGCCAAGGAAATGAGATATGACATGGGATAGAGCAGAGGAGAGCTCTGCCTCAGCTGGAGGTAGAGGAAAATTTTATAACCTGGGAAATATGTTGAAAATGCCCGGCTGATCCCACTGGCACGCTCCAGCATGGTGGGTGACGTTTTGAGGTGGGTTTGGGTTTTGGTGGGGTTTTGGGTTTGTTTTCTTTTTTTTTCAGTTTAGTGGCTGCAGAGTGTTAATAGCACAACAGTGATTCTCAGCTCTTGTGGTAGAAACCAGTGTGGTATCAGTTTTCCCCTGGCAACCCTTTTGAAAGTGATTTGAGAGCAGAGGAGGGAAGAAGCTAGGGAGCCAGGCAGGGGAGTAGGAGAGAGGAGATGGCTATTGTTTGCAATTAGGCTGGGAAGAGAAATGCTCTCCTGCCTGTAAAATCAAAGGCACCACCATCAAACTGCTGGCAATTTGGCTTCCCAGTGAAGTACAGTGAACACAAAGCCAACTCTTATCACATCCAGCAATCTCCCCATCCAATCTTCTCCAACAGAGAAGCTGTTGTTGTCAGTCAGGGCTATATGTTCCTGCCTTGGGTCCCTGGCAGATCTCACAGTCTTTTTTTCAGCTTCATCAGTTTCCATGAACCTCCATCCAGGAGCTGGTGTTGCTTGGGCATGAACCTTGCACAAATTTGGGTTTACAGTTGCCAGGGAAAGCAAGCTGTGGGTGATGACAAACACTGTGAGTCCGGCTACTGTCCAAATGGACAGCAGAATATATTGCTTGTCCCAAAAAGCCTATATTTTCAGAGAAAGCTGGATGGAGTAGGAGAAGAGATGTATGCAGCAGGTTGCAAACCCATGTGAGAAGCATCTGAGCTCATGATGTAGGTCTGTCTGTCCAGCTACACCGCTGTGATGCTCTGCTGTGGCTCAGACTCTAGGCAGAGCCAAGTATAGGCTCTGAGTTATCACATGCCCAGATTCACTTGGACATCATCCATCTGGATGGCAGAGGGCATTGAGCACACTTTGAGCTCCATGCTCCGACCAGAACCTGGCTGCACATGACCACCAAGGATGGGGAGAGCCCAGCCTTGACAGCATGCCTGGGTTTGTACTTAGTTGTTGGTGACAGCAAGCCTGGAGAAGACACTGGTCACCTTGAACAGTGGTGGAACAGTGCCTTCCATATGTTGCTCTAACACTTGCATGCTTTTCTGTTCCTCTCCAGGGATTTCAAGGCAGCAGGAGAACATAGCTAGCCTTCTCAACACCGTGTACCATCTGTGACGACTGAAGTGACCTCTTGAAATCCATCTCAACATGTTCAGTGAAAAGAGCAGTGCCTCTTTGTCCCAGAAACCCATCCAGAAAAAGACACGACCTCAGGGCCTCCCCTCCCCTGCTCTCTGCTGCGCTTGTGGACTTTGCATCATGCTAGCAGGGATCAACATCACTTTAGTGGGAGCATTTGCTTTTGGGACCTTCCTCCCCGTGAACAACCCTCCCATCATCATAGGACCCATCTTGTTGGTGGTGGCCTTCACATTCTTCGGTGCCTGCTGCATCTGCAGCCGAAGGCCCCCAGCTCATGGGTCCAGGAAATCCAAACCAGGTTCCAACATTGGGCTCATCAAACCTGGCAACACAGCCTTTGAAATTGAAACTAGTGAGCACACAGTGCAGGATACCACAGCTGTTCAGCTGAGCCCCACCAATTCCCCCATCTCCTCAAAAAAGTCCACACCAGTCCACGAGAACACGAAGACTTGCAAGCTCTTCACCATGGAAGGCAATGGGCCGGTGGCCAAGTACACCACCGGCGGAGAGGCGATACAGCTCAACTTGCCCAGGGACCTGGCTGCATCCTAAAGCCAGGCAGAGCTTTTGTTAGCAGCCAGCCAGATGTTGCAATGGGTGGGCTGGAAATCTGTGGTGTACCATCGGTCAGAGGTGTGGGGAAGGTGCTTGTGAAAAGTCAGCGGACAGAAAGGTCTCTCTGAATCAATTTAAGGAAGGTGGATGCAACAGAAGAAAAAAAAATAATCCAGATTATTGCTGAAAGGAACACGCCTATGACATGGCTTTAGAAAGAGAATTGATAATGACTTTGGTGTGAAAGGTTGACTCTCAGATCCTGGGAAGACACCACGTTGGGGTGTTTTTTTTGAGCAGATAGAAAGAGGAGAATGGATTAATTTGCCTAGCATAACGTGGAAATGTGATGGCTGGGAGAAGGGGCTACACGGGTCTGACAAATGATGCTCTCTCTTCTCAGAAGTGAAGCAATTCTTGAACTTCAAAGAAGCAGGAATGCAGTAAATTACAGCTTGCTGCCACTCAGTCACAAGATGATTTCAGCATTTTTAATGCCAGGCTTTTGGCAGTAGTGACAAAGCTATGTGTTTGCTATTGAAAAAGCAGTGTGAAACGATGTCCCCTCCCTTGAAAACCCTCACCCTGCTTTTGCAACCCATTATAAGAGACAATGATCACAATTAGCACAGTATTTTCCTCTTGTTTTAATCAGGGTGGTCTGTAGCTGTGCTGCTTGGGACCCACCTGTTTTAGAAGGTTAGCCAGGCTCAATCCTTGGGGATGAGCTCTTGGAGTAACTGGAGGTTGGCCAGAATCTGCAGATGAAATCTTTGGGCAATGACTACCGAGTGGTAGGCAGGTTCCTTTCCATATTTGTGTGGAAGGGTGGTCTGGAGCAAACATCGGCTTGGGGCAGAGGCCAAATAACTCCATGGACTTCAGGATAGCTGGTCTGGAAGACAGTGACTATATGTCCTTCCCTGCAGTGCCTGCAAGATCCGTTACACACAGTGGGCAATCAGGAGCGGATCTCCTTGCTGCTAGAAACTGGCTGCTCTACTTGGGCTTGCAAAGCAATGAGATGAGTTTGCAGAAGAGAATTTATCAGCACCTGTTTGATGCAGACACCACTTCTGCCCCAGAAGGACCCTGATTTGATGGATAAATTCTGAAAAGGGGCTGGGAAGATGGTGCTGTGCTAAAGGGCCTTTGCTCTGACTCCTGTAGAAGCTGTTCACACATTTGATGAGATGGGACTGGGGTGGGGAAGGACAGCCATGTTAGGCTGGACCAGCCTGCGAGGAGGCATCAGCAGGAGAGTGGATTCTAAGTAGGAATGGCTGCATAAGTTTTCTGTTTATGGAACTCCTAGATTTGAAATGGGGACCTTGGGACTTTGAGTGACTCATCAGTCATATAGACACGAGAGTCACCATACATCATTCCAAAGACCCAGCAAGCCCAGCAACCCATTTCAGACAAGTCCAAGAGCAAAGTCTGGAGAAGAGCGTAAAGATGGGGCAAAGCCAGGGTGTTGCTTGCCTGAAATGCTCTCCCAGCCCTCGATGCACTATTGCTTAGGAGGTTCTTGAGATGGAAATGGTTCCTGCCTCTAGCAGCCTTAAATGGATTTCTTCTTCATTAAAGTTGAACCTTTCATCACGTGTCATCCTGCAGCAGGGAGCTTCACAGTTTAATGGGAGGCTGGAAATTTATCTATCCTTGTCTTATTTTTAACCTGCTCCCTACTAATTCCCTTTGCCACAAATTTCCTGGATTAGAAGGGTCAGCACACAGCCTGTGCCCCTCCACCATTCAGGTTTTCTGGGATCTTTGTCATGTTTTCTTCAGTCGTCCCTTTCCTGTGACATCCTTGTGAAGTCATGTCCTTGTAGGCAGAGGGAGGCCATGCTTCCCATTCAGCCCAGCATCAGCAGTTTGCTGAGTACCACACATCCCTGAGGCTTTAGCCAGCAAAGAGGGGTGTATGGGGATGTGAGAGGGATGAAGGGGAAACACTGGAAGAAAGGGAGATGTTTTGACATGGCCATGACCATGCTTCATGGCCAGGCTGAGAGGGCTACATGGCTGGTGTGCAGGGTTAAGCAGTAGCATGTGGGGTCATGGGGAAGCTAATGAGAAGAGCTGTGGTGATGCATGAGGTGTCCTGGTTGTGCTTCAAAGCCACTGTGCAGCTGGTGGCCACTTTGTGAGCTCGGGTAGGACAAGGTGGAATTTCATTCCTTAGTCAGAGGGAATCAGTTTGTCCTCATGTGGGTCCTCCTTGAGTGCTCCAACAGTTTGCTACCTTGAACAGCTCCTTCCACATCAAGCAGTCACATCAGTGTGATTTTAGCAGGGCTGGTCTACTGGCTAGGAGGGACAGAAGCAGGCCTGGGAGAAGGATGTTTTGTGTTGGCCTGGTGAGATATGGGAACAAGTCTTTGATACAACTGCCAGGTCCTGGGAAAAATCATTTAATTGTGCTGCTGCACAGCTCCCTGCCTGTGTGGGAAGAGAAATATCTGCTCCCAACTCCACTTAAAGATGCTTTAAAGATGAACATATCACCAAGCAGCAGGGTTGGTATCAGCACACCTGAGTCTGGAGACTGCTTGGAGGCAGATGAGTGTGTATGGTCTGATCTCGACGTGATCTCCTTCCCAGCTCATTTTCATGGGTGAGCTCTGCCTCAAGCACCAGCTGCCCTTTGGCACACAGGAACTGCTGTGCTGAGCAAAAGGCTTCCAGGATTTCTACCTGCTGGTGACTGTAGCAATTAAACAAAATAGCTTGCTGATGTCGGTTTGATTCCCAGCTTGCTGGCTCACCAGTCTTCTGGAATAGCACATGATAGGCTGGAAGTCCTTTAGAGGCATTGCCCACATGGATATGGTTACCACAGCACTTCTCTTTGAGCACTTGGAGCAAAACAATAGCAAAGTCAAGTGGTAACCATACAATTCCTTCCTGCACTCACTGAAGGCTTGGACACCAAGTCTGGAGGGTGTGTACTGGAACTGGTCCTGCACCTGCACCATTAAATGCTGCCAGTGGTGGATAACACAGTAGCAGACCCCACAGAAGGTGTAGTCACAGGCCCTGTGGGCAGGAACGGGGGCAGAAGCAGGACTTTGAGGGTCAGCTAGGGGTTTACTGTGTTTCACACTTGTGTTGTGGTCTCATGGCCAGTACCATACAGGGAACCCTGACACAGCCCTGGGACCCCCTGTGCTGCACACACCAGTGGCTGTAAAGCCCATGTTGCTCTGGGAGCTGATGCCTTTGGGACCTAAGAGATGACAAGGAGCAGAGATGACACCTGGGCGAGCAGAGCTGTAGGACCAGTGAGATGCTGTTCCCCTGGCATGGTGGGTCAGTATGCCAAGCCATGACCCCAACTGCCTGCCTGCACAGCAAGGTGGGCATGGAAGCATCTGCTGCCTTCTGAAGCATGAGTGCCCTGCTTTTGCCTTTTTCTACGTTGCCACATCCATCTGTCTGCCTTTGTGATCGGCTGTGACTAATACTGTTGTGAACCTTGTGCCTCCTTGTGTAGTGGGAGACAGGGAGAGTTTCTTGTTCTCCAAATCAGAATTTCTGGTGTGAGTCTTTTTTTAAAATTACTGTTTACGTGTGTGCAGTATGGAATTTGGAAAAGACAGACCCATTAAAATAATTGCACTCAATGAGCATTTGCCCTGCCTGCTCTTTCACTCTACCAACCACTTTCTCCCTTGCCCTGGGACTGTGTGTGCCCCAAGGCCACTTGTATATATATTCTACCTCATGCTCCCCACCCTCCTGCTTAATTTTCTAGCCAGCACAACCAGCTGCAAGGAAAAAGCATCCCTAAGAATTCAGGATTCCTCTCAAATGCCATTGTTCCTTGAAGCCCTTGTTGCCTAAACATTACTCCTACCACAGATTCCCACTAATATTGATTTGGGTAAAACAATAGCCCAATTTAGCCTTTTTTTTTTTTTTTCTGCTTGTGTGTGTTAACCTCCAGATATGTACCTGAACAGGCCAGATGTGAGTTGTGGGCCTCCAGTTTACTAGGGACATGGGAGGAGGAGATTGATGGTCTGGGGTGGGTGAGGACTGTGGGCTGTTTTGAATTGAACCTTCCATGTGATAAAGGACTGGATTGGATTATTTCAACTGATCCATTCCAGACCTGGGTATTGATGATGTTTAATTTATGGTGCAGGGAAGGGGTAGAAGCTGTATCTCTGGGTGTTTGTGTGTGTCTAGAATTGGTGCCATCACCTTTCCATGCTCCTTCTGGACTTAGCCCAACGTGGTTTCTTGGAGATGAGTCAAGGGGGAAAGCACAGTGAGAATAAAGAGGATTTGAGAGCCTTGCAAATTCACCTCGTCAAAGGGCTTCTCTCCCATGTGCAGCCAAGTGATTTGAGACGAGAGAAAATCTCTCCATTCCAGGCAGCCTGGCTGGTTAAAGACCTGGGAAATGAGCTGGCTAAGAAGGCTCCACTAACAATGTGTGTAAAATGAAAACCTGCTCCCTTCAGAAAGGAATTTTTTTTTTTTAGGCCATTAGGAAGAACTCCCTGGAAGGGTTTTTCTTTTTTAAAAGTGGGACCAGAGAGAAAAGCAGAAAGGAGGGGCTGCTGAGCACCCACAGATGCCCTCCTGGACTTGCAGCTTGTAGCATTCCTGCCACAGCAGCTGCCCAGTGCTAACCTGGACTATGAGCTTCTCTCTCCATCAGAAAGAATAAAACAGAAACATTAGATGGAATGTAATTAGCTTTTTCTAATTCTAGGCCCATATTTATTCATGGCTAGTTTATTTCCTTGTGTCAACAACTGCTTTTAACCAAGATACCTTTTGGCCTCCTGAAAATTTCTACACCTGAAACATTTCAGATCTGTTGCAAATTTCCCAGAGCTTCCCCTGCACTAGGTTGAGCTGGCTGACCCCTTTCATCTTTCCCTCCTGTGAAATCCTCACCCTTCCCCAGGAGCCCCCAGCTGTCTCTCTGAGTTATCACTCTGATTTTGGCTCAGGAGCTCCAGGAATGCTCATGAACTGCAATTCTTTTGCGTGACTCCAAAGTCTACAGAAAAGGTACAAACCATCTAGGTCTCACTTGTGCAAGAAAAGGGGCATTTTTTTTTCCCATGGACAAATCCTGGAAGAGTTAAAAAAAAATCCATGAAAGAGCAAAAATATCCATGAAAATGTGGAATTTCCATTTGCAAAGTCTCTGTGTTATAAAAAATCAGGAGCTCTTATGTCATTAGTCCCCAGTGAGTCCATAGCAAATGTGCTCAACTTAGAGGCTGAAAGGCTGGTTTTCTCCAACTGTCAGATGCTGTCAGCTCAGATGAGCTTCCCAGGGGCAGAGACCCTCAGGTACCACTGGCTGTCCCACTACAACATGCTCTTGTATATGTGTTTTCTAATACACCTGACTCTCAGACCAAGGACTTCAAAGAGCTCCTTGTTTGGGGTGGCCTTGGAGCAACTCCCTGCCTACATCCCCAAGTTGATGTGAAGCCATAGCAGGATGATTGTCCTCTGCAGCAGCACCCCCCTCTAGATGGACCAGGGATATGGAATATCTCCCTGCTAAAGTCTTACACCATTTGCTCTCTCACACTTGATGGGTTTTTTCATTTTAATATAAATTCAAAACTCTCAGAGACAGGTTCCATACAGTGGCGATCAATTTGGGGGCTTCTGCTGTTCCAGCTGCCCCCACTGCTGACCTGTGGAGCTTGAGCAAGGAGGAGACCACTGCTCACACATGATCTCACAGTGAACTACTGAGCTGCAGAGGACAGCTGGACCATCAGGGCAGGTCAGCAAGCTTTGCTCCTTACAGACTCATTAGCATGGCTTTGGTTAGTCTGATTTATGAAATCTATGGAGAGGAGATATTGCCATTTCCATCAGCAGACCTCCTGCTATTTGTAATCACTCCCTGTCTCCATCTGGGACCTGCACACACTGACACAGCTGCGAATTCTCAGAGCACAGACTGTGTCAGGGCTGGGAGGATGGATTATATATTTCAAGGAATCCTAAGGAATACAAAGAGTCCCCAGGAGTTTTTCCAGGGAACATATTTTTATCAAGAAATTCTGATTTCTTGAAATTGGCCCGACCCAAGAAGACACTGGTTCTCATGGTGCTTTTGCCAGGAAAAAACCTTCCCATGTTCCAAATGAAATTTCCAAGCCAAACACTTGAGAACTGCTTTATCATTCCATCCTCCAGGCACCCCTAAAAGACCTTACTGGGCTGTGCCACCACGAGGACCAAGCTACAAAGGCAGCTTTGGAGCTACAGGCCCTCTGCACAGTCAGATCCAAAAAGCCAGATCTCTCTGCACTGGATCTTTTAATAAGCCATGTCTCCAGAGATCTCTGTGCCCTCCAAAGACCATTGCAGGAGGTCTCTCCACTGAAATCTTTGCTGGAGTTTCTGGCATCAATCTGCTGTGACAGTGATCACAGCTTTGTGTGTACCTCTCCGACCTGTTGTCAGGTGGATATTTGATGAAGTTTGCCATAAAGTCAGACAGAAAGATTATTTTTTCTGCAGGCACATAGAGAAGATGCTTCTTCTGGAGATAAATCCTCCCCTGTTGCTATCTTGATATGAGAAATCTGTATGGTTCATCTTTTTTATCTCCAGCTGAGCACGGCAAACATGAAGCTGTGATTAGGTGCTGATCCTCCTTCTCCTGTTGCAAGTGGCTGGTGCTTTATCCTGTTTGTGGTCTCTGCGGCTCTCCACTCTCCATTCAGAAACAGATTTTGCACCTCAAAATGACATGCTGCTGGGAAAGGCAAAGGTCTGGCTTCTGAAGCCTCCTTAGGGCTGGGCATATTGCTGCTGCCTGCATCCTGTGGCTGCTGTGAAAATGCACAGCCAGATTTGGGTTCTGGGCTGGGAACATTTCACGGGGCCACCAAGTTCACTGGAGAAAAATAACCTGTGTCTGGCAATGCAGCTGTACCTGGGAGCAGCTGAGCTGTTTGCTCAAGGGAGGTAAATCCAGGCAGCAGAGCATGGGAAGCTCCCTGAGGCTGCCCTCCCAGCTTCATGCTGCATGGTGGTTTCCAAACAGCTTTTCTTTGTTATCCTCCATCTGAAAAAAAACAACCAGCCCTCAAAGTTTTGCTGCTTAAGCCCTTTTTCATGTCCATAAATGCCAGGCAATCCCTCTGGATGTAGTCTTACACCACAGCAAGGAGCAGTGGTCTATTCCACACCTCCGGTGCTTTCCTATGGAGGTGCATGTGAGGCAGTCCCTGCTCTGGGTAGGGAGGAAGACAGAGGGACAGAAAGGAAGCTGAAGCACAGAGCTGAAAAGGGGGTCTCAGTTCAGATTGATGCATCCATCCTTCTTTTCCCAAAAGATACCGACCCCCCACCCCGATTCCCAACATCCACAGCATCCTGGGGCAAGGGCTTCCAAGGCTTAACCCTGTGTTGTGTGGAGACCCACTTGTTTGTTCATCCTAGCTTCATTTGAAAGAGGAGGAAAAACTGTCTCTTCTCTCAGTTAAACCTCAAACCACATATTTTGGGTATGCCAGATTTGGACACTCAATAAATGACTGTAGATTTCCTTATTCATGGCAGCAGTCTCCAAGGGTGAGAAATAGAGAGATGTGTTTTCTCTGCAGGGAAATGAATGATGAACTTACTGAAGGATCCTGTTGGCTGTTGTTCTCCTGGCATGATGCATTTCTCTGGCATAACGCTGAATTTCCCAGAAGCTCTGGGCTACATATATTTTCATAGAGCCTCATTAAAAACATGGCTTCAGTTCTGAAAATCACATTTGTTCTAAATAAGAGCTGTCTGCTGGGAGAATTAATTCCTCTGACTTAAGTCACCTCCCTGGAAGTGTTGCTGTTGTCTTCGATTTCATGGCTCAGATGATTACACTTTTCCAACACCCAAGAATAACAAGATTAGGGAATTTGTGGCAATGAAGGCAAAGAGGAGGAACAGGGTTGGAATAAAAGGAAGATAAATTGAATCACCCCGTTCGAAGAAAAGGAAGCGGCTATTTCATAGGAAGAGTTTTGCTTTTGGGAATTACAGCAGGGAAAACTCCCCCCTTGAACCAAGTCTCTTAATCGTGTATAGTCTAAAATCCATCAGGCTCATTGTCACATTCTGTTCATCTGAAAAGCTTTGTGATCCTTAGATATGCTATTTAAAGCTAATTTGGGAAGTATTTAATCCAATGTTGTGAATTTATCAATTAGTGGAAAAATGAGAGTAAATTGGCAGGAATTGAGGTCAAACAGTCCATTGGTGTAACTGCAGCAGCACTGCAGCAGTGGTATGGTCTTCTTCTGCTTCTCATTTCTGGCCAGACCTTTCTGGTGGGTTGCACATCCTCATGAAGAATAGACGAGGGGTCTGGGGGGGAAACCTGCTGTCTAGAGATGAGCGAAACCACTGGGGAAAAATACATACAGATGTTTTGGTCCACATTTGAAAGTGATCTTGTTGGAGACATGAACGTCCAGAGATGGCAGTTACCATCCACCAACCAGCAAGGCACTGGGCATCCCTCCACCCCTGAGCAACTGGGAGGGAAATCCAGGAGAGTGGCTCAAACTGGTTCATCTTCCCTGGAGATAGAGGCAAGCTGAGTACAAGCCCATGAGCTACTCACAGGGCATGTCCAACGAAGTGGCACTCCAGGCTGCAGGAGAGGTGGAGAGCTTGCAAGACCGTGCTGAAACAGAGGATGCCCAGAGTTTGCCGATTGGGAATGAGGACATGCTGAAATGCAGGTGATTTCTCTATGGGCATGTGGATACATGTGTGTATGTGGGCTCCCCACACTCTTACTCAAAGGAGCAGCAAGCTGACTTTTCATTGCAATGCCAAGGATGGGAAGGAAACCCTCCCTGGGAGGGAAAACTGCTTAAGGGAAAAGCTCTTTTTTGGTGACACCGGGAGCACTTTAGCAGGGCTAACACTCGCAGCATCATTAGGCTTAATGTTTCTGTTATTTGTGCTGTCAATTCTCTTAATGGCGCTCCAGCAGCATGGAGTGGAGTGAGTCATAAAAGTAATTATTAACTAGGCTATGGCACTGAAAAGGCATTCGAAGTTTAATTCAGCGCCAGCCCTGGTCGATGTGGATGGTGTATGTTCCCTAATGAGGAGGTGCAAAGTGCGTTTGCTGAAGAGAGAAGAGGAGAAAGACCGCTTGGTGGGAAATATTTTGCCTTATTATCTTCCCAGGGAAATACATAGCAGCAGGTGGAGGCAGTGAATAGCAGTGAAGGCATAGATCCTGCTCTCCCCTACTTTTAAGGGCACTTAAAACACAGGCAGTCTTGGGTTTACTGTATCAGTGCCCCTGAGCAGAGACTGATACAGGCACCCAGCAGTGTCAGGAGCTGTATGTATGAGGAATGTCAAGAAGTTGTGGCTGCCACCAAGACCTGGGAGGCTGAACAGAAATACACAGGCAAAAAGGTGGAAGAAAGGAATGAACATTTCCATTTTGAGGGTAGGGAAGTGGATATACTGAGCAATGCTGAGCCCTCCTCTTCCTTCATACCCAGGACTGACATCTGTCTGCCCCTGCACTGCAGCATCTCAGCTCATCAAAACAACATTAAGCTCATGCTGCATGAAAGGCCAAGTTGCTTTCCCCAGGAGTAGTGAATTTAGTTGGCTCAGGAAGGGACTTGTCAAAGGGCCCAAGCAGAGGAGATGGGCAGGAGCCCATCCAAGGATGGAGGAATGGACAGGTGGGAATTTTTATTTTGGAATGAATAGGCAGCAATGGGAAGAATAGCCCCCAAAACTCCATCTAACCCAGACTGTACTTGAACACTAGCAGAATGATGAAGAGAGTAAAGAAACATCATTTGATCTATCATTTGAGGTGTCATCTCCATAGACATTGCCCCATGGGTGGGCATGGGGTGATCCCAGCTCACCTTCATAAATCACTGATACCACCTCTGGTGGGGTGAGGGAGACTCAGGCGAAGGGAATTCACCAAAAGCAAGGACTGAAGGGCTGGTCTGGCTTTTGTTTCATATAAGTGAACCACCAAAATACCTCAGACTCATTTGGCTCTCAAATTCACTTGTGGTTGGCCATAAACTTGTGATGATTTTGGGGAAACCTACATGCAGGAACTGAGGTCCTATGCCATGACTTTGTGTTGCTTATCCTAGCTCATTTTCATGAGGTTTGAGGCAAATAGCGTTCCTTCTGTTTTGTCTATCCCCAGGTTACCCCAGCCAGTGATGGGGATCTAACAGATTTTGTGTGATACTGAGAAAACATGGGGAGGGCCCCCTGCTGGGTTAGAAAAGGATGCAGTTTAGCTCTGCAGTGCCTGAGGCTGGCTCACAAGCTCAGGAGAGAACATCAGGGAGGCAGCTTTCGCTGCTTGACCAGGAAAATGAGGACCCCCCAGTGTTGCACATCTGCTGGGCAGGATCCAGCTCTGCCAGGCTTGCTGGCAGCCTGGGGTCACTCTGCAGTCCTGGCTGCTGAGCTCCAGTCAGCAGCTCTCATTTGTGTGCGATCTTCCACCATTAAACAAAGCCACACAAAAACCTCTTCAATCATTTCCCAATTAATCCCTCTGTTTCCAGAACCTTGTTTAAAGTTTATAGGGTAAGAGATATTTCTACAAAGACCTTTTATCTGGACTGGAAGGTGGAAATTGGGTGTTAACAATGAGAAAAAGAGTGGTCCCAAGAGCATACTGGCCATGTTGTGTGCCTCACCAGGTGTTCACCAAGTGGGGTGGTTGAATTGCCATTGATTCCCATAAAACTCTTACTCTTTGGGGCATGTAGCTCTAACTTACTGTCTGTCCAGCTCTGAGTTTGAACTTGTCTCTATGTGTAAGGATAAGCTAACTTGAATCTCTTTTGTCCCTGCTACAGTTTGCCTCAGCCTGATTTCTTGATGCTCTGAGGCTTCCCTCCCTGTTGCACCATGAGGATGGTCCACTGCTCCCCTTGGTCCTTGCTCCAGCCTTGTTGGTGGTGTCCCAGAAGCCACATGTAAGCTGATCTTCAGCAAGGTGGATGTGAGCTAACTCTTTGCTTCTGGGTTGGACTCTGCCCAGGATGAGGTGAATCTGACACGTGACACTGAGTGCAAATCAGGTCAAATGACTTAAGTTCTCTGGGGTCTTGATGCTATGATAGGCAGTGGTCTGCCAGACCTCTGTTTTCTGAAAACCTGATGACTATGCCAAGACACAGTCCTAACAGGTGTGCTCAAGTGGTGTGCTCAAGTCACCTTTTTCAAGGTGAGATCATAAAATCACAGGTGAGATGCAATCTTTGATGGGTTAACAGCAGCTCTGAGGGTTTGGCATCCAGGAACAATTGAGTATCAGCCCTACATATAGATCAAACAGACCATACCCAGCTGTTTCCCCAGGGGGAGCAAATTTGGGCTTGAAAATTCTGGAACTATTCCACTGAGATAAAATGCAATGGGGTCAGCTTCAGCTCCCTGTTTTCCTAAGTTGATGAGCTTCCCTGTTAGCTTAAGTTGACGAGCTTTTGGTTGTAGTGGCATAATATCACTTGGAGCATACACACCACCACTAATAACTAGACCCCTTTTGGTTACAGACCTTCTAATTTCAAGGAAGACATGTGTTTGAAAAGTGTGGCCAGAATGGGAATGCTGTCCTGCCTGTCTCCCAAACTGTTTTATGGCCAGGTCACCTGGTCATCACCTACTGGGAAAAAACCCAACAGTAAGACATTTAGGTCTTAACCTAAAAAAAAAAATTACCCAAAGGATTTCAGAAACCCACTTTAGAATAACAATGTTTATCATGTTCCTGAGTCAGAAAAACATACAGCCTTGTATCTTTGGTCTGCTAATTTCAAAGGGTTTTGATCACAGCTCCCCATATATTCTTTTTGCTGAGCTCTTACAGTTTCCTCTGCATCTTTCCTGCCCTTGCCTTTCCCTTCTGTGTTCAATATCCCAGAACAATGAAACTCTTGCAGAAAAAAAAAGACGGTGAAAAACAAGGACTTTCATCAAATATGTTAGTGTTAGGGTGTCAACATATTGTACTTGGACCTGCTTTGGTGAGAAGTTCTCAACAAGCTCTGCTCAAGGCTTCACATTTCACTTCAAGGTTTATTAGGACTGCAGAGCTCACTGTGCTTCTCAGTGTAAATAACTCTGTTGTTTCCATTCAGACTGACACCTCCAGCTGCCCCCAAAAGCCAAGTTCCACAGCAGCAAAAAAAAAAAGGAAAAAAAAAGCTTTAATAGTCTTGGCGTTAATTAACTCCCTACAGCAAAAGCCACTTTGGCTGTAACGGACGAGTGGCTTTCAGATATGCTATTTATCAGCTCCCTAAATGTAATCAGAGTCAGTTTGATCCAATTAGATGCTAAACAGTACAGGATAGTACCACACAGCTTGTGTGCATCAGCTCCCAGGGCAAGGAGATGCAATGCTGAACTGCAACCTTCCCGTGTAGGATTCAATGTCATCCTTCAGTTTCTGTGACTAAGGTCCTTGATGCCCCAACAAACACTTCAGTGTCTACCAAAGGCTGGGCCTGTGACTTGGCTGCATGCCATGTGGGCTACCCTGATGATTCTTCCAACTTGCCCAGGAGTTCATGGAACAGAATCACAGAATGGTAGGTGTTGTAAAGGACCTCCTGGAGATCATCTAGTCCAACCTTGCTGATAAAGCAGGATCACCTCGAGCAGGTTGCATAGGACAACATCCAGGTGGGTTTTGGTATCTCCAGAGCAGGCAACTCCACAATCTCTGGGCAGCCTGTCCCAGTGTGCCACCTTCCTCATAGTGAAGAAGTTTTTCCTGATGTTGAGATGGAACCTCTTGTGTTCCAGTTTATGCCTGTTGCTCCTTGTCCAGTCGCTGAGTGTCACTTAAAAGACCCTGCCCCCATCTTGTTTATAAGGTTGTTTATAAGCATTGGTGAGATCCTGTCTCAGTCTTCTCTTCTCCAGACTGAACAGACCAAATTCTCTCAGCCTTTGCTCAAAGAAGAGACGCTCCAGGCCACACACAAACCTGACCCCACTGTGGATAGGCTGTCCTTCCCCAGAGCCACCTGTTTAGTGTGGAATTCATTTACATTTCATTTATGTGCTTGTGTTTTCTTCAGCAGACAGGCTATGAATTATTGCCTGATCTGTTTTTCTGTTCAGGAGGTTGTGAGGGCCTAGTTAAACAGAAAAGAATATGCAAAATGAAAGGTGACTTTCCACTTGAGCAGTGCTGAAGATTAGAAACACCAGACAGAAAGAAAGAGCTTTTACATCAGTGCCTGCCAAGCTTTTTTGCCCTGAGTTTGGTGTTTATATAAAATTATCATCAAGCCATAAATTTAACTGAAAACTGACAGTCTGAATGACAGACTTCCCAGCAGTCAGGGGTTGAAATAGATACTGTTCAGGTGAGCACATTAGGAGGTGGGTTTTATCCAGAACATCAGGCTGATTGATGAGGATGTACCAACATCAAAAGCGCTGTCTGCTTGAGCGATGAGTTGCTTGAAATGGGTGGCGTGTGTTTGATGGATGCCAGAGATCTGATCCTGAGCAGGCAGAGATGGTAGGTGGGTCCTGAGCAAGGAGACACTTTATAGAGCAGGAGATGGACTGGAAGAAGAGCTGAGAGCCAGTGGGCACAGGCATGGACTATAATTGGGGTTGGGGCTGGGGGTTAGGCCAGAAGGTGACCCAGGAACTACCTTGCTGATTAGCTCCTGGTAGTGTTGTCAGTATGTCAGATGGGGAGTGCACCCTGAGAGGACCACTTTGGGTGGGCACTGCTAAGGTTTGCTATGAGCAACTTGATCAGAGGTTAAAAGCAGATGCACCCCAGGTGAGAGGGACTGGGGTTACTTTAGCACTGCAGTGGTGTCACTGTCACCGCCTGGCAGATGCTGTAATATCCTGGAGCAGTGAAGGCAAACCAGCACCATGCTGGTGTTTGGCAGAAGAGCCAGCATTGATGGGTCTCATTTCCCACTGAATTGCTGCTTTCTACCACGCAAAACCAGATAAGCTCCCAGTAACTCCAGGGCTGTGTCCATCCTTCCAGGCTGGCTGAGCCTGTGCCATCCAGGTCTGCCCCTCCCTGGGTGCCCACACCAAGTGTTCATGCATCACCTCTTTCTCCTCTACCCGCTTCATTCTCCTCCAGAGCTCGAGGGACCTGTGATGAGCTTGTGAGCCAGAGAGTTGCTCTCTTCCTCTACATTTTTTTCCCTTTTATTTTTCTCTGTCAGCTGTATCAGCCGGTCTAATAAAAGACACTGCCTCTCCCTATAAACCTTGCCTCTAGAGACTTAACCGCACTGAGGTTGCTATAACAACAACCGAGCTCTTTGCCAGCAAGAAATGGAGGAAAAAGGTACTGGGAAGACCAAGAGAGCTCAGCAGAGAGACAAACATACACCCTCCACACCCCTCACACCACTCCCACCACCACCTGGGAAAAGGCAGAGAAACACGAAGAAGGAGCATCTCCAGGGAAAGAGGTTTTCAGGTCCCAACTGTGGTCAGGACATAGGACCCTCCCCACGACACACATGGAGCTCATGTCCTGGGTGAATGTTTGCCTTGTTCAGGTTATAAGCCTTGTGGGGTTTCTGTATGGAAAGGTGCTGGGTTTAGTGCCCAGACCTCATTCATGGGGCAAAGTTCCCATCCTGTGCAGGAATGAGATAGGTGACAAGGGTGCTGATGAGGTGTTGGAGAAAACCAGGCACTTCCAGAGGGTGAATGGATGCCATGTGCCCCTCTGGATGCAACTGGCCAGGAAAGGTGTCCCCTGTCCCTAAGAACAGCCTGTTTAAGCTGTGGGAGTGGGGCTGCTGTGTTTTCTCGAACTGAAGAGAGACAGGGAGGGCTCAGGTGAGGAAGAGGAGGTAAAAACTGCCAGGGAGAGCACACAAATGCTTGTAGGGGATGCTTGTCCTACAAAATATTGAATTAAAAGCAGGGAAAAAATGGTAGGGGAGCTTATCAGGAGTAGCTATAGATACCTACAGACAGGGCCACTCTTCTCCATCCTTTTCTGTTCTTTGTAGCTGATTGCAAATGCCACAGTGAAGCTCTTCTAACTCTATCAGCTAGGGGCTTACTTGAACCAAATCTTCATTTTTCCCTCCCAAGTTATGGATTAGGGGCTCTGAATTGTTAAACAGCTGAGGATTGCCAAGAATAGAGAGTTTGTTAAGCACTCTGAGAGCTGAGCATTAAAGAAAGTTAAATTATTACTCTCGGATCCACAGCAGAGCTGAATATTTATGGCTCAATCTAGTTTTCCAGAGTCTCATCATTTCTTATGTCAACTGTACTTTATAGAATGTCCACAGGGAAGGAATCGACTTTTGTCTTGGGTCCAAACTAAACAAGCTCAAGCAGTGATTATTTGGGTTTTGAAACAGTTGGATAATTTAATCTCAACATCTATCGATCTCCTTCTGCACTGGAATCCTATGGCTAAACATCTGCAAGGCAATTAATAGCCTAGAGTGCAAATTCATTACAGATTTATCAATAGGTACTGAGTTTTAGACTGAAAAAAAATTGGGTTTTTAAAATCTGCTTACTTTGAGCTAAAAGAAAAGAAATGCAACTTCACACAACTGAACATCTGTACATCTAAAGCCATGAGAAAACTGCTCCCTGTTGCTGGTGTGGTTTGAAACGCTGATCCATCGCAAGCCACGGTTTGAGGAAGATGAGGGAAAACCTTTCAGCATAACCCCCAGGATTTTCCTCAAAAAGAAGATTTCAAAATAAAAACCCCACAACTCTTAGTTAAAGTTTTAAGAACCAGGAGCGATGTTCAGCATTGCTAACCTGGATCTCTTTCCTGGCTGGCAGCTGGGGCTGAGTTTTGTGGGTCCTTCCCCGGCTCTGCTCCCACCTGGAGGCAGCCGCTTTTGGTGGTTGGTGAAGTGATTCCCATACCAGATAATTAATTGGAGGAATCTGTTAATGAGGTTTACAATGTACTTTGTGAGCCATCTGGACAAAAGATGATTTGTGAGGATGACTGCAATGTGTCCCTGCCTTTTATCCTCGATAATGATTAAATATGGACTAATTACAGGGGGGGACAAGCCGGTTACAAAGAGCTGGGGCTCCCAGTGATGGATCTATCATCAATGAGTAGGAACTGCAGCTAATAGGAAAATCTATGCCTTTCTGAGGAGGACAGGGAGAGTCAATCAGCACTGAGTGCTGTGACAGACCAGACCCTGCAGTGGGCTCAGCTGGGGCTGCCTTGGGGAACAGGAGGGATGCTGAGATGCAGGGTGACCATAGGACCAGCCGACCTGGTTTCAGGCATAGTGGATGCTTGGCTCTTCCCAGCAGCTTCTCAGGATGTTCCGTACTTCATGGTTGTGGCTGGAAATCTAAAAGGCAGAGGGTTGCCAGTTGTTTTGAGCATTGCAATTCATCAGATCTTGGTGCAATAATCACCAGGTGTCTAGGGGATTATTTTACTGCAGAGAAGAAATATTCGAGCATGGAGGGGTAAAAAAATAACGAGAAGAGAGAGTACCAGGCAAACCCAGAGACATGTCTTATCTTTGGCCCCTGCCCTTGTCTCAGCTCCCAAATAATGTGATATTCATCTCATCCCCATTCGTCAGAGCTCATTTCCCTTGCAAGGAAATAAAAAGTGCTCAGCTCTAATTTATGCAGCAGGGGGATACATGAGTGTCTGGAAGGGAATCAGCTCAGTCAATCATGTGCAATGTAAACTCTCTGTGAAAACACCCCAGATCCACTTTGCAAAATTACTCCAACAAATGACAAAACAATATGCAGGCACTCTTAAGGAAGTAAGAGATTAAACAAAGACCTAGAGCTTATAATCATTGCTGCTCTAGGGTAGGAATAATTTACAGTAACAGACATCTGCCTGATGTGTACTTCGGCAGTTTTTGCAAGTTTTCCCAATTCCCTTTCCTAGTCAACACTTCGGATTTGTTTGTACACAGAATAATTAGAAAAAAACCACCTGCTTCAGCTTACCAGTGCACAAACCTACATTTCTGTGCTGTGAGAGAACACACGGTTGTGGAATAGTGGCCCTCAAAATTATCAAATATTCATTGACAAAAAGGCAACAAGGCTGCTTCCAAAACCTCTCAGCTGGGCAACCCATTATCCACCAGTAAATGCTGCTATTTAGGATGTGTATTTTAAAGTTTTGGGGTTTTTTTTGTTTGTTTGTTGTTGTTGGTGGTGGTGGGTTTTTTTGTTTGTTTGTTTTGGTTTGTTTTAGTGTTAAAATACTCCTCTGCAGAGAAGAAGACCCAGCAGACTGTTGTCAGGCTGAGTCTGGGCAGTGGCATTTACCAGTAATAAGAACATTGGCTGACCTGACCCATGGCCTGAAGCCTTTGATCAGTGAGATTTCTGATTCTGGGAGCTCAACCCCTGTGGGAACATCAGCCATCAGTTAAACCAGCACATTTACAAGTGTTTCTGCCCCGTTAAGCTCTGCCTTTGCCTCTCTCATTCACCAGGTGCTCCCAGTCTGGCTGCTCGTCTCCACCATGACAAGTTTTGTCCAGCACATGAATGATGAGCTGCAAATACAAGTTGCTTTACACTGCAGCTCTAATGCTTATTTTTATTCCCTTAATTCTCACCAGGGTCCCTATTAAAGTAGTAGAGATGCCTAATATGAGGCTTAATAATTCTTTTAGGAGTTGAGCTATTTAAAATGAACACCCCTCCCTGTGGAAGCAGCACTTGGAGCTCATAGCTGCCTGTTCCCACTGTGCTGAGAATGAATGGTGTTTTATTTATAGGCAAGACACAAAGCTGAAGGCCCTGGATGAGAGCTGCCAGCTCCAGAGAGAGAGAAATAATATCTGTGATTGACCTAAATGTCCAAGGCAACTGCTGACAGCCCGAACACAGCTCAGGAACAGAGTCTTTGACGAGTAAATGGAAGGAAATTTATACCCAAGGCTGCAAGAGAAGACCTTGGGAAGTAAAAACCCTCAGCCTTTCAGCAGCAATCATTGAAGGCAAATGATCAGATTGCATCCTGCTGTTAGGCCAACATCCCCAAGCATGGCATGGAGTCTCCAGATCACATCCCCCCGATGTGACAATTTGCAAACACAGGACAGGTTGAGGGTGACAGAGCACTGGAACAGGCTGCCCAGAGAGGTTGTGGAGTCTCCTTCTCTGGATACATTCAAAACCCTCCTGGACATGTTCCTGCATGATTTAATCTAGGTGATCCTACTCAGGCAGGGGGGTTGGACTAGATGATCTTCCAAGGTCCCTTCCAACTCCTGACATTCTGCAGTTCTGTGACAAGATCTGAAACTGCCATTTCCATTCTTAAATTTTGCAAGGGGCAGCATGTGCTCAAAACTTTCATGGGTCACAGCAGTGGGAGGCACTGGAGGGTGTCCTCAGTAGCTGGCAACAGCACAGCAGGGAGCTGCCATCAGCCAGGTGAGTCCCATGCTCAGCAAATAGCCTCTGGTGAGTGGTGGGTGATGTGCACGCCCCAGGCATATTGCTCAAAGTCCTCATGCACCAGGGTGTGAGCCAAATGCTGCCAGAGGAAACTTTCTGGAGGCAATTTAGCAAACAGCAGTGCAAGTCTGGTGACATCTAGGACCTTCTAGACTCACAGACCAACCCTAGAGCTTATTTGTTCCCTATAACCCACCCTCAGCTCTCAAATCTGTCCCCACCCTTGACAAAAAGCAGCACCTTCTGCTGAAACTTATGAGCCAGAGTGCTAAAAGAGCAGAGCAGCTGGAGGGCTTTGCTGTGGCTGTGAGATGTGATGGCAACAGTCGTGGAGAAGACACTGGGGCTGAACCAGGGCCATCAGAGATGAATTTACCCTTGCTAAGAGCTGATGGGACAACCCTGGCATGGAGGGCTGTAGGAAACATATATCCCCTGGGAAGAGCAAGGCTGTGGTTGTTTTCTGTGCTACCAGATGAAGCTGGTAGGTGTCACTAAGAATAAATATAATTGAAAGAAGAAAGACAAGCGTGTTCAGTTCAGGTTTCTGTGCCAAACCTTCACTGCTGGGTTAAGATGTGCATGTTTGGCATAGCCCAATATCGGGGGTAAGTCTAGACGTTGCACAAGCCAGATTAGGCTCAAGGGTTAGAGATGGCCAGAGCACTGTCTCACCTTCTGTTCCCTACTGAAGTTGTTGTCCACAAACGGGGTTTGCCTGATATTGACAGCTGAAAGGACAGAAGAACAGGAAAAGGTGGCAATAGGTTCTGAGCCCCAGTGCTAGCCTTCCATTGCCAAGGTAAGCAGATGCCACAGTTCTCCTGCAAACTTATCAGCAAATAGTGAGCAGCTGTTGGAAGAGTCACTGGGACAGACAGACTCCTAATCCAGCCCAAACTAAGATCAGGTGAGTTGGCCCATGTTGTGGTGGTCTCAGTCCACCCTGCAGCCAGGAGGACAGTCCTGCCTCTGCCACTCTGTTGCCTTCTTTATATCAGCACTAGCAAACCTGATCTGGCCAAAATATTTGATACTTTTCTGCTCAAAAATGTCAGGTTCCTGTTGGATCAGCTCTCTTCTCTGTCCCACGATTGCTGGGGAGAGGTAGGAACATGGCACCAGGCATGGGACACCTTCCCTCCTTGGCACAAGCTCATGCTGGGTCAAAGCACTTAGGAGACTGCAACCTTCACTCTAGGCAGGAGCATCCTCTTCCTCAGCACTCTGCCACAGACTGATGGGATAACACAGTCCATGGCTCTGCAGGAAGATGTGGGAAATGGGTCAATAAGCACATGGACAGTTTTGCTGCCAAGTCTCCTCACCAGGGACATCCTGCAAGGAAAACCTCAGCGCTGGGCACCACCTCATCTGCCTGGTGTTTTTGTTTATCTTTCATTTTTTCCCCACACCATCTCACAAGCTTGGACTTCTAGAGCCTGTGCTCTGAGACATGGTTATTGCACACAATTTCCCCCTCAAACTGCTCTGATGTGTAATAGAATTATCCTCCTTCTCCAGCTTGTTGACCAGGAACTCTCTGGCTTTAATTTAGTGATAAATCTTTGCTCCATGAAGGGAGAAGGGCAAGAAAGGGGAAGGGTGGAGCAGAATAGCCACAAAGAGGGAGCTGATAAATGCTAATGAACTTGCAGGGATTACACCAATCCTTCAGCTGACGCCAGAGAACCACATAGCTGCACAGGCCCATGCAATTTGCCTGCAATAAATAATTCAAAAGACAGGCAATTTGCCCTTTTGCTGTAATTAATTACAGTTGGCAACAACAAGAAGCCAAGGTAAACATGTCACTTGGCTGCAGGTGGAGAGATGAGTGTTGACCCTACGCCGGCTCAGAACCCAGCGAGCACTTTGCATGGGTCAAGGTGAGCCTTCCTCTGTCCCCAGGTCCTTCAGATGTTTGGGGGGGGTAGCAGGGGGTGGGAGAGGGGGTGCTGGTGACACTTGACTCCCAATTGTCACGGTTTGGTCAAAGAACCAGCTTGGACAAGCGACAGGACCCAGTCTGTAGGAAGACTATGGGATGCAGCGGGTCTTTCCATGTTCTCCAACCAACACGATTTTATGATTTATTTTTTTTCCTTTTCCCAGACAATGAGGGGAAAAAATCCGCTGCCGGCTGTGGCCTGCCGCCGGCAGAGGTTTGGGCAGCAGAGGGAGCTCCCTCCTCTGCAATGAAGAATTTCTAGGCTGGAGCTGAGACCGGAGTGTCCCGGTGCTCTGCGCTGGGACCAGCCTGCGGGATGGAGACCTGCCAGCTTACCCGCGGCTGGGGTGGGTGCTCAGCCTCTGCTGCATCTTCTCAGTCTGGGGATGATACCAACCACCTCCCTGTTTAATGGCTGCTTGTTGTGATGTGGTTCTGCTGGGCATGACATACTGGTGAGAGTCCCTGCTCCAGAGAGCACTTTCTGGGAGAAGACCTCAGGGACATGTGGCTACCAAAATACCTGACCCAAATGACAAGCTTGAGCTCTGTCAGTTAGCAGCTGAGATTCAGAGGGCCCCACTGATGTGTCTCATGGCTGGTGTCCATGTCAGGCCATGGGGATGCCACCATGACAGGTTCACCCCTGCTCCTGCCAGTGCTGGTTCTCTCGACACCACTTGAGGAGAGGTACAGATGTGGCCATGAGTGACAGATGTGGCAGTGCCAGAGGAGCCTTGGCCTCTTCCCTTGACCATGGTCTCATTTCTCCAGTGATAAAGGCCAATTGGGTTCTAGGGTTTTGAAGAGGGCTGCTCTCCACAAAGGGATTTGCTAAGTATAGGAACAATCCAAAAACTTTTCTGTGTGTCAGATCATCATAAAATGGCTTGAGTTTGAAGGGCAAAATCCATTATTTTGTCTTTCAGTCCTTTAAAAGGCTTTTTAAATATAACTCTTTTTTTTTTCCCCCACACATTGATATTAAATTCAACATGCAAAAAAAATCAGGTTGGGTTTTTTTTGTTGTGTTCCCCCAGCTGTACTGGTTTAGACTGGCATAGAGTTAATTTTCTTCACAGTAGTTTGCATGGGGCTATGTGTTGGATTTATGACTAAGTCAGCGGTGATAACATGGGGATGTTGTAGCTGTTGCTGAGCAGTGCTGAAACAGCCTCTAGCATTTCTGCTCCTCACTCTGCCCCACCAGTGAGAAGATGGGGGGAGGGACACAGCCAGGACAGCTGACCCCATATGACCAAAGGGATATTCCATGCCATATGATGTTCTCAGCAGTGAAAGCTGGGGGAAGGAGGAAAGGGGGATCTCTGGGTTGTGTTCCCAAGGCACAGTTGTGTGTGATGAAACCCTGTTTTCCTGGGGATGGCTGAACACCTGCCTGCTGATGCAAAGTGGCAAATTAATCCCTTATTTTGCTTTGTCTGCTCACACAGCTTTTGCTATTAAGCTGTTTTTATCTCAACCCACAAGCTTTCTCGCTTTTGCCCTTCTTATTCTGCCCTCCCCCCCACCCTCCACCTGGGGGAACGAACGAGGGGCTGTGTGGGACTGAACTGGCCCACTGGAGTCAACCTATAGCATCATCCCACCTACTTTGGCAAAACCAACATCCACTCACACTATTTTCAGTGTTCCTGAGCACATATTTGAGTTTGCCCCATCCCTACCCACACATGAACACCTGAATCCCAGACGAAGAGCTCCTGGCAGCGGGGTCCTCCGAGCTCAAGCATTATTTCAGAGCAGTCCCTGGAAGGCACAGTAGATGGCACTCCAGATATGATATTCTGGGCCTAAAACTCCACTCCTGAAGTTAAACTAAAATTAAAAACCTGGAAAACTTTGGGAGAGCTTTAAGCTTCTTAATTTAAATACAGATGCTGAACGTCTGGGAGAAATTCCTGACACTTGAAGCTGCTTTTCCCACCTTGTCCAATAAGAAAGGTCCTTTCCCTGAGTTATCAGCATAGTTTGAGTGTGGGGTCTCCAAAGTAGAGATTTGGGGGAAGGCAGATGGAGCAAAGGGCATGGATTTTATTATTGTTAATAAATAATAACAAATCCTTCCCTTAAAAATTTTCCACCCCAGAAAAGACCTGGTATAAAATTTGGTGGAGAAATGGCATTTTTTCAGGTGTTTTTCAGCAGTGAATTCGCTTTGGGGAGATGGCACATCCTTGACCCATTTTCTTTATAGCTGCATGCAGGAATCTTTGCAGCATCTCAGCATTACACAGCTACTGATACTCTGCCCCAGTGGCACCACTGCAATAGGAGACATTACTAGAGATAGGGGCTTGGCAAAAAAAATTTAAAAAAAGCAAATTGCATCTAATGAATTCTTAAATTCCACAGAGTGGCTGTATGGATCATATAGGTGTATGGAGTCATCTCAGGAAGAGAAACAGCAAGAGTTAGACTACTTAGATTCCATATTTTTAACCCATGAAGTGCAATGATCTTCATGTTTCCTACAGTTTAGGTCACAAGAGTCTATCCTGTATTTCTGAGGGACAAGAGTTGAAACTACTTATAGATACTCTTTAAAAAAATAACACTCAAGGGTCTTTTTTTTAAAGCAAATTAAATGTTTTTAAATAAAACAATAGGCAACATGTGACTTCTATGTTTTATGCCTGTTTTTAAACTCTTTGATCTTGGGTTAAAAAAGAGAAAAATACTGCAATCCTGATAGCATGTTGGTTTATTTCTTATATTTATTTAGACTTTGTCTTGCTTGATTTGACCATAAAATACATCAGATATCAGGCACAATATCACCTGCTACTAAAGTCCTCTGAAGGTGAACTTGTCCCATGTAAAGTCCTCCAGGAAGCAGGACAGGGAAAAACCTCTTTGGTTCTCAAGGCCACTCCCTTGTTCCTCACTCAGGCTGCATCTCAGGGAAGGTTTTCAGAAATGGCTGAGATGGATCTGAGGTTAGAGGCACCCAAATCCCACTGCAAGTCCATGGGAGAAAAGCCATGGAAATGGTTTCTTTGTGGATAAACAATATCCTGGTTTAGGTAGCTCTCCTTGGGCTCCAGCAGAAGAGGAAACATGTTGGAAACCAAAGGCACCTGGGCATTAACTGTAGCTCAAACTTGTTATGAATTTCCTTGTACAAAATATATTGACATTGGCAAAATTGTAAAACCTGTGTAGAAAAATGGCCTTCAACACACCTTGAACTCTGTGTTTGTCACCGCCATTGACCCCAGACCACTCTGGAGACTTTCCTTTGGTGTCACAAAGCTCAGGATTGGACGTGAAAACAGTGCAGTCCCTGCCATGTGCACACGTGTACACGCAGCCTTGTAGAGCACTAATACCTTCAGTGTTTCAACCAGCTGAGAACCTCCTGTGCAAGCTTTTCATGGAGGAGATGTTCAGGGGAACATTAATTCCCATCTTTTTGTGGGATACAGCAAGAAAAAATAAAAATGCACATTTCTCTGTATGCTTCCCGAATCACAGCTCCTAAGGTGTAAGGAGAATATACCAGCAACTTTGCTGCAAAGTTTATGTACAACCTTCAGGTCTGTGCATGCCTTTGCATGTCTGAGGGAGGCTGGGCTGTAAATGTCTGTTCTTCACATCACCTCCCTGTGCATGTCAGTGGCAAAGGCAGTAACAGGACATTTTATATTCTGCAGGTTGCGTCCTACTTTGGTGACCCAGGTGCGGGAAACCTGATATTAAGTAAGCTGGGGAACTTGTGTTTCTCTCTTAATGGGATTGTGGCTGTCATTAATCCTTTACTGAGATGTGTGTAACCAGAAGAAGGCGTGTGTAATCAGCAAGACTGATGGACTGGTTTTTGGATGAACTATGTTCAGTTGCCATGGCATGGAAGGACCTGCTGGGCTAATACACCCTGCAAAGCCACTGCGGGGGGAGAGTGGGGGTGTTACATACAGAAGGCAGTGTGTGCCCGTATCCTTTGGCTGGGGGACAGAGGTGTGGGCAGGTGAGGTGACTGGCCAAGGAGGCTGCCCTGCAATGGGGCTCAGAGCTCCTCAGTGGTGGTACATGGAGATATCCCATTGTGTGATTCATTTCTGAGGTGCAGTTTTTAGGAAATTAAGTGGGATGAAGGATTTGGCACCCGCAGATGACCTGGCACAAAAGCACTGGGTGCCTCAGGGTGTTTTAACACACCCAGAGCCTCTGGGTCTCACCTGCAGCAAGGTGCAAAGTGTCTCAACCTCCTCTCTAAAATGGATTGAAGAATGCTGATGGGAACTCAGAGGGACAAGGGGTGTCTGGACTCTCCCAGAAGTCACCCAAATGGTCCCCTCCCCCAGGCTGTATCCATGTAGGACCCCAAATCCCTCATTCAGCCATGATGGTGAGCCCTCTGCCCTAGACAAGAGGCATGTAGCTTTTGATCTTCCTTCCTATTTTCTCTCTAATCCTTGATTTACTGCCAAAATGGTTTGGTGGTTTTGACAGAAAAGGGATGTTTTGCTGAAGACAAAACTGTTCACAGGGATACAAACTCTGCAGGACCACCCTCACTAGAGAAGAGGGATCCCATCTGAGCAGGAGAAGTAGGATAACTGGGGCTAGGGGCTGTCCAGGAGCACCAAGAGCTTTGTCAGGGGGCAATGAGAGCTGAAGATGGTCCTGTCACAGGGGCTCTGAGCACAGAGCCCCTGGATGCTGCTGAGTGGGTGTGCCTGCCTTTTCCCCCCCATATAAAATTTGCAAAGTCTTGGGGAATGCGGGAATCTTTCAAAGCTCAGAAAGATTTGCAGGAGCAGAAATCTGTTTCACATCCCTTTTATATACATCAGCCTTCTCACAGGGGCTATTTAAGACCTCCCAAAAGCTTCTGAACAGCAGAGTAGCTGCTGAAAAAGCACCGATACCCAGGAGGTGACATTTGCACTGAGATGTGCTCACCTCCTCGTTGTGTACAAGAGCAAAGAATAACTCAATGAAACCCACAGCAAAATTCCCAGTCCCATGTATGTGATAATCGAGGGGAATTTAGGGGCAAATAAGACAACAAACCTGTGTATCCTGCACAAAGGTCCTGAATGCAAACACAATAATTTGCTGAAATCCTCCTTCAGCTCTCTGGTGTTTCAGCCAGTGCATTAACAAATATTTAAAAAGACTGGGGGAAAAAAAAAAGATGGAAAAAATTAATAGGATTTAAAAACCATCTGTAAGTACTTAAAGAGCAGCTTACAATCAATTAAAGACCTCATAAACACAAGAACATAAACAACATCAGAAAATTCCTTCATATTATAAAATTATTTGCCGTAGAGTGGCTTGTGTGAAGAGATTAGATACGGTATGCGGCATAAAACATTATTCTGTGGAGGCATTATGTTTCAGCAAACACACCACACTAATTGTATTAGAGGAATTTCAGGTGAAGCATAATTCCTGGATTAGAAAATCGAAAACAGAGATTAAACAATATGTGTTGGTCTGGCTGCTTTGAAAATTGCTGGCAGATCTTAAACGTGGGGTTTTTGGGTTTTTTTTTTACATTGTTTGAGTTACTGATTATTTTAATTATTTTCCCCCTAGATTCTAAGGTCTGTTTTTTTAAGGCTACTAAAATTTTAAGCAACTTTAAGCAAATATGACATAGCTTATTATGTATATGAAAGTAGGAAATGAATTTTGTAGCTATTTGAGATATTTAAACAAACCTACTAATTATGGAGTTCAGAACGGTTCCTAACATCGCTGTTATTCTAAAAATATTTGCCCACTGGCAAACCCTTCTAATTCACTAAATTATTTCTTAGATCTGAAAAGAATTAATACATTCTACATCTGCAGAATACATACACTATAACCATTCAGAATAAATATTTTTGGCCAACAACAGATATGATCCACCTCTAAAAGCCAGAGCTGGGCAATGCGTTGGATGTGATGGTGAATTTTTCAAGCGGCTGTTCACAGATGTGTGCAGAGCAGGTGTTTGCATGTGCTGGCACTTACCCTTAGTGCTTTTAGATGAGGCAGCATTAGCAACCCATAGGTTTTTAAAAGAAAGTCATAGAATCATAGAATCATAGAAATTTTAAGGCTGGAAATGACCCCTAAGATCATCCAGTCCAACCATTAACCTACTGCCACCAAGTCTACCCTTAGACCATGAAAGTCATGTTCCCTCCCTGCCACGCACTTTCCTCCGTATCCACCCTGCCATATCCAAACTTCATCTCAAACCTTCTCAGATTAAGAAGGGATAAAAAAAATTAACAGGCAGGGCAAGATAATCTGTTTTCAGCAAGTTAGAAATACTGACTGTAGGAGCTGTGGGATGAAGAGAAGAAATTAATCTGGGTACCCTCACCCCTATTTTTTTGACAGGGAGCACATGCACAAAGACAACACCTCCCCGCAGAAATAAAATAAATAACCCAGACTTTGTCTTGTCAAAACGATCCTGATCTAGTTTTGTATGACAGGAGCCTGCAATAAATATAATAAAAAATAAAGATCAAACATAGGAAAGAGAAGAAAAATGGCAGTCACCCTGGGAGGAAGCTTCCTAGCGTATGATAAATTGGAAAATGGACATACAGAACATGCTGACATACATTTTTAATGGCCCAATTGCTCAATTAATTCTTTCCCTTTTCCCTTTTTAATGTGAAAATCGTCATAATTCCTCCCAGATTAGTATAGATACAGGCCGACAGTCTCTCCTGCTCAAGGTATTTGCAGGACATAATTCATTCATAAAGCCGTAATGCACTCATCTATCATCCGAAATATTTTTTTCTTTTTTCTTTTTTTCTTTTTTTTCCTTTTCCTTTCCCCCTCTCCCGTTTGTGCTTGGGGCTCTCGCTGAGTCTCTGGGCACTGATGTATTAGCTGGCATATGCAAGCTATGAATTATCAACTGAAAGGAGTCAATTATCCACTCTAAAAATGAGTGTCTGGGCACCAATAGCCTGAGGGGCCTTTTTTGTATTTACGAAATGATTTCATGGCAAGTAGAGGTGTGTGTGGAAGGGGGATTGAGGGGGGGGGAGAGAGGAAAGGTTGGGGTTTTATTTCCCTTTTTCCTCATGTATACCCCTTAACCAGAACAAGGCGAGGAAACAAAAAAAAAAAATTGAAATAAAATAAAAAAGAACATTCTGAACTTTCAGTGTGGTAATCCATTTTTATACACACCGACTTTTAGGAGTGATTTCAGCTGGCTGGAAAGGAGACTCGTCTGGTGGCCATATTGTCTGGGCTTCTCCTCCTCTATCTGGTCTCAGCTCAGCCTTCAATCAAAGCTGGAGCCCTGGCTGACTTCAGCTGCTAATAGACTGGATGGGAAATGGGATATTGGATAGTTTCTCGGTCCCCAGTCACTGGCCGTGTGCCTTGTCATCTCCGCAGACATTGATTTCTCCCTCTCTTCCCCCTCATCCCACCCCCTGCTCTGCTAAGGGGCTGTGGCCCACCAAGAGGTAACACCACATCAGCAAACCTTGCGCTGAGTTACGCTTAGGGAAATGAGGTCATTAGACGGAATTACAGCAGGTTTTGATAGCTTGGTAATAGGTTTTAATGATGGAATTTAACATAGGACCCCCACTAGGGACAAGGCTGATATACATCCAGACAGGTCACTTAATAAACCTCCACTCAGCACTTGAGTTGAGGAATTTAGGAGGCTCTGGAAACACAGCCCCTCTTAACCAAGCCAATACATCACTGGCAAGTAGTCTCTTTGGAAGGCTTTTTATTGTTATTTTTGAGGTGTTTGATTGACTTAAAATGTGTAGTTTCTTTAAATATGCACATTCATTTTACCAGATGCGTTTTTGAGGAGGATTTCTTTAGGCGGCAGATGGTTTTCTTGGAGGTGAACAGGCTGTTGTGCTCTGGGATGTTAAAGAGCTCATCTGATGGTGCGGTAAATTGTTTGGAAGTTTGAAGAGCTTATCTGGCTTTTAATGTATTTGTTACTGACAGGTAAATTGCAGGTTAAGTGCAAAAGCAGCATTAGCTGAGGAGTCCTGGCTTCCACAAATCTACCTTGGCCTCTAATCTGAATACAAAAGGAAGGAAGGAATTAAATTTGACCCCTCGAATATGCTGTTCACTCAATCCCAGACTTATTTAGTAAGCTCCTTTAAGGTGCTTTCTGTTTGTTCTGGCCTCATCTCAAGCAGGTACAAGAATGTCCACAAAAGAGGACTCTTTACAGGTAGCAGAGTGGATCAAAGCCAGAGCCATTTCTTTTTATGTCCCAACAATACCGAAGAGGCAGGCTTGAGGTTGTCTTGAAGGACAGCTCATTCAATTTGCTCTCCAAAGGCTGTAATACCATGATGGTGGCTGCAGATCTGTACACTCCCCAAGCACAGGAGTCTCATGAGAGCCACCAAGCCTTATGCCTAATGGCAGTTCATTCATGAGCTACATTGGTCCTTGGGTCAAGTGCAGCAGAGGTGTCTGTAGCCACAATTACCTGTACAGGGAGGTGAGATTCAAAGTTTGCTGTGGAGGGACTTCACAGCAGGGTGTTGCTGAGCAAAAGACACTTTAGTTGAGCCATGGAGATGATAGGTGGCTTGTAGATGTACAGTTCAGTCTTTGTTGGGTTTTGAACCTTAGCTGCAAATCCCTGTATCAACTGCAGTGTCCTCTATGCATTGCAAAAAGAGGGTCTCTGAAGAGGAGAGTTGAGTTTGGCAGGTAGGGACAGTCTGCTGGGACATGTAAGAAGGTTTTATGGACTGCTCCACCAGCATATTTGTCTCTTACGAATTGCTCAGCTGGGGAGGTATCTTCAAAAAGCAATCAGGTGATCTCCCTGTATAGCCTCAAATTTTCACAGGAAGGGAGAGCAGCTCTTTCAGAAGGTACTTTAGAACCAAAGTAAACATCTGTCCATCAATATCAATGAGAAATGCCTTCTTCTTGCTGCTTGATGTCCAGTTTAAACCAATTACTAGGTTTCCTTGATGGCCGAGGAGGCTGGTTCGATGAAAGGCACTGGTGGTCTGATCCAAGCTTGCCATGAAGCTCCCTGTTTGACTAGGGAGAACAATAGTTGATAGTTAGCTGCCAATGTGTCCCACCACCCAAAAACATACTGCCTTTGATTATTTGCCTAACAGTGCTACTATTTCACAAAAGTATTTAAAGAAGAAGAAGTAGCTTTTAATGTTCATCATTCAAAGTGTGTCAGAGACTCACAAATTTCCTGGGACACCATCCTGGAGAGCCCAGACCAAGACAATGTGGTGCCTCCACATGTTGGAGGCTGATGCAGTGGAGGTGCAGATCCCTCAACCAATTTCCTCAAAAGAGAAGCTGCAAAGATCTCCCACATGGGCAGGGAGTGGGTCCAGGACCAGAGAACCATGAGTGTCCTCCCTGCTGTCATGGCCTGCCCGTTGCTCCTCTTCAGCCTTCAGTAAGCCCAGAGAACAAGAGGACAACAAGTGCTTTCACGGATGTTTTGAGTTAACCAAATTTGGCTTTGTATCTCTTGTTGTTACCACCTGCTAGCAAACCCCACCACCACAGAGACCCTGATTTTGCCTGTAATTTAACCTTCTTCTTTTTTTTTCCCCCCCGCTTCTCTTGAACAAAGGTGTCATAAGTGATTTGCCAGCTTGGATGATATTTGCTCCAAGTGTGAACTATGTGGGCTGTGGAAAGCTGTCTGTTTAATTTTGAAATCCCTGATGAAGCTAAGAAACAAGGACTGTAACAAAGAAGAAACTGCCACTTTTTGGCAAGAGTGTGCTGATTTACAAAGGGCATCCTTCAATTATTTAAGGAGCAGTCAGCAGTGCCATAACTTTAAGTATGAATCAAGTGGCATGACTGAAAAATTTGTCACAGTGTGTTAGATCAATGGTAATTACCTTACTGACATGAGTACTGTTATTATTTTACAGGGCTGCAAACAGGATCATGGACGTGAGGAAACACAAACTGCACTGTGATCAATACTCTCTGAAATATGACTCTCCGTGGCCCAAAATGGAATTTTCGAGCCAGGCAAACCATTATAGACTGAATCTCTCTCTCTGCCTTTAGATGGATACCCTGAAGTAAAACACAGCAGCAATTGGTCAACTTGTTTCTGGCTTTGAACAGGCAAATAGTCACTTATTATTTTTAAGGACAACTGTGTGCAAATAAAAAGTCTGTACAGCCAAACTCTGGGTCAAGAGAGAGCTGAGGAGGGGGCGTGGGGAAGGAGGGCTCTGGCTCACGCTGTGCACATTGTTTAAAGCCCAAGACTAATCTCTTGGTTGAAGCACACATATAGCATCAAAGGTTTTCAGGTTCTCTAACACCTCTGATCTCCAAGGGTCGTGGGAATCCTGATCATCATAGCCAGATTTGAAAGCTTTTCTGTATTTCCTCTCTGGACAGCAATACATGACATCAGGCAATGTGTGGGGTGCCATGTCTGGTGGTGGTTACAGGCAGGAGTGAACTTTACTTCAGTGTCTGATGAGATGTCCGTGTCCAAGTTGGGCACCAAGTGTAAGGTGGACAAATGATCTGACTGAATAAAAGCAGACATTTTCAGGTCACCTTCCCAGCTCTGGTCTGCCATTTATTGTTTACTCATCTCTCTGGGAATGCCTAGTCACACTGTTCAGGATGCTGTCCATCTGCTGCATGCCCTGAAAATTAATCATCTAGAGATAGCCACTAAGTGGATATAAAGCACTATATCACCCTGTGAAGGGGTGGAGGAGAGGGACAAAAGTGAAGGCCACCAGCAGAACATGGGAATAGTTAATCTAACACAGGGCTTTCAACCACTCTTCACCCTAAAACAGGAGCACATGGGAATCTGATAACAGATGGAAATTGAGCACAGCTGACTTTCATGTTCTAAATAAATCAAAGAGCAAACTGGTGAGGGGCATAGAGAGAGGATTGGTTTTATGCTGTCTAACATCTAAAAGACCATGTATAAGTCAATGAAAAGTAAGAAAAATAGGTAAGCTTACTTGGGAATACCTGGATTTCTGATATTCCTATTCTTCTTCATCTGCTGTTAGGATGTCATGGTGGTTTTGCCCAAGGAAGTGGTGGAGTCTCTGTCCCTGGAAGTATTTAAAATGTGAATAGATGATGTGTTTAAGGACATGATTTAGAGGCAGGGTTAGGCTATGGTTGGACCTGGTGATCTTAAAGGTCTTTTTCAACAAGAGTGATTCTATGATTTTTAGAAGGTAGACTAATGTGCGTCTTTGGGTTTATTTAGTGCTGTTTTGTCATCTTTGTCTTGTTTGAATTCCAGAGTGCCATAAAGAATGAATTGCATCCGGGAAAGTTTTCTCTCATTAATATTTTATCCCCTTTTTAGTGTGTGTGTGTGTATTGAGAAGGTGAAACTGTTGAATGGTACGTGATGCTAGGACATGATGTGATGAGAAACGTTGAGTGCAGTAGGAAGCAGCAAAAATGAGCAGTGCCTCTTGTGAGGTGAATAGTTCAGAATTGGCTATGTATTATTTTGGAAAGGGTCACAAATTAAGGTGTAAATTCATGTACACCTTAAGTTGTGACCTCATAAAAATGATCAATGGTTAATGGTGCAGATAACAGGATTCATAAGGGAAATTTATTGGCCACTTTTGTGAAATAAATATATTTATACCATACCAGTGGGAAATAAAAACACATCAATAAATCATATAATATCTACAACTATACTAATAGCATGAGTAGCTGTAGGTATAACCAACATTTTTAGACCTGCAGACACCGCCTCTGGCATGGTACAAATATAATACATGTTAGCAGCAAAATGTACTTCAGTAAGAGACAGCCACGTATATCCCACTTGTGAGTTATCTAGGCAGACACCCCTTGTGAATTATAGTTCCCCCTCAAAACATGAGCCATGGACCAGAAAAATAGATACTCTGCAACTATATAATACAGGTTAAATACAAAAGTGCAATGGCTGAACAGTCTGGTAATCATAGAATATCTCAATTTGGAAGGGACCCATAAGCATCATCGAGTCCAACGCCCATCGAGCCCAACAGATGTGCCTGTCTGTTCAAAGGAAGGTGATCGCTGTGTGCTCCAAGCAGGAGCAGGCCTGGGCAGCAGTGCACATCTCCCTGCTGAGTTTGCATTGGTTTTTGTTTTCAACTGGCTACCAGCTGAGGTAAAATTCAAGGTAGGATCTGGCATGATGTCCTACAAAAACATGTTATGGCTGTGTAGGACTCTGTACTCTGCTGGGGTGCAATGGTGTGGGTGTTCATTTTTCCTGGGAGCCCTCAGGCATTTTTCATGTTTCCCAAGGAGGTACAAGGTTTGCCTGGCCCTGTCTTTGGCTTTAACAGGGTCTCCCAGTAGTGATGTTCCCATTACAAGAGCAAATCTCAGCTTGCCCTGCTGACTGCACCACAAGCCCAGAGCACCAAATTCACATTAAAGACCAACAACAGAAGGTTGCACTGTGAAGCCTCCTACATAAAACCCATTCTCTGGTTTCAGGCTGAGAGCGCAATGTCCTCATGGCAGATCTACAGAGTCCTCACAAGGTTCCCATCTCAACTTCAAGCTCCTGAACCTCAGCTCACCCTTGTTTCAGGATGACTTGCTGGTTTCCACTACACACTAGACTCTGATCTGGTTGGGGATCTGCTGGGTGGGTACAGATGTCATTCTGCTGCTGGGCTGGGTGGACACTTGTGTATGGCAAACTCCAACCACCCTAGCAAGGTTCAGCCAAGTGGTAAACATGTGCAATAGCACGTGGTTCCATCAAGGCATCTACTAAGCCAAATTCCTTTGAAATCCATGAAAAACAACAACAACAACGAAGTATTGACTTCAGCAGACTCTGGAACAGACTCATTTGGAGAGCTCTGGTCTCCAGTGCCACATTGTTTTATCTCTCCCCAGCATCAATTTCACCTGGAATCAGATCAATTCAAACACTTCTTATAGCTATCTGCATTTTTCAGTGAATAGCAGCTTTTGCTATGGTGGTGATAAATTCGTGCTGTAAAGTGACATGTAGCAATAGGTTGCATGGGCAGGGTGGAGAGATGTAGAATTAAAAAAAAAAAAAAAAGGAAGAAGGAAATATAGCCTAAATTGTTGGATTGGTGTGAGTTTGGGAGGCCATTATTCAAACACCAGCATGCTTGATTTTGTGAAGGAAAAAAAAAAACCTCTTTTCCACTAGCAGAAAATAATAAATTGTCCTTGTGTTTTTTATGTATTTTCAGCTAAGCTGCCTCCTTTAAAAAAAAGTAGTTATGAATTTGCTTTCCAAATGTATTTTTCATTGTGTATTTTATCATCTTTAGTCCAATAAAATGTTCTTTAGAAACAACACATTATTTTGTCAGAAGGGGAGGAGGGTAAGAATACACCAGGGAGCCTTTTAAAAATGTTTAAGTATTAATTTATTTCATGATGAATTTTCCACTGTCATTTCCTTAATAGCATGCACATGAAATAATCATGTCTTAAAACGCTCCGTAATTGAAGGACATTTTCATTTCCTGATTATTGAGGGAATCCTGCTTTGAACCTTTATGACTTAAGGATGTAAACACCAGGCTTTCTATTTTTTTTTTCTTTTTAATTTATGTATTTCCTCTCTCTGCTACTCTGTTGGAACAACTCCGTTCAGTGATAATTTTCACATGTGTGGACCTTTTCTTTCAGATGAGAACAAATCCTGGTATGTCCCCCAGTGATGCAGAGCAAGGACACTGTCAGAGCTGCTGCTCTTACTGATTGTATTTTGGTTTACAGGGGATTTTGAGGTCACTTAAAGGAAGGCTGGTAACAGGGACAGCTTCAGCCACTGGATTCTGGTTAAGGTAGGCAAAACCTCTGTCTTGTCCTGATGGGATCTGCTGAATTCCACAGGGACCCCAATGGACTTGTGGTCATTAGGGTCCAGTCTGGGAGGTAGAGGCAGGTCAGAGCTCTTTTTCCCAGTTGGTTGTGGCTCTCTGCTCCCCAAGTTCCCATGCTGATGGGGTGAGACAGCAGCTGGGCTCATCAGTTGGGTGCAGGGGATGTGTTTGAGGGTGCAATGATGAGGATATACACTGGCCCATGTGGCTTTCAGATAGCCCCCAGCACACCCATGGAGCCAAGCACAAGAGCCACTCTGAAACTCAGAGCTGAAAACACTGGGCATGACCCCCTGCACCATGTTCCACCTCCCTCCCCACAACCTCAGGGCCAAACCAAGCTTCTAGGAGCCCTTTTGCACTCACAGCTCATCCAGACTTTGGGAGTCATGGAGAAAGGGATGACCATCGTGACTCCAGAGTTGGGAAACTGAGTCACAAGCATGGGACTGATTTGTCCCTGGTCACCCACAAGGCAGCAGTGGAGCTGGAGGCAGCAGTGATGGTGGGAGGTTTTGTTAGCTGATAGTTCAGATCTCTGCTTATCCCAGGGCTCAGCTTCTGGCCCCACCGCGCTCCTTGCACCCCAAATTCCCCTCTCCTCTCTCTCCCCTCACACCATCGGGAGAGGAGGAAAGATGGGGGGCTGGGGGAGGCGGGGGAAGCACCGCTTGCCAGAATGAAAAGGAAGATTTATTAGTGTTTATCCAGAAATACCAGCTAGCCTGCTGCTGATCCAACTGAGCCCAGTAGGCTGCAGATTGGGGATTTGCACGGAGCCCGTTCTGCGTCAGGCCATCCATCACACCCAGGCGGAGCGGGGCTGGTGGGGACCAGGGGGGCACAAAGGCGGGGGGTGCTGATGGCTGCAGCCCCCACAGCTTACACCCCATGAGCATCCTCGGCTGCTGCCTCCCACCACCTCCTCCTCTCTCGCTCCCCATCTCTGGCTGGCTCTGGACTGCACCGTGCAATCATTTTTCTCTCTTGGACTCGCTGAAGCAAGCGAGACATGTCAGTGCCTGATGAAACCCCATTTTCACTGATTAGCTCCCTTAAAAATATTTCATTTATCAGTGCCAAGATTTAAGTACTTCCCACTTGCAGGCAGCCAAGTGTGTCTTGTTGACTATGTAGCACGTCCATTTACATCGGCACTGACAACGTTACAGCAAGTGCTAATGTCCCCTCAGCCCCCGCTCCCCCCCTCTACCTCCCCCTGCAGCATCTCTGGGCTGGCAAAGCTTAGACCTGTTTT
>VXBZ01009292.1:1725-77839 GCA_013399135.1 Heliornis fulica | reverse complement strand
CTCATCTGTGGGAAGAAGAGAAAAAGAGGAGGGAGGGAAGGGAAGAGGGGGGATAAAAAGACACCTCTGATGTGTGTCTCTCTTTTCTACAAGAGTCATTTGCAAAGTCATAAATTTCAATTTCCTCCTCCCCCATTCTATTATTACCTGGGCCTCAAACAAGTTTTACACTCATTTATTCCCAAATAGAAATGCAATTTCCTTGGCAAATGATACCTAGCTAGAACTCCATTTGTGTTCCACCAAGAAGACTTATTTTCTTCTCCTTTATACTTTTCCCCTCTTTTTTTTTTTTTTTTCCTTTTAACATCTTCATTTGCATCTCAACCTTTGGAATGGGGGGGGGGGGGTTGTCATCCCACCCACCCTGCTCCCGTTCCCTCCCTCAAGGGCACATAAAGGGTACAAGTCATTTCACTTTCTTTCTCAACACCTCACCTAAGGTTTCCAGTGCTCAGGAGCTGGCAGGCTGAAGGAGGGGATTTGGGGCATACATTTTTATTTGTGGAAAAAAAACCCAACAAAGCCCAAGGTAGAATTTGAGAGAAATAAAAGGGTCAGCTGTGTTTCTTACAGTTCCTGGTAGATCATGCTAAATATTTTCTGGAGCCCCATATCTGGTAGAAGGCAGCATTTCCTTCAGGACATCACTTAAGCATTTGTACCTAGCCCCAAAACCCAGAAAAATCAATGATAATGGTGAAAAAACTGATTGCATTGTGGAGATGCAAAAGTACGGTGTGTTGGGAAAATTCAGCAAGAAGGGGACAGAAGACACAGTTTCTGGGAACCAGTCCTGATGAGGTAGGATGTGTTCCACCTAGTTTTTTGATCCAGCTGCAGTGGTTTAAGTCAACAGAAATGCAAGAATATATTACAATTTAAAAATATTTTAAAATCAAAACCCCAGTTGTAAAATGGAGAAAAGGTCTGGTGCTGATGTCAGGTAGACAAGGGTCCTTCTTTTGTTTATTCTTGGCCACTTTCTCATAGAAATAAACACGGGGCAGTCACACAAGTGCCTGAAGCCCACAGTTGAAACATTCAGGGAAATCGCTGGATACCTGGAAGTAAAAGCATGTGCTGAGGGTCCTGCAGGGTAGCAGACAGCAGCCGATGCATCTTCTTGGTGTCTGCAGGTCCTTGGGCAGCTCCTGTGACCTGGGCTGTTAAAGTCAGCTCTTGAAGGAAGAATAACCTATTGCAATTTAAGGAGAACAAACCCAGGGTGGGCTTAAAACAAGTATTTACCTGTGTGACTAGCGAGCTGGACATGAAAAGTAGGAATCAGCTGAGGAGTCTGCTGTGAATGCTGTAACCAGGCCTCTGCTGTGGATGTCAAGCTCCTTATGATGGTCCTTATGATGGAGGGTCTCTGCCCATCTTCTGGAAGAAGGAAGACTACTGTCTCCAGAGCATCATGTCCAAAACCCCTTTGGGACTTGGGGGGTTCGTGTTTGCAAGGATTATTCAAGATTGTGTAGGAGACCACAGTGACTTCAGTTCTCTTTTGCTCTGGTAACAGATTGGTATGTCCAGCAGTCTCCCTTGGACAACACACATCACCTGCATGGGGTGTCTTTGGAGCTGCAGCATCTAGCTAAGGTGATGCTCCAGATCTCCATGCAGTGCATCTTGATGTGACAGTTGCCTAACTTCACCCTGAAGCATTTGGCTCCCAGGCTGGACTGAGATGCTTGTTATAAGACTTTGAATTTGGAAACATTCCTCTGATGTCAGGACAGTACCCTGGAGTTACTCCAGCACAAACAAGGATCAGAACTGCTTTATTCAGGTTATTCCCTGTGGACAAACAAAGTGCTGAGGTAGACTGGGTTTCCTGCTAGTGCTAAGTTAGTGGACTGAACTCACCTTAGGCTCCCTCTCTGTTTTCTGCTACCCACCAGCTCAGAAAATTTGCACAAGAGCAAAACTTGTTTACCAAAAACCTTCTGGAGCAAGACTTACTCAACTTTTATTTTGCTTCTATTCATCCCTCATTTTGCACACTGCTGAAAGTAAACACAGGCAATACCCAAGCAAAGATCCCATCACACTGACATTTTAACTGATTGTTCAAGACCTAAATCCCAGTGCCACTGCTCACAGAACCACCTGATACATATTCTTTACAAAATGAAAATATAAAATCAACCATCCTTTAACTTCCCTTCTCCAGCACTAGATTTCCCATCCCAAGATTAAGAGCCTAGGAAATATTACAGGCTAAAAGCCAAGGAGATTCCTTTCATTGGCTCATTGGCGTCCTGACATTTCCACTGAAAACAGAGTGCTCTCATAGAAGAGAACAGAAAATGCCCACACCAACACAGCAGGGGGCTGAAAACCAATATAGTCTTATGGCTTTTGGCATGTTGCAAGTGACATAGTCAGCCACTTCCCTAATACAGGATAATATTGCTCTATCTGCAAGAACGTACGGGGGAAACATTGCACTTAGCGCTGAATTGGTTTCATGCTGGCTCAGCATGGAGAGATAAATCTGTGCGGGAGATCTCAGCCTCAGGTGCAGTAAAGGTGCTCAGAGGACGTGAGGATTTCACTGTGGAGAAGACCCTTGGCTTTTAAGAGGTGAAGCTGCCCTTGCTGCATTCATGGGACTGAGTGCTAGTGTTATGGGGAGTGTTGGTGGAGAAGGCGGTAAGAGAAGGTGAGGCTTGCACGTAGAGGTAACACCTTTTATTACACAAATTGTAAGTTTTTCTGCCTGTGAAGGTGTTACTTTCTCCTGCAATCTCAGCTGAGCTCAGAAATGGACTGCCCTCATTCTGCAAGCCAGCCTCCTCTGATGTTTCTGGGATTTGTTTGAATTTTCTGCACGGGAGTTGCATGTGAAAGATAAAGAGCCTCTAGCCGAGGCTGGAAGTGGGAATGAACTGGCAGGACAAAGGTGCACTGGATTTGCTCCCCTGCACCTGCCTGCAGGACACTGACCCAAACTAAAGTCCTTGTGGGAAGTTCTGGTGTTAATCTTCAGGTGTAAGATTTGCCCATGCAGGGCACAACCCCAGGACTTGGCTCATTCCCAGCAGCCCAAAAAGGGGAGCAGAATGAGGCCAGACCTCATCTTGGCCCCAGCACCAGGGACTCTTGTTTCAGGCTGTGTTAAGGATATCTGGCTTTTTCAACAGCCCATGCTTGTCTTCTGGAGAAAGTGACTCAATCTTATCTTTGGAAACAGCCAAATAGGAGATGTTCAACAACAAAACCTGCTTCACAAAAGCACTAAGATCCTGCTTTGACTCTTCTATCCATCAGTGACTCTACTGCATGCCTTCAAAATATTTTTGAAGATACAGAGAAGAATCTTCCACTTGACTGCTAACCATGCACCATCCTCCACCAGACAAACATGGTAGTGGCCTGTCCATCACTTTCCCCCTTCTGATGTCCCCATGCATTTTGACAGCGCATCCATCATGATTCTATGTAGAGATTGGTGGTGGAGCAAAAGGCAGCAGTGCTGCTGAGAGAAAGTACAAGTGAGCTCAGCTTTCAGCTGCTCTGCTCAGCAACCTCTTCAGCAGCCAGGATTGAGGCATTGTGCAGATGAAGCCACACACGTGCCCATTAGCAACAGCCATGTTCTAGCCCAACACACAGAGGACTCAGGGCTACCGTCAGGGACACAAGGACTGGGGGAAGGGAGACCTCAACATTCAGATGGGAAGAGGCAGAGGCTCCATCCCTTCCGTCACTCACAGAACAAGCAGCTTCACAGTCTGTAAGGGAGGAGGTCGGTAGCTTTAATGTGATTTTGTACCTATTAGCTTGTCCACTTATTTTCTAGCTCCCTTAGAAGTCATGATATTTAGTGTGACACATTTATTTACTAAGCTAGTAACCACAAAAATGAGCTGTGTGGCAGCTCCATTGAGCACAATGTTAATAATTGACAGGGCAGACCAGATTGTGAAATAGAGGTGAACAGAATGGATTTTGTCAGATATTAAACTTGACCACAGATGGAGGTGGCTGTTTTATCGGTAAGCTCTGAAGGGGAAATACCATGTACCCATATTACCCTGCTATAACACTTCTGGCTTTAGCTTCTACGAATTTTTCATCCGTAGATCTGAAAGGGCTTTCCAAAGAAATCACATCAAGGAGCAGGAACTGAGTTCTTAACTCCTGGATCAATCTGTTGACCCACACCTCACCAACACTTCAGCCTTGTTGTCTTTTGTGGCTGCACAGGACAGTGCCAATTGCAGGAAAAATCCCACAACTTTGCATTGGGAGATGCTTCCGCTCCAGGTCTTGGGGGCTTTGGGGAAACATTTAGATTGGCAGGTGGAGGGAAGGTTTGGAAAACTGTAGGTTAGGCAGCATACTCTGGAGCATACAGAATTTGGCTGGTCTTAGACAGCAGTAGTTTGGCAGACACAGTGATTCCTACTAAGAGGCAAACAGCTAGTAGGAAGGTCTACAGTGAGTTAGGTGAAGTCTGAGATCCCAGCAACACCATATCTTTGTTGAAGAGCCCAATAGATTTGGAGTGGACAGGTTTTCCAGACAGCCATCAAGACACCTAAGATGCTGCGTCTCCTAGGTGACCACTGTAGTTTGGGAAAGACTCAAACTGCTTTAGGGTGTTCTTCAGCAGCATATAGGCATTAGACATCTGACTGAATCATGGCCAAAATGAAGAGCTACATATATAGATGGAGTGGACATAGATAAACCTGATTTTAGACATATTATTCTACTTCATGGAGAAGGCCTTCTAAGAGGTACCTACAACACAGAAAGATGAGATGCCTCCCCTTAGATAAAAGTGAACAGAAGGAGATAAATGGATGCATGGATGAATGGATGGATGGACAGATAGATGACTACTGCAGCAAATTCAAGCATTCATGCTTTTTCCTCCAACCCTATGGATTCAATCCAATGAGTCATCTGCCAGCCCTTCTTGTCCCACTGTGGTCTTTTCAGCTGTGGAGCTGGCATCAGAGTGTATTTAAGGTGCTTCTTGATTTGTGTGTTTCCCACAGGTGGACCCAACATTGTGGAGGAAGAGCATGAAGTAGTAGTCAGGGCTGTTCTAACAGGGGAGTCTCACAAGCAAGCTTTCCACTTTCATAGCCTTGAAGCAAGGACATGACTTCGAGAGTAACCAAACCAGACCTAACCAGAGGCAGGGAACAGGCTTGAATAAAGATCCTCTGAGATGATGCAGTGGCTGATAGTGGCACCAGTTCCATATCCCCCTACAGCCAAGCCCATCTGCCTGCTGGAGGGTTGCGCTGTTTATCAAGTCAGTTTTCCTCCTTGTCAGATGAACGGATGTTCACCTCCAGGCAGCAAGCTAACTTCTGGTTTTGTTTGTGCCTATGCCAAGGTTAAATCCAAACTTTGAGAGATGAGACAAAAGCATTAAAGGCCTAGTGTATGAACCCATGAAAATCAACAGGAGACTCTACCAGGCTCTGGACCCTAGTCCTATGGGAAACATAACATAACATTTGTAGGATGTTCAGAGAATGACAAAGAACATCATCTGGTGTCTCCCAGGAAGATGGTATAACCACCAATCTAGAGGGACATACTTTTGTTCCTGCTCCACTCCACATTCTCCACTCTTAATCCCTCCTGAAATACTTGAAATACTACTTTTTATTCTAATGATTACAGACCTATTTCCCATGAGTGCTCCAACCTTGCAAAGGCGTGATGCAACCACCAAAAGAGTGAGTACCTCTGATGTGTACATACATGTCTTCACTGTCACCACTTTTGGCATAAAAGGAGCTGATGCTGGTCTTCTCAGTAGGATATTGGGATGAAGAGAGGAGCCTCAGAGCCCAGGCTGATCCTGTGGCTGACATGATTTGACATTTGAGAGGGACACCAATGCCAATGAGATACTGGAATTGTGCACTGCAGTGCCTAACTTTTCAGTGTCTTCCCTTCAGGCTAGATTCATCCTTCTCTCCTCTCCCTTGAACTAATTTTATAGTGCAACCACATCCCCATGCTTGACCTATTTAGCTCAGAAGGACGATGAGGTCTGACTGTTTCTGGTTGTGTCCCCAGTTTCCAATGGACAGCAGGTATGAGACCTGATGCTTGCTTTCTGCTCACACCATTAACCCAGAGAGTCATGGGCATAGCTGATCTTGGGGTGACTGCTGATGGACTGCAGTACTTTCACCTCAATCAGTACCCAGTTCTAATAGGCCAAAGGGACACATCAGGGCCCCAGCTCAACTCTCCTCCCTTCAGGTCACTCTGCAGAGCAAAATGCAAACACAAGTCTGCCCAGCCTCCAAGCATAGAGAGGCCTCCAGACGCTGGGACAAAAAATGTCATTAGTATGGCAGGTGACAATGCTACAAGATCTCAAGCTATCCCATGTGAAAATTGCAGAGTAGGTGCCCATGGCAAGGAAGTTAAAATAAGCTTGAATGGAGCCCTTGAAAATGATAACAACTGAGATTAGCTCAATCTTCACTAAATCCCTGTGGGATCTGGGGGGCTGATATTTTCTTTCTTAGTTTTTTTTTTCCTTTAAGCTTAAAACCAAAAATAAATGCTTTCTCTTCTTTTGCTCCCCCTCCTGCTGAAATCCATAATGCTATAATTAAAATGTCATAGTGAGACCACTCAATATTTATCAACAGTCAGATGCTGGCAGGTACAGTTTGGGATCCAGATCCAAAGCTAGCATAAACTGGTAGAGCTAATGGGGGTTACCTAATTTACACTAGGAAACAATTTGGCCTGAGGTTTCACATTTTCCTGTCCATCCCTGAATATATAAAGGCTGGTTCAAAACTGGGTTTTCAAGAAGTTTCCTGTGAGTATTAACTTGAACAAGAGCAATCAAATTCATTTGATATTTTATGAAGGCTGCTTAGCTGCAGTTCCCCTCTGCAGGAGGGAAGGATGGTTTCATTTGCAGTATCTGTCCTTTTAAATGGAGGAATAATATTTGTCTTCATCTGTTTTATTTATCTCATTGCTGTTGTCAACCAATACTTGCAGATTGTGGCTCGGTATTTATTGCTCACCCGACCATTCCACTTAGGCAAAATGCCTCTTAATATGCTCCATAAAGAAACTTTACCCATTTGGCTCATGGTGCTGTTAATTTGCATATCATTACCATCTCATTAGATTTATGGGTCTGATCAAATACTTGCACTGCCCTGTTACTCTATGATGGAAATCTACGAGCTTTGTTGATACTCTGTATCTCTGAAAGGCCTCTTTTCCTTCTGTTTTTCTGTTCTGCTTTCTTTTTTGTCTTTTCCCAGAATGATTTGTGCAGAAAGAGTACGTTCAAGGCTGGGGAAGTCAGCACTGCATGCTCACAGGTTCAGTAAAGAGAGATAAAGGAGTCAGGAAGGCAGAAAGAAACCTGTGTCTGATGATGGTGTATGGCCCTTTTGATTTAGATTCTGATAATTAAGAAAAGCATCAGCCACACATACGTTAATCTCCAGGCCCTCATTTTCCTTCGTGGCTCCATCCTTCTTCCAGGGATGGACCACACCAAAGGTTATGTTTTTGTCACAAGTGTCCTTTGAAAAAATAGTGATACAACAGGTCAGTGACTGCAATCTCAAAGCGAACAGATTTGTGCCAGCCAAGCTTGGCAGCCGGTATTCCCACTGGTGAACAGGTGCTCTTATTTAAAGTATTTGTAGTCATTTAATTCTTCATGTCTCTGGTGATCACGTACAAGTGATTCACACTGCACGGCCTGTCCCTGAAGAGCCCGCGATGATCATAATTCAAACAGATCTATTACCTTTTAGCTTTCCAAATGTAATTATAATCCAATTAATTAGGCACTCTCAGTTGATTCTAGGTTTCTTCCTCCGATCTCAGTCTATTGCCATATGAAACTAATGGCTGTGAGTCCCTCAGATCATTCACTATTAGTGCTTGTTCCTCAGCAGAGGCTAATAAAGTCAGGCATGTGTTTGCTAGTCAGTGTGAAGAAGCCATCCCAGCACTTCTGTTTCCATATGACATTCAAACAAATTTTGCATCCCACTTCAACTTGCTGCGATTTGATTTCATTCTCTTTTCTGTGTGAAACACTTTTCTCTGGAGTCATAATGGGTTAAGAAAAAAGAAAGAAAAAAAATCTGTTCCATTATGCTGTGTTGGTTGCATAAAAAAACCCAGGCTCTGTCCCCATTAACCATGCCTCAAAGACAAAAAGTTCCAAGCAGGAAGAGCAGGTGAGGGCACAACAACTGTAGATGGTTTCCACTGTAGCTAGAAGGAAAGAATAAGCCCTCGTCCCATCTGGGGAGATAACCCAATTAAATAGCAGGGAGGTTAAAAAAATATAAAGGTAAAGAAAATGTAAAGCAGAAGGTATTAAAAACTTTCTTTCCTTTCTTTGCTTTCTCTATCAAATCTTTAGGGCATCTTTGCCAAAACTCAAATAAACCCAAACCAAATCTCCAGGACTACAGCCATGAGGAGGTAGCTCAAAACTTGGACACCAACATTAGACATGGAGAATTGCCAGCACTGTGGGGCTTTGGTTTTTACCTAAAGTTTCTGAAGTCTGCAAAGTAGGAGTTACTAACATTAAAATGCTCTGGTTTCTAGTTTTCATTGAGAGCTGTCATTAAGATCACGTGTTAATCATAACACATCACACTGACCTCCGTCCAGCCACAACCTTCTAGCCACACCAGGTTTAACCAAGAAATGGTGGTTCTGGATTGAAATCACAGACATATTCTGTGCTGTAGCTGGCTGTGTGAGAACAGACATCCACCTGAAGATGGGAACCTTGATCATAAATCAAACTATGCGGAGCAGAAGATGTAATTTCCAAGTAAAACTCTATAATCTTTTCTTTTCTTTTCTTTTCTTTTCTTTTCTTTTCTTTTCTTTTCTTTTCTTTTCTTTTCTTTTCTTTTCTTTTCTTTTCTTTTCTTTTCTTTTCTTTTCTTTTCTTTTCTTTTCTTTTCTTTTCTTTTCTTTTTTCTTTTCTTTTCTTTTCTCTTTTCTTTTCTTCTTTGTCTTTCTCTTTTCTCTCTTCTTTTCCTCTCCTCTTCTCTTCTTTTCCTCTTTTCTTTTCCTCTTTTTCTTTTTCTTTTTCTTTTTCTTTTTCTTTTTCTTTTTCTTTTTCTTTTTCTTTTTCTTTTTCTTTTTCTTTTTCAAAATGCTGTAGAAAAGACCTTTAAAAAGTGGGTGGAGGAAGAGGGCAGCAAGAGATAGCTCTGAGGTACATTTCAATCTGCATGGTTCAGGAAGGAAGGAATTTTCAATCTCCTCTCTATCATTTTCGATATCATTAATCCTGAGCACTCCATTTTCCATGCTCGCCCGCCCAGGCCCGGAGAGTGAGCGACACATAAAGTGACACATATTCATCACTTGGCATTCGGCGCCGTGAAGGCTGTAATATAATATTAGTGTTGTGTTATCACTGTGTCTCTCTCGCCAGCCTCGGCTGCGGCGACGGTAGATGACATGAATCGATCACCTGTGACATTTTTGATTTGGTGTCACTTTCCCCATTTCTGCCATTTGTTTTGGCAGTTAAGAGGTAATTGTGTGACATTAGTATGGAAAGGCTCACTTTCTCGACCCCTCTTCCCAAGCAGGAAAAGGGGATGAGTCTCTTTTGTCTTGTTCCACGGGTTCAGAGAGGCTTGCAAGAGATGTGGTATTTGCTGCAATCTTACTCCCAGGTGGCTCCGTGACTCTTCTAAAGCTGCGGGAAGGGGGGGTGGGGATGCTGTGCCTGCACCAACAACATCTCTCCTGCGGGATACTGCTGAGCTCCTGGAGAGGGGAGTGCAGTGGGAGAGAGTGACATTATAAGACACCAACAAGCTGTGGGTCTCTGCTCTGCCAGAGGTTTCCTCAGGTGACTTTGGGCATATCACTGAGTCCTCTCAGGGGCTGAGACACCAACACCCCAGGTGATGGCTGCTCAGTGAAGCGGCACTAAGGGGATGCCCATTCAGGTGAGCACCGGGTGTTTAGAGCAGCTCCGTGCTCTGCTGGAGTCACAGGACCTCATTCCTCCAACTGCAGACCTGTCTCATACAAGTGATTAATAATACGGTAATCAGGGGAGGTAAACTCAATTAATTTGCACTTTATGCCCTGAAATAATTTCAGCAACTGGCCATGCCTCATCCTACAAGGAAACCTGATTCCCTTTCTGAGCAATGCTTATCTTGGGTCTGATTTGCTCCCGCAATATTTCAGCGCACTGTGGCCATAAACAGATATAAAGAAGACAAGAACTTGCTCCAGAGTGATGAATACTTATCACAGGGGTCATAAATTCCCTAGCAACCAGATGTCCCAGGTGGGCTGGGGCAATCCTGTAGTGCAGGAAAGTTGGTGGCATCTGCACAGAAATGTACAACGTGTGGTCTGTCCCAGTTTTTTTGGAAGGATAAAGGATTTTTGTCTTTTTACCTCAAAACATGCCTTTTTCCTAACACACAATAAATTATAAAGAAAATCTTCAGTGCAGGACCAGGCCTGCAGAGTTATATATCTCCAACACTCCTTGGTCAACCCTGCATAGGCCACCTTGTCATACACATTCAGCTATGGGTTGTCAATCACTAGTTTCTTACATGTCATAAAAAATGTCATACAAAGCTAAGACATAAAAGCAAAAACCATCAGAGTCCTGGCAATTGATCCCTGCAAAATGAAAATACTCTGGGGGTGTCCCTCCAGCTTTTGGTCAACAAAGTAATAGCTGGAGCCACCACTATGTGATAGACCATGCAATGGGACGCTCTGCTTTGACATCTGGAGCTTCCACTCAGTTCTTTTCATTGCACTGCAGAGAAGAGCTGTACCTTGGTGCTGAATCAACTGGGCTGGACTCTGAGCAGCACCTTCACGCTGAGTGTTTCCAGCAGTCAATGCTTTGCACGGAGCCTTTAACTCTTGTGTCAGCCAAAACCACGTGGACAGATGTCACAATGGCAGCCAGTAAAACATCACGGATCTCTGCCCTTTGTCACAACAGGTAGGCTGGATGTTAATACCCACACTCACTGTCCCTCTAGGGATTTTTTGTAGTTGTCCATGGGGAGATTTCTTATAACTTCTGACAAAGCACAAATCTGCTCAGAACCATCTGACCTGCTCCCAGATGATGACTTCACGCCGGCGTGCTCCCCATGCTGCCAGTTGCTGGCTGCTCTCAGGGGTGAGCCAGGACTGGATCACTGCAATTTCACGAGCGGCTGCTCTTTGGCTGCTGGGGCAGGAGCTGGGCTGGGACCGGAGGTGCAGAGGGGAATGTGCTCCCCAACAGCCATTGGTGTGCAGGGTACCCCATGCTGAGGGTGAAGGCTGGAGGACATCGACTGTTGGGGAAGCCCCTCCCAGCTGGTCTCCCCCTCCAGGCTCTGGTGACAACCCCCACTCTGCCTCCTGCCAGCTGGACCCGTAACCCAGTCGGGAGACAAATTGTTCCTCATGTCAATTTTCCATTTAAAATGCAAACTAGATTTGACAGAGTAAACTGAATAAAGATTTGGATCGGATAATCCAGTAAAAGCTAATTACTAAAACAAAATGAGACACTGAGACGCAATCTCCCTCCTCCCTTCTCTAACGAGGTTCATTTGATGAGTTCTCTGCCTCGAGTATTAGCACTTTCTATCAAGAAACACAAGCTATTAACTCCTTTTAACAATTTATGATGTTCAATAAACTGATTAGGAGCCCATGGTACATAATTTAAAACCATTTGGATGTCCTATGGCCATTAAAGAGAAAGCAATGAGTCTGAACAACCCTGCTAATTATAGGTCTTGATGACTCCTGATTAGAAACCCTAATTAGGTGTCCTAAGTAAATCTTTTCTTGTTTTTAAATTTATTGTCTTCATCTCCTTACCTTTTTATGAAATGATTTTAGGAAAATTAAAACCAGATCTTCCTTAAACTAAAAATTCATTAGCTGATTGGAGTAAGGCTCACAGAATCACCAATAAAAATGCCTTAACACAAGCTAACACATTCTCTGAGTTTGATTTTATTCTGAAGTCTAAGACTAGTTAAAGAGTTGATGGGCTGACTTTCATCTCTTTTATTCTCCAATGTATTGCAAGTTACTGAAAATCCTCCAAAAGTCCAATTTCAGAAGTTGTTTTTTATCCCCACCTCCTTTTTTTTATCCAAATTTGAATCTTTCCTAGAATGTTTACATGAAAAATAAATTAAGAATGTAAAAATTCCCAATATCCAGCACTAGTTCAAACTGCAAACATTTTCTGATTTTTTTCTCTTTTTTTTGTTCGTGATGGTTTTATATTTTTACATACTACTTTTACAAATCTACCCTTTTCTTATGAATGCTTTAAAAAAGTTCCACTATAATAAAATTATTTTAAAACCTAAAAATCAAATCTGATCCAAAGTTAAGGAACAACAACATTCTGAATCTGACAGCTCAGTTTTCACATCCATCCTCTCTGAGCATGACTGTGTGCAAGGGGGTGACCTGCAGGGAATGAGGCACAAATGGAAAGATGGGCTTGGGCAAATAGAGGTACGATGTAGAAGGATGCCCTAAGAGCAATTCAGTTCTTCCACAAAGTCTTGCTCCAACCTTTTTTTTTTCCAGGATCCTCATAGTATGGGTCTGGGCAAATAGAAAGGCTGATGCCCCCAGGAAGGGGGAGATGGAGAACCCAACCTTTTTTGGAAACATTCATTAATAGTTAATCCTCCTCCCTCCTAAAAGTCTATCCCTCATTTCTGCTCTAAATTAATTTGTTTCGTCTTCTAGCCATTGGGCTTTGTTCAGCTTTTGTCTCCTAGATTAAAAAGCTGTCTGCTACCAGAAGTCTGCTTCCTGGGAAGGTATTTATAGACAAAAATCAAGTCACCATTTAACCTTCTCTTTGTGAACTCAAATAGATGAGCTTAATCTAGCCCTCAGCTGGAAGAATTTTTATGCAATAGCAGAATGATGGTATGGGTAATGCCATCCTCCTTGGCATTCAAGAACTTATCTGTCCAGAGTCTTTCCCTGAAATCACAAACTATAGAGCTCAAAAGTTAAAGCAACAGGAATATCAATGGTTTTCCAACAACCAGAAAATACTGAGGGTACATCAACACTGACAGCAAACCTGGAAGTTCGAGCCCAGTCCCATCAACGTCTGATCCTCATTCATCATGTGGAAACAGAACACAGGACTAAGGATAGGTTTAAGTCATCTTGCTGGGGTGGAGAAGCCTAGATTTAGCACAGCTGAAGTGTTCTTGCTCAGGTGGTCTGGAGGAACTAAGCCAAGATGGGGCTTGGCATCTAACAACCCAGTACCCAAGGAGATAGCCAGTGCTCAGCTCCTAATACTGAAGTTCTGTATGGTTTGATAAACAGTAGACAATAGAACGAGATGGCAGCTTAGCTAGACTGGTCATTGTCTTTAATTTCTGACAAGCAGTCTGTTGATCATAGGCACAGGTAGATACACATCTTCATGGATAGACCTCACAGAATACTTGTCAGTATAAATATGACAGCCATATGGAAAAGCATAGATATATTCTCTGTGAGAATTGTTGACCCATCGAGAATTTATGCAGTTTTAAGAAGAAATTCTTTACTGAAAGAGTTGTCAGGATGTGGAACAGGCTGCCCAGGGAGGGGGTGGAGTCCCCATCCCTGGGTGTATTTAACAGACTGGAGATGAGGTGCTCAGGGAGATGCTTTAGGAGAAGACAGGGACAGGTGGACTCCATGATCTTAATGGTCTTTTCCAACCTAGTGAATCTGTGTGATTCTCTGTTATTGAAAACTTTGGACTTTCACTTGCATTTTCTAAGCAAAAGTTAAAAAAAAAAAGAAGGAAAGTATTTGGGATTTGAAAATAAAAGAAGGGAGGAGGTATCTAAAAGGCCTGTTTTTGGAGGGAAGTAGCTGTGATAAAAACACACTTTCAGAAATTTCAGACCAAATGTACTCAATTCCTGACAAATATTTGTGAAGGGGGGAAAAGCATGGGCTAGAATGGAAATACTCCCTGACATTCTTCTATTGGACTGAAGTGGACCCTCTTACTACAGAACTCACTGCTGGCTGCTGCCCCAAGAAAGTTGTCCTAGGACAGCCCATCTGACTGCTTACAAACCAGGAACACTGTGAGCCACCTACATCCTTTCTGCATGATTGGACTTGATGATCTCAAAGGTCTTTTCCAACCTAGTGATTCTGTGATTCTCAACTACTGTGGTCCTCCTCAGGGATCCACATCTCATGGCAGGGGGCAGTGGCTTGGACGTGATGCCAGCCAGCAGAATGGCCACCGAGGGTGCAGCCCAAGTGAAGGCTGGTCAGACCCAAAGGCTTGTCATTTCTCTTGGTCTGGCACACTAGTCAATGGCATCTCTATCCCTGAACTATAAATACTATCACAGCATGATTGGGAAGGCAAAAATCTTCTTTTAGGATATGCTTTTCCAGCCTGTACAAAGAAACCACATGAGTTTTAATCTGAAGCTTTGGCCTTTAGTTGTGTTTGCTGAATTTCACTTTCAGTAATACTTACTTAGCACGGGAAAGTATAGGTGTTATCGGCATGATCTCTTTTTAGGGTGATCCACAGGGGAATATTTGACCTTTGCCTCTTTTTAATGCCCAGCAGAAAGAGGCTGCCTGTCTTCCAGCAAACCAAGCTGTTCATTTGTTATCTCAGCCTGGGATTTAGCAGGATTCAAAGCTGATTAGGTTAGAAAGCATATGGGCGATGAAAGACATTTTATGTAATGGGTTTACACATCCCTTTTGATAAACAAGTAACTACACTATTCACTCTGAAGAGTTAGTATTTTTCATGCTTATTGTTTTTTAGAGTCTAATTTTGACACCGTGGAATATTTTTCGCCCCAAGGTGTTCATGCAGTGGGACTCTGGCCAATGGGTCTCTCCAGGCAAATCAGCAATGAGATTTCCCTTTCTCTGGCAGAAAGAAACAAAAAAGCAACGGACAGTTGCGAATGACTGAAGTGAAATTTTCTTGTCTTCCCCTTTTTTCAATTTATTAAACAGTCTGGCAAAACTCTTGATTTCCTACTGCTCAGGTCCCTCCAAATCTGTACTTTCTTAGGAAAAAAAAACCCACAAAACAAAACAAAACCAAAAGCAACCAAAATCTCTATTGGTTTAGATTCTAGACTTGATAACTGCAAAAGAAATAATTCAGTATTGATATCAGATTGACTAACTTAGTCCTCTAAATCATCTGCATGATGAAGTCTCCTACAGACAATAAGGCTGGGGGCACATTACTAGAACAATCCTCTTCCTCAGTGCATAGTCTTGTCCTTTAACAGGTGTGGGTGTAATTTTTGTTCTCTGTAAAACACCAGGGTCAAGGTGACGAGTGCAGAATCGCTGAGACGTGTGGAACAATTGCTCCTTCAGACACATGATTTATGAAGTATCTGACTAATGTGGTCATGGGAGCCTGAGAGGAAGGTGAGAAAGCTTGTTAAGAAGCACTTAGCTCCCCTCTCCAGGCCCACATCGCATCCCATACCCACAGTAGCATTCATCTCACTTGGTAGCTGTTTAACATTTAGGCATTTCATTTAAGCTGGTAGTCAAAATTCCTTCTCAATTGAGTGAGGAGGTCAGCATCCACAGATGATGATTCATTCCTTCGCTATCAGACATCATCACCACCAGATACACTATCCCCTGGTCATAGGAGACAGACACCTCACTTCTATATAGTGAAACAAATCCCCAAGCATCCACGAACCCCTATAGATCTGTGGCCCTAAACACTTTCGACATCCTTATTTACACACAGCTTAGCTCACCACAATATCTCTGAAGATCCTGATGGGATGGCAGAGGAGCAGGGCTGACCTTGCACCAGGAGCTTCTTTGCTTTCTTTGCTTCCTGACACGCCTCCAAGGCTAGCCACCATCTCATCCCACCCATTCAGGCCTGTGATGGTGCCAGCCTGGAGAAACTGTTTCCATCAAGTTCCAAAATCACTACCTAACTTCCTTTGTCTCTAATTCAGGCAGAAAATGTTTATGCTACTGCAAAAGAGGAATAATGAGCTTTAATTAGCAATCAGAGTTAACCTCTCTCCTTGGAAAAAGGCCATTGGTTTTAATTAGCCTCCTAGGGCACTACCTTGACATCCCAGCCCAAACCCTACCACTGCCACAGGTCTAATACAAAGCATGATCTAAGTGGGCCCCATTCTCTGTATGCATCTCCCTGTTACACTCCTCATCTCCAACAAGTTCTGATTTTTTTTTTTTTTTGACATACCTAAGATGAATATTCAAGGTTTTAGTCCAATTTACATATCTGTAATCCGGCAGTGAGAATAAAAGGTTGTCAGGCAAAATAAATGTGTGTCTCAAGGTCAGACCTGGTTGAAACCGATAATGGTGCTTAACAGCCTATGCCATGCCTGCACAATGATCAGCATTGCTCTAATTGACAAATTAGCTGTCCATATGGGCTCAGAGGCAATCATACATCCATAAATCCCAATAAATACAAACATAATCTGATCTAAGTTGGATCAGCCAAATAAGTTAAAGCTAGATTTAACACCTTAAAGGATTGCATTTAAGGAAAATCACTGTTAGACAAGATTCAGGAGTGCTGAAACCATATGGTCAGAACAGAGGTCTCCATGGCTCGTTCTCACTCTGGCTCTCCTCCATTCCCAGCTGTGATGCATGGGATGGCAGCACTGGGACAGGGCGTGGATGCTGGAGGTCTGATGTGATGTGGATACTGCCCCCAGCAATTTGCATGGGAGAGTGCTATTGGGCAGGATCTCTGAGGTCCTGGTTCCAAACCAATGAAGCTGAAGATCTTGCTGAAGGCATTTAGAACACCAAAACCTTCATGGTAACACCTCTCTGCACACTTACTCTGGCCTTATTTGAGAACCAGTTTGCCTTCATACAAGGAGGTCACCAAAGGCCCCCAGGCATTTGCTGCTATGGATCTCCCACTCAGGATGACCTCCTACTGATTTCTAGGGCCCTGAAGTGCTGAGGTCTTGTTCATAACCCTATGGCTTGGAGAGTTTGGTCTCAGAAGCAAGATGGAAGCATCTCCCAGCCACAGGGAAGGGTGCAGTAGGCTGAGATTAGATAGGCCTTATCTTAGATACCTCCCAGTGGGAAGAAGGATGGATATTAAAGACACCAGCTATAATGAGTTCCCTGACTGGGGTAGGAAAGGTGCAGGGTGCAATAGATAGGTTGAAATCTTGTATCTTCCCCAGGCCAGATTCAACTCAAGCCAGCTTTAGGTAAAGGAGAAAAGCCCCTACTGTTGCTTCACCTGTTCCTGTGGGAATTTCCTGCCAGTCTGCCCCTCTCTTATGGCATAAGAGAGACTTTGACATTGACTGCTTTGCAGTCTTTGGAGCCAAGGTAGAGATCAGAACTCCAGGAGGTGGGATGGGAGATGAGAACATGGAGTCATTGATCAAAATAAAAAATGGTGAACAGCAAGAGACAGAAAGTTCACGTTTATAATCTCTGTCTCAATAAGTCCTGTTTAAATAGCCTTAGGGGCTGAATTTCTTGGTGTCAACCTCCTGACTTCAATTGACTTTGGATTGAGTTCTGAATTAAGCAGTAAATCACAGTGCTCATCCTAGGCACTGGATGGGAGATACAAGAGTTAGACAGTGATTTATGAGAGATTTGACCTAAGGCCAGCATACTCACCTTGAAATATAACCTTCATCCTTCTGGATTGTCAACATGTGAAAAAAACCTGAGGTCTCCAGCTTTGAAGCCAGAACTGTTCTTCAGAGGACTTTACCAACAAAAAGGCATTATCAGAAACATTTGCAGAGTGATGCAACAAGTTTTGGAGGTTCTTTTTGCCTCTGTTGTGGCTGCCCAAAAAAGACTGCCAACTGTTCAGCCCTACTGTTCAACTACTGGTTGGGTAGTGATTTACTCCTGCACTCTGCTACTCAATCTCTCACATGCACACAAACACCACTGCATTTTACCCATACATCAAATGCAAGTCTTGCATTATTTGAGGTGTGAATTCAAATTATTACACCAATTTTTTACTTAGGTGTCTGGATTACAAGATCACTATTTAAGCATTTCAAAGAGATAGAAGCTAAATTATATAAGTTTCAGGAAGGTTCTTGGTTTTTGTTTATCTCATACACTCTTGAAAAGGCATCTGAAATTGCCTTTTTTTTTTCTCTACAAAGTGGCAAGAAGTTCAGAGACAGAAAATAAGGGATATTTATTCACTGTCTCTTCCAGTACTAGAAGTAGACATAAGCTGATGACAATAACAAATAGTGATCCAAAACAAATGCAAACAGAGCTTGTAAATACATTTTGAAACTCCTCAATAAGTGATATTTTGGATGTTAAGAGTTTATGTTACTTCAAAAAGAAACTCAACAAATTTATGGAAGAAAAACCACCAAGAGATGTTCCGTTCCTTACTCTGGCCCTGACCCTCTAGGACTGAACAGCAAAGTGACTGAAGCTAGAGAGTATTCTGGAAAAGTGTCCCCTAATCTTCCATATCTTTTGGGCACTTTCAGAAATAGGATCAATATTGTATCCAGCAGACATTTGGCCTGACCTTACATGGCAATTCCTGTGTATGTAGGTCCTTTTGTTCCTAGGGAAATACTATAGCATGGTTGTTCTGTTGAGTTGCATTTGATCCTCTCATTGACGTAAAGTCTCCGCATACGCTGCCAAGGTGTTCCCACACATGGCCTTCTCCTGGAGACAATCATAACTCAACAGCTGCTATTGGGTAGCCCTGTTGCTCTCTTCTGTTGCTTACTGCTTGCATCCAATAGGGTCAGTCTGGTGCAGCAGCTTTCTATATTTTGCGATTAGATTAAGGGATTATTGATGATGATTCCCTAAGCAAACACAGACCACAGCTCTCCTAGCAACAGGCTGATAAGCCCTGGTTCCATGTTTTAATTCCTCAAATTCCATTAAAAGACATTCTTACAGTTTAAGGCATAATATGTTTGTTTTTCCAGCCCTAATGAGGATTATTAAACCATGGGTATGCGGTAACTATGCTTGGCATTAGCATTCTTTATATATACTTTTCTGGGCTCACTATCACAAATTTCCGACCCTTTAGATCTTTCAGTCTAAAAGAGAAAAGCACAAAGATAAGAAAAGAAAGAATAAATCTGTGTTTGTAAGTGCAGGCATATATAAAGCTCTTTTCCCTAACTTAATCTTTTTTCTCTGTTTCCATGTGTGGAAGATTCATTGTCAGATGGAGTTCGAAGGCCTAATCTATGACTCCCATTGACAAAAAATGGGCTTTAGCTGAGACTGGCTGAGAAGACAAAGAAAGAGATCTCTTCAATTGATGGGATGGAAGATGAGAACAGAAAAAGTAGCCAGGAGACATATGGCAAGAGCACAAAGAGACACACAGAGACAAGACAAAGCTACAGGGTTTACGCAAGGCTTCAGGCTTGCCTATCATACACATCTCTTATGAAATGACCCATTTAAATTACCCATTAGTTAATCCTCACAGCCACTTTCAGGCTTTCAGTGAGCATTAGGACAGAAGCATATGGAAAGATGTGGAGTCTGGGCATCAAACCAGGTACAAATCTCCCTTAAGTAGGATCAGTCTCAGGTTTAAATGAGGGCCTTTGGAGCACTATGGATATTTTTGCTGTTGCAAGAAGACTTTAGGAAACAGCACTGGAAGCATCCCTGTGGCAAAAGGTCTCCACATCCTTTAACACCATGAAGACACCCACTATGATCAGTAGACAGGCACAAGTTAAGAAACAGAGCCAGGAATACCAGCCCTCCTTTGATCTGGTTGCTTTGAAGACCTGACAACTACAACAAAAGAAGGTAGAGATGCCATGATGGCAGAGCTATGGTTGGGAAAACATCCAACAACAGCTGGAGACACCTGTCCACAAAAAATAGGTTTGTTAGGAGAGCAGACTTCATTTCTTGTAGCTGTCAAACTCATTCATACAGTGCTTTAGTTCAGTCGGTTCCATCTGTAGGCTCATGTGAGCTATAAATCCAGGTCCCTCTGTTCAAGCAAGGGTGGACAAAAGCTTGAGCATCTCCTTGCACAAAGAGAAGGAATGGGACTCTCCTACATCTTCTGTCAGAGAAGCTTTGCCAGGGTCAGTCCTCAGTACATCTGGAGGAGCATGGCCATCAGCTTGGGGTGCTCACTGCAAGCACACACAGTGAGACAGATTTCATTGTAGGAATCTACATTTTATTGTTATGGCTTCTGTTATTCTGTTCTGACCACTGAGTGCACTGGGAGGGGGCAATGGAGAAGGGGAGGGAGAGGAAAAAATAAAGCCCACAGGGACTGTAAGTAATAAAAGGCTGCAGCAGATTTGTCACACTATTTCATTTCTTATTAAATTGAATGGTCTCAGTAAAGAGTGACATAAAAGAAACCACAGATTCAAATACCTCTGAACTCTGGAAATACTGGGAGATAGCTCTAATTCTTAATTTATCATTATTATATATGCTAAGCAGAGAGATGTGTATTTTAATTGGCATCTCAATTTGTTTCTAAATATTATGTTAAACAAACAGAACTCCAAAACAGTTTTCATTTTCTACAGCTACCATTCACGTTGTCCTTATTAATTCTATTTTAAAAATAAAACTCAGCAGAGTAAATACATTATTACAACTATTTTGGCCTGTGAACATTAAAACCTGTAGGTGCTGGAGCTCCCCATGCAGCACAGTCGGATCGATTCTCAAGGTTATGTGTATTTTTTGTGATAGAAGGCAAGAGTTTAACTAAAATGAGTAAGAATTAAAAGTAGAGAAAATTCAGAGGCTTTTTTATATTAAACTCAAAGCCTTTCCCAGGGCCGAGTGTTTCAGGTCAACTGGAATTTGCCTGAACTCATTTCTGGATTTGAAAGTGATCTTAGAAACCAAAGCCTAAGTAGGGAATGATTTACCAAAGAAATACTCGCTTCTGCACGATATTCTTAGTAAGAAAAAGAGCTATTTTATTTTCTTTTTAAATGCCTCTAGAAGTCAGGTTTCTTGTTACCTGTCGCTCCTCCCTGCCCCAAGACCAACCCCACAAACCCAGTTGTGTTTACAACCTGCATCATGTTGATGCGTGGGAACTCCCAGAAAAAGGGTGACACTTCCCTTCAAGCAAGACTGATAATCTCTCGCAAGGCAGCTGAGCTCAAGCAAGAGAAATGCAAAAAAATAAAACCATTTAAAACCCCTATAAAGCTAAAAAATAAAATAATAATAAAAAAGGTAAAGAAAGCCCTACAAAAAGCATGTGAAAGTGCAGGATTCTCAAAACCAATCTCTTTCAACCATCATCACACCAGTTTTAGCAGTAATTTGCAGAACCCTTTTCCACTTGACTCTTAAGCATCCAGAGATGTTGTCACTTTGTGAGGCATTGTGCAAATAAATTGGCCTGATCCTGACTCCAGGTGAGTCAGTCGGGCTGGGAGTGAGTGGAATAGCCGGCAGATGCTTGGTGGCTGTGACCAATTGCCCTTCTCTTCAGAAGCAAATAAACAAAGTTTCCTTTATTTACTCGAGGCTTTAAATAAAAGCTTGATTTCCATGGCACCGCTTTTGAAAAGAAAAGCTTCTGAAAGATTTTATTTTTCTACAGGAAAGCACAAGGAATGTGCTTATTTAGCTGAGATAAAATGATAATTCCTAAGAAATCATTGTGGATTAAGGAGCGAAGCGATTAGAGAGAGAGAGATGGTATATTTATGAATGTGTGCATAGCCCCGCTGGTTAAAGGGGTATTAATCCCTCTTAGTCTGCAAAAGGACCTTCAGACTGCTCAAGCAAGCAGGGCTTAGGCACTGCAAGCTTCCTAGAAAGTCCTAAATCTTCACATTAGCTCCCTGCGTTTCCTCATCTTAAAGTCTAAGCCGTTTTCTAAAGGATACTTCCATAAACAAGCCCCCTCAGAATCTGCAAGGATTTGGAAATCCGGATTGGTGAAATTTTTTAAATCCAAGGTCCAAGTGGATAGAAGAAGATTAGGTTGCACTTAAAAAGGCCACCTTTAAAGAGACAGTGCAGTCCTAGATCATTATTTAGGCTGAACTGAAAAAGAAAAAGAAAGGGAGGGGAAAGAAAAGAAGACAAAAGAGGCGAGAAAAGGAAAAAGTGTTGCATCTGAGATCCAGCTGACTCAGTGTCCTACATGGTCCCAGAGCCTTTCAGGGGAGAGAAAATATGTGTATGTTTGCCAAAACCAACACCTTGGTTCTTGTACAGCATTCAGGTTACTTGTGACTGCTCTGTTGGCTCTTTCCCGTGGGTTTCAGTGGGACTCCCTGTCCTTGATTGTGTGAGGCACCTCTGGTTGCTACAGAATTGCTCCTGGGTTTCTCTGACAATGGCAGGAATAGCAGTTCACTTCTGTAAATTAAGATTCCTCAGGGAGATTGGTGGCATTTTAGAGGGAGATCTATGGTCATTTTTACAGGACTTTACCTTGTTTGTGACGTCCTCCCTCCTCTCCTTCTTATCACCATAAGTGTTTGCAGCCAAAAATAAAACTAGCAGTAAAAGCTAGAAATAGCTCAACACGTGATGGGGTGAGTGATTATGTGTGATAAGACCTTAAATTGGGAGGATTGAGAGTAAATCCAGCAGAAAAAAAAAAGTCTTGTGGATGTCTCTGTAAGAGCTGAAGGGAGTCTTGGAAGTCTGGTGCTCTACTTTGTAACGTGATCTGTCTGCAGTCACTTGTCTCCAAGTCAAAGACACAAGGGATGAGATCTGAGAAAAGAGCAGTACATCTGTCCCTGCACAGAGTAGTTGAGTAGTCACAGAGCAAGGTTTGTGGGTGATAAAACAACTCAATACATTACATGTGGCCATAGGACACCTCCTTAACTGCTCTTACATTTCACCAGGCTCGTGAGATGAGTGGTGAGAGTCCACAGCCCACCTGAGAGCCATGGCATGACTGAGACCCAAAGGGAGATTTTCTCTTTCCAGCCTTGCTTCATACTGTCTGGACAATACTTTCTTCTTTCAGACCAAGGTAGAAAGGCCTGGTTTTGTTCACCAGCTTTGTAACACCTTTCTTGTTGGTTGTGAATGTATACTGGGACATCAGAGGACACAGCTAAGGATTAATCTTCTCCTTCCACCACCTCAAGTGACATTTCCACTGTCCCTTCTACTGGTTTCTATCCTGGCTTTACATTTAATCTGCTCTCTTCTCCCTCAAGTACATTCATAATACTTATAACTTATATACATCCAATGTGTTTAAGGCACACACACCCACTTCTGAGGTGTGTTCCGCTTGTTATATGCTTTAGGTGGTGTCCATATGTGACATAGCAAAAGACTAAAAGATAAATTTAATATCTGCCAAGACAATGCAAGGTCCTCTCCATCAATCAAATCAGAATAACACAACACATAAAATGAGATTATTTAGCATATCTGTGACTCTTAATTAGGAAGATAAATGGATTTGTTGTGAAGACTAGAGGACTCAAAAGACTTCAGCTAATTGTCTGGCTTTATGTTATAGCATCTCTGTGGGATTGCACACTCATCCATGACCTGTTCTGTGTTCCAAGCTCAGAATGAGGATGGCAGTTTTCCTTTCTCCCATTTTTGGGAATCGCTGTAAAGGCCAAGCTCTCTAAGGCATCAGTCTACTTATATGTGCAGCACCAAGTACAACCAGGTCAGTGACATCCACCAGCACTTCACACTACTGAGAATGGGTGAATGATAATCACCAACCAGCTCTCTCAATATCCAAGGATGATTTATAATCATGAATCCTTCCTCTCCAGTGAGCAGATCTTGAAAACTTCCTTCCTGCTCCAGATGCCCTGCTTTATAAAGGACTTTTTGTAGGACTTGGGTTTTGTGAATTTAAGCCCTGACACCTCCTTCCCCTAGAAATATCTGCAGAGGCATGAAATCTTTAAAGTACTCCAACAAGTCTAGTATCACTTTACAGACTAATGCTAATGAGATCATAAGCAATTGACCAGAAACAAATAAATAATTCAAAATCTACTGCAAGTGTGAAAAGTATTTAAATGCTATTGATAAACTAATCTACAGACTCCATTAGCAATTCAGTCACACAGCACCTGTATTGATCAGCAAATTTAAGCACACGTACAAAAACAAAAATACAGCAAGCAAAAGCCAGCTTGTTTAGCAGTGCTTCAGCAAGCAACTTCATTAACATTTGGGAGTTTACTGTGTCATTTGCTCTTGGAGATTTCTTGCCTTGTTGTTTTATAGACTGTGGCAATAGCTTGAATGCTATATCCATGGAATAGTTTTAACAAAGCTTATAAACTTGTCTGCAATATGTATTAAATATCATTGTTCCTTTCAAGGCACCTATACTTTGCTGAATTAGCTAAGGACACACTCTCCAAAGTCTGCTTTTGGGCTACAGACAGTGCTGCTTCCTTATGTTCTGGCTTGTTCAGTGTTTTCACTCACTGTAACGTGTTGAATTTACTGCTAAAATACCTTTTGGGGTTACACATATAGTTGATGCTCATGCTGAGGATCCTACAGCATTAGCCTGAATTTGGGGGGTGCTGGTGCAGGTCTCCCTATAGATAGACTCTCCAGGCTGTGGCTGTAGACAAAGCCCTTAGGAAGGTCTCGGTAGATTGGACACATCTGCATGGATGTGACGGATGTGCTGAACCCTTCCTTTTCTTTTACTTGTCTTCCACCTACCTGAGGGTAGACCTGCACCTACTGCACCCAGACTCACCTGGCTCTAGGTCACTCATTTTCAGTCCTTCTCACACATGATGCAGAGCAAGGTTGTCACTTTGCCATCCTGAAGGAGCTGAAGGCTGGTGGCCCATGGATACAGCGACGGAGCAGAAGTGGGGGCTGAACAAACGACGGTCCTTTCAATGAAGGGGATCTTATTTTCTCCTTCCTAATTGCGTAACACACTGATCTTTAACTCAGGAGGTGTTTTGCAGCATTGGCTTCATTCCTGAAGATGTAGTAGAAGGCTGGAAAAAAGCATCAGGCTCAGCAGTGGTCCTGACAGATGATATTTGCAGCTAGGCCTCCATCTCCTCAATCCACCCTTAGGCTCAGCCAGACCTGCCAAACCTCCCTTCTTTGCTCTTTCCCGCTGTCACCCAGCAGCCTGCATCAGGGCAATTACCAAAACAAATCAATCTTCTCTTGACAGTTCATTTACACTGAATTAATTTGGAATTAGAAACCGTTATTGCAATTGGCAGCTCCTGATATTCCCAATACAACGCTGCATCTGCAGGGAAAACAACTCTAGACCCCTGCGTTTGAATTAAAAAGGACAGTTATTCCTGATTGAGATATAAAACCAGAAAGGTTTATTTTTCCCCTCCAAATTCATGTTATTTTTACACTGCTGGCAGCAAATCCTGTCCTGCACTGCCCTAAATAAAACTTTCTTTATGGTGGTATGTTTCTTTTTTGCTCAGAGCAGTATTTCTAATGCTGCTGTATAGGGATAGGATACCCGAGTCTTAATTTGCACTTTCTATATCACATTGGAGCCCGCAGTGCAGTGGCATATTGAAAGAGGCAGGGTAAGAAGTCTTGTGCCCATTTCACAGGTAAGGAAGTTGAGACATGAGAAGATTGAGAGATGAATTTCCCTCACCTGGTTTTCTCCCCTGAATCCTTCAGTCTGAGCTGCTTCCATCAACAAAAATGTACCACTCTAATTCTTAAAAAAACTCAACCCAACCAACCACTATAACCCCATAAAAAACACATTTTCAAAAAAAAAAAAAAAAGAAGAAAATGAAGCTTTCCATTAAACATTTCAGAATCCTAAGGCTGATCATACACTATCACATGTCTTGCTACACCCCCTTCACCCCCTTATTCACACCATTGTCTGAAAGGATTTGACCTGATGTGTCCCACTTCAGAGCTCCTACATATTCACCTCTAGGATAACTTTAACTCTAGGATTTGCTTTAAATTTTGATCAGCCCTGAAAGTGATCATGCAGTTGGACTAAATGCTGTAGATCCCTTCCAATGGAAAAATCTTCCCTTCCCTCTTCCTTAAAATTATCTTCTAGTTTGCTGGGCCAGCTGAAAGGCACGTACAAAAATACAGGAGTGTAAAAAATGCTAGCTGTGAGGTCTTCTACCACCCTCAATGATTCTTACCACCACCATCACAGTCATGCTTAGTTTGGAATACCAGGAGTCCTTATTAGATAGACATCATGGATAAAGTAAAAGCTAAAGGACATCTCAAGGCAATGCTGCTCAGCCAAGGCACAATAAAAACACTCCCAAAAGATCCTCAGCACATCTCTTCAGCACCTGGGAACTTTAGCATTGCAAACTGACACACCTGAAAGATTTAAGGAGCACCAAGGGTCAAGCAGGAGCTGGGTGGTGGTTCAGAAGCTTTACAGCTGGTCTGAAGGGCTTAACATGGTAATTGTGAACTTATGTCCCTTCATGGGTCTAATCCCTGATCTGTTTCCTGCTCCACCTTTGCTTGGGCTGGGTGTGCACCAGATTTCTTGGTTTCGGTGAGTTATTCTATAATTCTGGTATGTCTTTCTGCTCTGAGCCAGAGCTGGAAAGTGTCTCTGTGAAGGGAAAGGAGGAGGAAAAAAAATGTGTGGGGCTTAATATATTGTTTCCTGCTCTGGTTTGGTGCCCTGTCCCACAGCACTCCAGGGGCATGAGACATAGCTACAAAAAATACCCAGGACATATAGACAGTTTTTTGCTCAAAAATCTGTGCTGTAGCCCAATAGTTCCTTCACCCTGTCAGTCGTGGACTTGTAGAGTGGGAGCCACTGGTCTTCAACATCCTCTGTCTCAGTGCATGCCTGTATAGTTTATTCCTGGAACAATTTAATTTTATCCTTCTCACTGGCTGCTACAGAAATCTCCATGGTGAATTCGGTGAATCTTGCCTGGATTCCTCAAGATCTTTCCAGAACATAAATTTAAAATTAAATAATAAAAAACCCAACCAAAGCTCTCCCCCCCTCCCCCAACCCAGCAAAGATTTCGAAGGACATTATCTGGTGCTGAGACCTACTCGTTCTTATGGCAATGAAACTGAAGAGCAGGGAAGCAGAAAGGGGTTGGAAATTCAGACACCTGTATTTCTCTCCCTCTTCTCATTTTATTGAAGACCCTCATTTTATTGGAGAAAAACAAAACAAAACAAAAAAAACCAAAAACAAAACAAAAAACAAACCAAAACAAAAACCAAAACCAAACCTGACCAAACAAATCCTCTCACATTCTCCAGTAATCCTGCCCTCAGTGGGACTTGTTCATCAAAACTCAACTTGAGGAACCAGTCTCAAGTATGTTCATGTCAATGGTAATGCCAATTTAAGCACACCAGCAGCTATGTCAGTGCTGGCAGGTCCCATCCAAGGGTTCCTCTGATGTGCTCAGCCCAGCTCACCCTGCTGCAGATCCTCTGAGTTGAGCAGCAACAGTGCTGGGGCCAATATTTCTGCTGGAAGCAACAGCACGGTGTCCCATCCCATCCCATCCCATCCCATCCCATCCCATCCCATCCCATCCCACTCTGCATACACAACCCTAGTAACTGGGTACGCGTGGTTTGCTCACACACTGGAGGTCCATGCATTTACACCAGCCTCCAGGCAGATGTAAGGTACCAAAACCCTACAGATACCTCCAGCAGCATCCTTCTGTGCTTTGGGATCTCACACACAACCCCAGGTGCTTGTGCCAGCACCTGAGAAGCTAGAAATACACGGTAAATTTAGGTGAGAGGCTCATGCCCCAGCTCCACGATACATTTACTCATATCTCTCCCCGTGCCAGAGCAATTTCCCTGCAGTGCTTAATTCCCAGTGTCTGTTGGGGTCTAAGCACACACATTTCAGCAGGTGCCTAAACACCACCTTTAATTGAGATGCTTGGCTGAATAGGGCAGTTGGAAAATGTCCTGCTTTACATCAGCAGAGGATCTGGCCCACAGGCTATCAGGCATATGGCTAGTCACAACAATGCCGAATTAAGCTATTTAAATTGCCTATGGAATGCCAGAGGGCCCACGTGCTTTTTTCTTTTTTTTTTTCTTTTCTTGGAAAAAAAGTCCTCTTTGTTATTATTCTGATGACCAACTCGGGCTGCTTTGCTTTGTCATTTTTAGTCAGTCCACAAATTCCCTGAGCTATACAATTTATGGTTTTATCACCAGTTCCTAAGCTTTGCTACCCCGTCTCTCCTGCATCTCAAATACTTCTCCCCTTTAAATAAACCTGCTACATTTTTTTTTCATAACTTTCCAAAGCAGATAAAAAATTCTTGAATTTCTGAAACATGCAAACTGATCACTGTGGCATTAAGAAATCTTAAGAAGACTTATTTTAAGGGGTTTTATTAGGGAAATTCCTGCTCTTTAAGATATCTGTACGGTTGTCAAAAGCAGTCACTTTTGCAGATGTTGGGGCTTTTCTTACACTAATCTCTGAGGAAAGCCTGAGCCTCAGAGATCACTTAGCAATTTTTAGATTTAAGGAGATGAGAAGAAAAAGCCAGGGAGCTGGTCCCTCTTAGGGTCAAGTCTTATTTGAATTCAGAGATCTCTTCGTCTAACATGCAACAGTGTCGTTAAGATGACGGCTAATTAATGCAAGATGACTTCAAGAGATTGCATTGAAAAAGGAAAGAAAAAAAAAGAAGAAAAAAAGTATAACCTAAAGAAAAAACAAGCCTGGCCCCTCCCCTAGGAAAAGCAACACAGCAGAACTCTGGGTCACCCATCACCAAAGCCAAGAGTCCACAAAAACTATTCCTTACCCAGTTTGAGGGTGTGCTGGACATACAGGGGTTTTGGATGTGCACCAGCTCTTAGATATCTCTCATGGGCCAGGCTGCTATCAGCCTATCAATCCCAGAGACACAACCCTTCATTTTTGTCTCTAGATTCAAAGGAATTAGGCAAACAACCTTATTTAGGATCTCTATTAGCTCTGTATTTGTAATTTGGCAAGTCTTTAACACCTTTTTAAGCTTGAAGAGCACTAAGCCAGATCTGTTACTCTAATCACATCGGCTTATTTCTGATTTCCAGAAATTACAAGGAGCACAGCCAGGGGAAAGGCCAGGGTCTGGTGTAAACACGCTGTTCAGGGCTCTCCCTCTCACTGCCACCAAACCCTTCTTCCTTGCTCCACCAGGAGCTACCTGCCTCCAATGGGGGCCAATTCAGGAAAGCACAGTCAGCACCTTGCCCCCCTGATCAAAAGCCATATCCAATGTAGTTGATACTCAAGACACTGGGGAATATCGTCTCCCGACCCAATCCCTGCCAACAGATGAGCTGCTCAGACTGTCAGATAGATGACTAACCTCAGCCGCCTCCTCCTCCTCCTCCTCCTTCTTTTTTTTTTCTTTTTAAAGCAACACAGATTAAAGGAAGCGTGTTTCCATTTAGCATCCATTTGCAAATTAGCCACAGTTCCCCAACATTAGTGTTATTAAGTATTTTTCTCCTGCCTCCTTTCTTGTTATTCAGTCCAGTTGCATAAAACAGAACAATAACATTCGTATATCCATAGTAATTGTATATATGTATACATAACATTTAAAACCAAACCCAAACTATGCCCAAATGTATATTTCTCCCTGTCTCGTAAGTCCTTTAATATCTGATTAATGTCTATTTTACTCCTTCCCCCAGAGTATTTAGCGTGTGTCTCACTGTATAAATCTGCATATATTTTGCAGATCTAGTGGAAGAACTGAAAAAAAAAAAAGCTCTATTGGCTCAACTGAGAAAACTTACTCAGAGGAGCCAGGTCAGATGGTGGGAGGAGTTTTGCAGTAGAAGGGGGTGATGTGTCCCTGTCTGGGGTGCAATCTAATAATTAATTAATTATAATTAATAACTGTGTGAAATTTCCAGTGTAGCATTTTTTTTTTCTCTTGGAGCAGAGCAGGATTAGTACTTCCCAGTGTGGGTGTAACTGGTATAATTTGGTAACAGTGATTTCTTAGGTCAAACCCAATAGAGCATGGTGGAATTTGTATAGACAGTGATCTCTACATGATCCCTCTATGTGATCCAGTGATTTCATTGGGAAAGAAGAAACACTCAGATGGGAGTGCTGACAAGTGATGTAACCCATGTTTATGTGTTGATAGCACACTACAGATGATAGGGAATTGGATTTTCTTTGGAGGTGGCATAGATGTCACAAAGAAGATCTGATCTTTGTGCTATTGATATTTTCAGTAGCATGAAATTATTTGTTCTCTTTAATAATCTTGGTCTGCTTCCTTCTGTCTCAGTTTGATAGGGCCTGATCCAGTGCTCCTGGTCCAGAAAAAAAAGACTGCTCCTGTCCATCTTTAGATGTTTTGCTGAGCCACTTGGCCAGTTTGTGCTATAGAGAAACAAATGGCCACATTGAAAATTTCTTCATCAATCTGGTCAGCATCTGACTGCAGACCACTCTGACCATCTGTAGAAGAAAACTTCACTTCATGGGTCCTTTTCTTCAAAGCCTGAACTCTTGGCAAACATCTGTCTCCAAGTCCCCCAACCCTTCTGCCAAAAATCTGCAATCAACTTCTTAATGCAGAGCAAGGAATAGACTAGGAATTATCCTCAGACACCTCAAATCCCTCAATCCTGAAATGCTCCTAGCATTACTTAAAATCTTTAGACTTTAAATAAACAAATTACCTAAAACAAACAAAGTAAGCAAGCCACCAGAGGTGAGAGAGGTGAAAAGATGTGATAGAGACTTGTTTTACCTGTCACTGTCCCAGGCTGGGTGTTGATGAAGTTAAAGATACGCAGAACACCTAATAGATGTATGGAGATAAAATAAGAGAGGAGAGAACACAGCTCTGTCAGTTCATCTCTGAGCCAGGATAAATATTAACATTATCAGACTACTGTGAAAAATCCCAGAGAGGGATTACAACCAGAGATTCCTCGGAAGAGGCAGGGAAAAAAAAGAAAAAAGAAAAAAGAAAGGGGAGAGATAAATGGATGCCTTTCTGAATGCTCCAAAGGTAGCGAGTAACACTTTCTCTCAACACATTGTCAAGCTCTTTCACAGAGCAAACAGGGTTCTCATTTCACTGCCTCTTCTCCCTACTCAAGGGCCATGGGTAGATCCTAGAAAGAAAGAGGATTTTGGAAACTTGTCAAGTGGCAGGAGGGGTTTTCAATTGGTGTTTGAAAAGGACTCGGTGAAACCTGATCTTGTGTTATCACAAGCACCACTTTCCTCCCCAACCCCTGCACCCTCCAGTTCTCTTTTTCGACTTCCCAATATCTCCGGTCAAAGGGAAGTTCAGAAGAAGTATGCAGGGTGACAGTGTCAGGTCTTGTCATGGCCTTTGTAATGGAGTGAACAAGATGCTCACAGGCTAGGGAAAAAAGGTGATGTGCACCTCAAGATGTGATGTGCAGCTCTCAAGAGGTTTTAGCAGATGCATGGACAGGTCTTTGCCCTGAAAACTGCTCTGTCCTCCAGCCAGGAGCACCCCAGCTGGACACCTACACTCCACCCTGACCTGGGTTTTCCCATCCCTGGAAAAGAAATTATTGACAAGGGAAGTGATAAAGTTAAAATGGGCTGAAGAAAGCAAATAGAGAATAGCTTTTCACCTTTACTCCCAGTATAAGAATTGGGAGGCAGTTGCTGCAACTTGCAGGTGGCAACTCAGACCAGCTGGAAAAGGAAAAATAATTTTTCACCCAAAGCCTGTTTAGTCTGCAAGGCTCATCATTGGATGCTGTGATAGATCAAAGGCAAATGGAGAAATTAATAGAGAAATAAACATATTTTGGTTACACAGGGAAGTCCCAGGGCCACACATCTGGCTCTTGGGAGAGTATTCTTGTGAAGGATCACTTTGAGTTTATGGTGTGACATTCCTTCGTCGATATTCACTGATGATTCCATGCCTGGAGATGGGATGCTGAGACGGACCAGCCTTTCATAGATATTGGCTATGATTATTGGCCTTTGAAATAATGGGTGGAAATGGCACTGTCATTTAACACAGCACTAATAGGTAACATGTTCGTGTCCACAACCCTGCTGAAGTCCACATTTCTTGGCTGTTATTCCAACTGATACTAAAACTGCGAGGTCCAAGTTTTTGGCTCAGCAGCGAAGCTAGCAATGGACTCCTGGAGCCCAACTCCCACGTCCTCCAAATCCACAGCAGGCAATGCACTCCCCACTGATAAAGGAAGATTTGGGTTTCCAACAGCCACTGTTCTCATACTGATCGTTAATCTGAGCAAAGACCCAGGACTGATTTTCATAAGTGCTGAGTACAGACAGCTCCTACTTAAGCCAAAAGGAGCTGTGAGCCTTTGGCATCCAAGAGAACGAGGCTGAACCATCAAAATCTCCTCTGCTCAGAAACTCTGCGGTACTAAAGAGTCAGCTACCACCAATTTTCTCCCCGGTTGCTGTGCTGTGCACAGTCAGGACTGGGGTGGGCATGCCCCAGGGGCTGGAAGGACCATGCCATGCACCTCCAAGAGGGTGGCCCTGCAGAGCTGGTAAATCTTATTCCAGTGAGCATCCTGTGGAAAAGGGGCTTCTTAGCAAAGGAGGGCTTGGTGAGTGTGGGGACCTGCTTGGAGATTTCACAGCCTCACATCTGCGGAGGGTTGCACACAGGGTGTGGCATGATGGAAGCCTGTTCCCCATCGGGGAGAAAGAAAATATCCCCCCTCCAATTTTTTTAATGCTAGACTGGGCAAAGCATTTACCCCACAACACAGATTTATCTCCAGGTCTCCCTCGCACTCCTCCCAGAGAGGAGGGCTGATGGGTGTTTTATAAAAAATCCCCTCCTCCTGTATTTACTTCCTAACCCAAATGCCAGGAGATGGTCGACAGCTGGCTTAAATCTCTGCAGCTCAGGAGATCAGCACCCCTCCCCCTCCCAACCACCGACTTTTCTAATAAAAATTAATTTATTATGATCCAGAGAGTTGAAATTAATCTGCCTCCGGAGAGGCTGTGTCTGGCAAGGCCTGGTGAGGAGGGAGGCAGAGGGCTCCAGAGGGCACATTAACAGTATTGTTGTGCTTAATGTTGTGTAGCCGCAACATCTGCTAATTTAATGCACGAGCAGCCAGCTGCCTCCGACAGCTCCTAACAAGAAGTGGGGAGAGGGGGAGCAAGGAGATATTTGCAAGAGGGTGAGGATGTGAGGGGTTGGGGTTGATCCCCGAGACCCCTCTCGGGACCCCATGTACTGGCAGCATTTGCTGCTGTGCCCATGATCAGATATGTGGGGAATCAACCCAGCACGGACCTGCTCAGGACCTGGGAGTCATCCGAGCTCTGCAAGGGCAGTGGAGAAGGGGACACTGGTGGGTTGAAAGTCCAGTTTCACCCTCTATCTGATGGGACAAACACACCCACATGGGAAACACGTGCTCTGCTTAATCCAGCTGCACTCAGGGCTGGACATCAAACCAAAATGACACAGAGATGGTGTAAGGAAAATCACGCCTGTACCACACCAGGTTGGCGTTATTCCTAAGCAGTTTGTCTGAGCAGTGGGTTCTTGTGAGCTATTTTTGCAAAAGTGATTCTTCCTCTGCCAAATGAAAGAAGCTTAAGGAGGAAAAAAAAAAAATCCCAACCCTCAGACGACAAGAAAGGTTTCCCACTTATGGGATGATAATCAATGTAAAGTTTTTCAGTAGCGTCATGAACGAAATGTCGTCATCTGGGACTCACGTGGCTGGCAGGTCTCTAAGCTGGATACAGTGAGCCTGAATAAATAAATATGGAAATTTGCTGTCTGTTCCAGAGCTTTCTCCCTGGATACCTGGGTGTACGTGGACCCCCACTCATCATGGGCAGAACCTCAGGGGCTGTCCTGTGCAGGGCTCAGACCGATGAGGGCTGGGGCATGGCCCGGAGGTTTACACAGGAGCCAGGAGTGAAGTGAGGTGAGCTTCCAGCTGCAAGCTTTAACGTGTTGGTACCGCAGTGGTCAGGGAGGAGTTTCTCACCCAGTAGGAGTGGGCTGTAAAATTCATCTGCAGATCTTGCTGTGGGTGAAAGGAAAGGCAGAGGGGAGTTCTGATCTCTTCCGTAAGATGAGTTGCTCCAAGAGTCCAACCTCCCTTCCTAATCACACTCAGCAATGTCAGTGTCCATGCCAGGACATCATCTAGGAGCTTCCCATCACCCAAGGATCCAGCACGCACAGGAATGTATCGGCTGTTGGAGAAGAAGCCAAGGTTAGTCAGAAATTCTGATTTCTACTAGGAAATGGAGCACAAGCCCTAAGGGGTTGAAAACCAGGAGCAAAGAAACCATGGCATGTTCTCTGGTACACAGTTTCACACAGAAGACCTGGGACAAGTTATCTTCCATCAACTGCTCTGCAGAAGCTGCGTGTGGATAGGCCCTTACCCACAACAAATTGGTGATAACCCAAAGCTGCTTCCTACATGTTGGAGGAGGAATCAGGGTTCATATCCAGGGCCTGCTGCAGGGAACAGCTGGTGGTAGCTCCCCAGGTAGAGTGGGTGGGAAATGCCACAGCGGTTAGACCCCAAACAGGATGCTCACACCCATGTGGTGAACCTCTGTAGGAACACTAGGTGCTTGGTCCTGAAATCTACTGGGACATCCCCCACCTCCCTTGGGCAGAACAAGTTCAGTGCCCCATCAGAACTTGTCTCCAGGCGAACCACGAGCAACACAAACAGGGTGGGAAGAGATACTGCACTGGGCTAAAAGAATATGGTAAACCTCTTAGGGAAGGGAATGAAATGATTTTTCTCAAATAACCAACATAAGGATTTGAAAATGAACATCTCTTAGTATTAATTTAATTAAAGCAGCATGCTGCCGTTACTTATAAAGCTAGAAGAATCAGTCTGTTTAATGGGTTCTCAGCTAATCAAAAATTAATTAAGCGTTTAGTGGGGATTCCAAATCCCTGAATTGGATTTAAAGAAGCCTGTTTCCATGTCTTTTTCAAGTGTTGCTTGTTTTACTATAACAGGAGACGTGTTTGATTGTGCAGACCTCCCATTATCCCTGGCTTGCAGGTGATCAGCCTTGAAATTCATTCTTGTTAGTTGATAGCTGCTCCGTTCCCCGAAATGACTGTGACAGAGCATCACTAAGTCTCTGCCAGCCCTAAAAGCGGGCTCAGAGCTTTCCTTTGAGCATTGTGCCGAGCGTCTCCTCGCTAGTTCACAGGTGATAAAGAATGAACAGCAGAGCAGGGCTGAGAGCTGGGAAATCTCCCCCTTATTTCTGAGGTGTTTTGGTTACGCACTGGGGAGTGGCAGTACATTAAACTGGCTCCCTCCCTTCAATTCTCCACTTGCAGATGTCCTAATGACTTTGCCCTCAGTAAATATTACCCATTGCACTCTTATTCCCTCTCTCAAACCCTTTCTTACCACTCAAGAAGACAACATCTCTAACTGAGTCACAGAGTCTGCCCACAGGCAGCAGCTACCATAGCCCAGTCTTGAGCTGGATGAAGATGACTTCCAACATCATTGTGTGCCAGAAAAGCCCTTTACGCAGTCCCTTTTCTCCCTGCCCTCTGCACCCACCTCTCCTCCTGCCCACCACCCATGTAATCCCTTCTGTCTCAACACAGGCAACAACCCCAGGGAGTGGATCCATCAGAAAACCATCCTGTCCATTAAACAGCAAAAAATGAAAATAAAATAACTTTCACTCCCATCAGTTCTCCAACCCATTTCCCAGTGAGAACAGTGGGGAGTGAAGATGAGCCCCCAGGGAGGAAAGGCTGGTACACAGGGAGATGCTTTGCTGCCTGAGCCAAGCCTTCTGCCTGCAATCACTGCACCCTGTGATGGAAACCATGGCCCCACGCCTGCAGCTGGAGACAGCTCGATTTGCCTTTCATCTCCAAGGATCTATTTTTTTAGCTATTCAGCATACTGACAATGTAAATAATACCAATAAAAAAAAATAAATGCATCAAGTGTCAGGCAGGATGCAAAATATTCTTGCCTCTTTTTTTTTTTTTTCGGATGGGGGTAAGGGGTGGAAACTTAATGCTGTACCTGAACCCCTTAAAGCACAACATCTTTGAAGTAGCAAACTGGCAAATACACTCAATCAATTATAAATGAAATAATCTTCTTAAAATATTAGAGATTTGGGTGCTAAGCAATACTGGAAGATTACGGAGAGAAAATCAGTTTTAGAGCTTCCTAAAGTGACAGAAAGAGAATAATCGGAAGAAATGGTGAGAAGTTTAAAACGATTATGTAGATTTGTGTCAGTGAAAATGTCCCAGCAATCCTTAGCCGATCTCTCGTACACTGGAAATAGATTACCTTCAATCCTTTCTTAAAGGGGCAGGCTGCTTTCAAGCATGGGGGCTGTTTTAAATTTATTTATTTATTTATTTATTTTTCTAAGCACCTTTGCATTATTTTTAGCCTCTAAATGAGTCTCGGTGCAAGGGCATGTCTGTGTTTCTTTGCCTTGCTGTATCAGAGGTGCATACACTGGAGCAGGGTTTGGGGTACACTTGTGGAGATGGTGAACTCCAACTTCACCTTGCAGCATGAGACCCCTGTGCAGAGCATCCACCAGCTGGAAAGAGGTATCAAGCCTGAGATACCCACAGGAGCAGGGCTGCTTCTGCTTGGGTCAGGCAGATATGGAGAGATTTGGTCAAAACCAATTGGCTTTCTACACTGTAAACCACCTCTGAAATCAAGATTGCATCCATCCTTTCAAGGAACAAATGCTTCTTGGATGGCTGTAGAAAACCTGAGGTACCTGAGTTTGAGTGAGACTCGTTCCCTGTCTTCCCATGGCACACGAAGCACAAGAAGAGGAAAGCAGAAACCCAGGAAGGGAACAGGAGTATGCAGGGAGCAATTTGACTCTGGTTTTGACACCCTGCAGGTTATGGAGAGTCTGCACTGTGCTTCCTCATGTTAGTGTGGCAATTAAGATCCTGTCTGCTTCTTTACTGGCTCGGCATCTATATTTACAGCCTCAGTGCAGATTTCTGGAGTGATTTGGAGCTTACCTTTCACACACCTGTGTGCCCCTTAGCACAACCTCCAAGTATAAGCTCAGCACAAAGCACTGTGTGATCTGGAAAACAGCTCTTCCAATCAATCACCTTTGGTTTCATGGCACTGCTTGAGCTTGAAGTACAAGTCCATGTCCCCCAGTTTGATGCTTGGCATGGATGTGGGGAGGAAACTCCTGGACCCAAGAGCCCATCGCCTCCCTCCCCCCAGGTCCTCAGCACTGATGTTTGCAGTCAGAAGCAACAGAATAATTCAGAGAAATAAATTAAAATATAAAAAAAGGCACATCAACATCAGGGCTGCTTTTAAAGATGGTGCAATTAAGCTGAGGGGTTGGTGGGAGCTGTTGTTAATTGATAGCAAAGGAGAGGAGGCTGTCTCCAGGGAGAAGTAGGTAATGCAGGTAATCTTCAGAGAGGATTTGCCTAAAGAGATGGAGATTTAGGAACGGAAATTCCTGGAGTCAAGTGGGGGTGGAAGAGGAAGATGAAATCTGGTTTGTCAATAGCCAGCAAGGAGATGTGGAGCCATCAAAAATCAGCCTAAGAAGAACCTTCACTCTAAGAAGATATTGCTGCCTTCACTAAGAATCCACACATTCATCTTTGGAATCAGGGATATTGTCAGTAGGGAAAAAAGCTTTTTCTTCTAAATTAGATACTTTTAATCGGGGGGTGGGGGGTGGGGAGAAAAGTAGTCTTTTTGACGAAATACATCTTTCCACTTAAACACCAAAATCTTCATTCTCATGTTTGGGCTTTTTTTTTTTTTTTTTTAGTCTGCCTATTGCCTTCCCCACCTTTTTTACATTTACTTCTTTCCCTGAGGGCCCAAGTAAAAAAAAACAAAGACAGACAAAAATGAAAGGCTTTCCTAAAAATGCTTGCAAAAAATAAAAGTGAGCACAAAACACAGGAATTAAAAAAAAATCCTATTTTTTTTCAGCATTTCTGAGCACTGGAGGGACTTTTCTTTGGAGGGGGCAGGGGTGGGAGGAACGTGTGTGTTTGGGGCTCATTCCACATTACAGCCACTCTTCCTGCTGCTCACCCTATGGATACCCAGGGCTGCTGTGGTCTCACTATCTGCAGCAGCTTCCCCAGAGCAACTTTGTCTAATCCCAGCTCTCCTCAGGGATTCAGACAGCTGGAAATAACAGCCCTTACCTGTCGCCGCTGGAGAGGGTAGGCAGAATTAGCTAATGTTTGTAAAGCTCTTAGCAGATGACAGTGCTGTTGTGTGCTACTACTCCCATATTATAGCTGGATGCTGCTTGATAGTCAGGCATGGAATCAATTTTTGAATAATGGATATTAAAAACGTCAACTATGACACCCAGCCATAATGCCTGCCGCGCACTGAGTGCCTATATATTGTTTCACACACTTAATATACAGTGGAGGCACTGTAATTACTCCTTGCTAATCCCCACACTTTATAATCTGCCCGTACGTAGGAAACCTGGCCGCCTCTTCCCACCTCTCTGCAAAGATTTCAGAGCACAAGCTGCACCTAGCTGTCACTGCACTGAGATACCACCATTTAAACTTAAAAAAAAAATAAAATATTGTGAATTGCCAAGCAAAGATTTACTAATTGCGCTTATCCAGATCCCTAGACCTGCTCTTAGCTTGCATCTGTTACTGGCAGTCACTTAGCATCAGTGGAATGGAACAAGTTGTCTATCCCGGCAGCAAAATCAGAGCTGTCTTTGCAGAGACCCTCAGATAAATACCATCAGAAACAACACATGAAGGAAATAGGTTTATGTTCAGACTAAGCTGTGGGAAATGTGGGCATAGAGGGCTCCATCTCATGTAGAATTATCCATCTGAAAATTGAACATGGAATATAAACAAATCTAGTCAAGCTGACTCGATTTTGTTTATAGTTACATGGGCTTTGAGCCAACTTCACATGACAGTCTTTCCTGTCAGTTTAGGGAGATTCACCCTGCTTCTGCTAGACCCACCCACCAATACACGAAGGGTAAGTGAGGCTGGGACAGGCACACTGAGTAACTGTGCAGTAACCTTTTTATATCCCTGAGCTGGGACAGAACCTTCCCATCAACAGAAGTAGTTTGAAACAGTCCTCCCAGTTAGAGAAGAGGGGCCTGAAACAATCAGACTAAACTTCAAGTAGAGCTTGATGGTATGATGAGAGGGATAACAGAATAATTTAGATGGGTAGGGCCTTGTCCAGCCTCTAGTACAGCCTCATGCTCCAAACAGGGACCACTTTGAGGTTATATCCAACATCAGTGTTATATCAGGATGCCCAGAGCCTTGCCCAGCTGAGCTTTGACTATCTCCGAGGATGAAGATCCTGCACAACACAGTGCTTGCACACAAAGAAAGATGCTGAAGAAGCCAGGAGGTCACAGACTATGCCTCCAAACCACAAGATGTGGGAGAAGAGGACCAGAGAAGGAACATGGCTATTCAGAAAAACTTCACTGTCAGCTGGTGCACCCTCCACTGGAGTACATGGCTGTATTGGCCTCAGAGAAGGAGGTGGTGCAGAGATATGCATTTGTGCTGGAATTTTGGATAGGCCCTTATTCTATACAGAGAGGAGGGGAAAGGAAAGCATAGAATACCCAAAATACCAGCCTCATTCTACTTCTGTCCAGCTCACCTGACACCACCACTCTGCCGCAGGAAAGGGGTTGGTTGCATCTTACATCCCTTCTGAAATGTCCCCATTGCTCCTTCCAGTGCTCCTCCATCTCATTGCCTCCAGGCAGTGCCATGGCCTGCAGAGGAACTAGAGNAATATAATATAAGTATTATTGTACATTATATTTATTAATTAGATCCAGGCCCAGTTTCCTTGCAGGAGAAGGAAATTACCTGTGCTTGAGCTCAGAAGGAAAAGCCTCTTTTCTGGTCTTGCTGTTCGCTTCATCTCCCCTCCACCTGTAGGTTTTATGCTATGGCAGAACTCCTGTGTGGACAAATCCTGGCTCCCAGATGGAGCTGGGGCACCAAAACACCCACCCCACGGGACACTATACAACAGGAAATGCTCCCAGAGCCAGCTTCAAGAGCTGCAATAACAAAGGGACCTTCTGGCAACAGGGTAAAACAGGGAAAACTTTTCTGGGGTGGTGCCTGGATTTTACCACTTGAACTGTGTCTCATTTAACACTCCAGTGGAGTATCAGGACTCAATAAAATCATGTTAGAAATACCATACTAGACCAGGCAGAGCCACAGCATTTGTAACCTGAGGGTTCAGATGAAAAAGAAAGGGGCCTTGAGGTAGTCTTTGCTCACAGCCACCCTAGATACAAAACCCCATTTGGTTTTAGAGAACAACCTGTGTGTGGATACACCATTGATGTACCACTTCTGTTTCAAAGCAGGGGAATAATAGCGTTTACTTACACTGTGAATAGGTAAACTGAGGCACCCAGAAGTGGAGAAAGAACCATAAGCTCGACCTGAAGCCCAAGAGCAACATCTGCAACATGTCCCCTTTCGAGTGGAAGTGCTTGGACTTCTATGTTTTACCAGTTCCAGGGATGAACCAGGACACCAGGATGCTTTGGCTGACACCCAGCAGAAAGCCAGTCCCTGCCCAAGTGTCCCTTGTTCCCAATCAGCTGCATTGATGGAACAGGGCTCAGAGACTAGAGAAACCTGTTTGCAAGAATGCCACAATTTAAAGAGGAAGACCACATTTACAAGCCTGTGAGAAATATGCTGCTTCTGCTGTTCTCTGTGTTCAGCCTCTGCCTCCCTAAAGTCGCTTACAGGGTTAGCCCAGAGTTGCAGGACTAACACCAGTTCGCAGCAGCTGAGGATCCAACGTGGGAATTTTTAAGCCCAGGGAGGGCTGGGAAAGCATGCTGACACCCCCCTGCTTGAGATTAACAGTATCAGCACCGTGGTTCCCTGCAAAAACACAGCTCGGCTGCTGCACGGGAGCCAGCCGGGATCTGTGCCGACCCGCCGCGCGCAGACCCGGCATCGTGGCCCCAGAGCTCTGCGGACCGAGTGAGACAGGCAGCACGCCAGCCTGAAACGGCTCTGAGCCCAAAACTCGATTATTGCTTAACTTTCCTGCCAAGCCTCCAGGTCCCTCTGTGCTAAATCATTCCCCATCGATCCATTCCCATTATAAAGCTCCTGTCTCCCCCGTGAGCATGCGACTCCATACGACTCGACTTCCAGCACAATTGAGCTCGGACCCTAGAAATCAATACTGCAGCAACCCAAGGATCAGAGGCCAATGAGGTCTTTAACAAACGTGTCTGGTGCTCTTGACTTGAGTAGGCTTCAGCCTACTTTGAGGTCCTTTCTGATCCATCATGGGTTTGTTCAAGTTGTCATAAAGCAAATTTGCAGTCATTGATCCAGGCAGAATGAAGTTGTGAATATCAGATGGGGGAGGAAGCGGGGGGAATAACCCTAGAGAAAGAGTTTTAATAGCTTATAGGCAACACATGTCTGAGCCAGAGGAGAGCAAATTAGGAAAATGCAAATGAAACAAGCTTTTTCTATTTTTTTTTTCAGCCTTTCTTCCCTCTGGAGAGAGAAGCTGCCTGGGCTTTTAAGAAAAACAAAAGGAAACAACAAATATTTACTATAGTATAGGGCTGGATTCCTTCTAACGGATGAAAGCAATGGCTACATTTACTTGAGATATTAACAACAGACCATGCTATATAACTTCTAAATATACAGAAAATAACAGCCCAGATCCTTCCCTGCCATGAAACCATGTGGATCTGCTGAAGCCAGTCCAGCTCCTGCCAGCAGACAGGACCCAGGGAAACTCATTTCAGAGCAAAATAACTGAAGAGGAACGAAAGTTGCTTTCCATAAAGTGTGATTCTGATGACAAATGACCCAACCACCTGCAAAATGTATTAACGAGGCTTCGCTATGCAACAAATTGTGCAAAAGCCAATTGAATTTAATATAAGGGTCATTCATCTCCCTGGCTTTTTGTTACTTTTAATTCAGCTCCAAATCTTTTCAAAACTCATTAAATGAAACATAATCAAAATTCACATTTTTTGTACCTTTTCTTTTAAGTCCAAATCATAACCTGAGATCCAAACATTCCCATCTTGTCTCAGGTCTGCTTTCAGAGCCATCACCCATCCTCTACAAAGATAAAGCTACTGCGAGGTTTGAAGATTACATAGAAATGGGGATCCAGAGTGAGATTTCTTGTGCAGGACATGTTCACTTTGCTTTCACATTACCTAAAACATAGTCATATTCTGAGCAAATAGATGTTCACTGAAATTTTAGTAGCAGGTCTGGAACAGGAGAAGAAGCAGCCAGCAAACCAGCAACCCTCCTGAGATCTGGTCCCTTAGGTCCTGGGGTGAGGAGCAATCCCTGCCTCCTTGCCTACAACCTTTGCCCTGGTGTTTGCCAACTGAACCGTTGAGATATTGAAGACAGGTCCCAGTTATAACCCCAGTTGGGCATGTGACATGGGGAGGGTGTTGGGAAGGGGGCTATTGCACGTGTGTTGGCAAGCAGAGGCTCCTCAGGTAATTCAGCAATGGGGTCATTTGTTGTGGGGTACCCCAGGGATAATTTAATTCCCCAAACTTGTGCACCCATGTGCACCCTGCAAGGGGCGCGTTGTCCCTGTGCAGACTGGGCTGTGTTCACCACACCCCTCAGCTCTCCATTCATCTCCAAGTGCTATTCAAAGCCATTTGGTACTGCAAGGTATCACGAGTTTGCTCCATCCTCTCACCTGATCTCTGAAGAGCAGCCTCTGTCTGCCCACGGCTTTCCCTGTCACTCAAGATTTTTTCCCTTAAGAAGTCCCGGTGAAACTACCCTCGAGATCAGTCGTCACTGGTTAGGCCCAGAAATCCCAGTCCAAGAAAGCATTTCAACTTCTCTCCCGTCACTCACCGTGGCTGAGTAATGACAGGATTGTCCTTTTCACAGGAAAACCCATGATTTCATTTTTTCTTCCAGTCCAAACTTTAATGAAAACAAAAAGCACTGAAATTTCTCATGCTGCTCTTCCCTGCCGAGTAAAAGTGAGTTGCAGTGGATGAAATTAAGTTTTCCTTTCCAATTTTGTTCACATTTTTCACAGAATAGTTTTGGGTTGATGTTTATTTTAAACAAGCCCACAAAACTAGTCTGTTCTCTCACTCGTGTATTAATGAGACTAAAGCACAGTTTCCCCTTCTGAATGGTTCCTCTCCTCTAAAACCTTTTGCTCTTCTAATATCAACATTATCCAGCAAAAACAGGCTCAGAGAGAAATTTCCAGCTGGGTGCATTTGCATCTTTGCACACTTGGCCATTTCCAGGGAAGTCAATAGGGTAATGCAGTGATTTAAGCACTTCTCTGGAGCGGAGCCACGGTACCTCCGCTGTCCCCAGCTCTGTTTCATATTGCAGTGATGGAAGAGCAAACAAGATCTTCATTTGCAATGAACAGAGAGAATCAAAGTTTCCTCTCACCTCCCTTGATCCATTTGTCTGAAAACATCCCTCCCTCGAATGCATTCCCCTTTAGAGCCATCTTTCCTCAGTTCAAATTGCTCCTTAATTCCTCCTTTTCGAGCGCACCTGACTACAAGCTTTTCCTCATATCCATCAGTTCTCGTGCTCACCATAATAGTCTGCATGAATGTTTGCTTATATTACTGCTGCTTCCAAGTTCGCTGCCTCCACCTTGTACTCTCTGCTCCATCTCCATCTATTGCTTTACCCCGCTGCCTGTCTGAGAGTGGCTGCACACACTTCTGCAAAGCGTTATCTCATTATTTCAATTCTATCTGCTAAAGCGTTTGGAGAGACAGTGTATTAAAGACACTATATAAAAATAAATTGAATTGAGGGGAAATCTATATACCTAAAGTTGTAAAAAGGAATAGTCTCCGGTGATGACTCCATTTCCAGCAACGGCATTGTAACAAGCCGGAGCCCATCTCCCGGATGAATTTTAAATAGATCTGCTCAAATTGAGCAGAGCTGGCCAGGCTTGTGGGGCTGAGGCTGTGTCCCAGAGAGCAGGGGGCTTGGCGAGACCTGGGAGAGGGGTGCAGGGAGCAGCGGACCAGTGCCACAGCCCAGCATGTCCCCTAGCTTGGGATCTTCTTGACCACAGGCCCACCACCAGCACAGCTCATCCAGCTTAGCAGGGAGTTTTAAGAGGGTCACATTGTCTCAGCTAGTCCCCTGGGTATCATTCCTCCCATGCGGCAGCCGCTCCATCACTAACGTTGCTCCAGAGTGAAATGCTGGTAGCCACCCCTGTGTTGGTCATGGAAACAGAGCACAACCTTCCTCCCTTTGCCTTGGCAAAGGAGACAGGCACAGTTTTTATTCATGGAAAAGCAGGAGATGGGGAATTTCAGATCCCTCCACAACCACAAAATAATAAAATGGGCTTAGATGCTTGGCTAAGATTCTGTAAGGCAACAACTTGGGTTGGACAAATGGTCCAACAGCAACCCAGGTGCAAGTTTCTGGGTCGTGTTGCAGCCAGAGCAAAAACAGGCTGATGCAGTTCCTGGGTCTACAAGGGATCTTATCTCTGCATTGAGGAAGAGAGGTCTGCTGGGTTGTGGAGCAAGAAGTATCAGAGGTCCCAGTAAGGGATTTAGTAGAAAACAGGTCTATGTGTGAAATCTATGGTAGGGCTTACAAACCATTCCCAGAAATTTTGGGGCCAACCCCAAGAAAAATAACCTCTCTGCATAAAGCTGTGCATCATGGTCTTATCTGAGCTATGGTCTACAAGGAACCTTTCTATTTGCTGATTACTGTAACTCTGAACTCTCCTCTGCATCTCCATGAATCTGTAAGATACGTAAATAGGAAGCCTTGACCCCACTGGTTTGCTCCTGACCTCACAACATCAGGATCTTCACAAGTAAGTGATGGGGAAGGAAAAACCATGTCATGAACTTGTATGCTGCAAGAATGAGCCAAGTCACGGTCCAGATATTCCACAAGACGAGGCAACCCATGGGGAAGGCTTTCTGCCAGTCAGTCCCAGAGACTTCTCCCTAATTAATTCATCATTTGTCTGTTTGAGGGAATGGCTCAGCTGAAACGACGTCTTCTTCAAGTTAAAAAAGAGGAGAAAGAAAAGAAATCTGACTTACATCATGGGCTCCTCCACCCCTACTAATTCAAAGTGTTCTCAATGCTCTATTTCTTGCTTTACAGCTTCTAATGTTAGCATTCAAGTGAACTGAGGGAAACACTTGTCTCCCAGTCATTCAAATTAATATAAGTAAAGCAGAATTTCTCATTACACCTGAATCACAGAACGACATCACCTCCCCTGTTCAGGAAGCTGTTCATTTTCATTTTTATCTTGGTCTTGGTTGAGAATCGTGTCTCAAAAAAAATATAAATAAATATTCCCAGCTGGAAGAAATAATTCCACAGCCTTGTGCAGTGACCAAGAGCACCCACACAATGCCATTGCAAAGGAGGAGGGACTTAAAGCCACCCATGGGATGCTTCCTGCAGTTCTGAAGAGCAAGCAATGACTTGACAAGATATTTCCAGCATCATTTACTCTCTGTCTTCCCAGGATCTGACACTCAAATATAAGTTTTGCTATTTTTTTACTTGGTCGGGGAATAACTGGTTGTTGTCTGCATCCCAGGAACAACACAGTTCAGTGACTTTACTCACGTGGTGAAGTTTAGACCCTTGAACTGCTTAGGACTCCTGTATTTTAATAGAAATATTAAATCTTCCAAACTGCAGTGAAGGAACCAGTGGAGCAGGCTATAAAGTGGTAAAGCATCTCTCTCAGAAAAGCAGCCTTTGCAAGTCTGGATCACAGCTATTGCAAAAAAAAAAAATCATAATAATAAACCAAATGTCTGGAGGAATTTCTTCTCCCTATCTTCCTCTCTTTCCAGCTCATTATTTCTTTATAAGGCTCATTACTAGCAGGTCTGGAACTTGGGCGCTGACCCATGAAGGCCTGGAGGGAGGAAAGCTTTCAGATGCTGTCAGACCCAGCTGGACCAACTGAAGAGAGACGCAGAGAGGTGAGCAAGGTGACCAATGAAGGGATGGGTTTCCTGGGGGCCTGCTTTGGAAGGGACAGGATTGGGCTCCACTAGCACATGCCCAGCTCTGCACAGTCTCAGCGTTTCAGCTCCACTGGAAATAAACATTTCCCATATACTGGACCCTGAATCCAAAGGGGGATTTACTGAAATCCCAGTGGAAAAACTTTAAATGAACAAAGTCCAACAAACACCATTGGACTTTTCACCAGTTTGGGAGTGGGTTCTGCCCAGATGAAGTCTACCTTTATCAGGACTGTTATGCTCGGTTCCCATTCCAGTGCATTCCTGTCCACTTCCTCATGCTCCTGATGTGTGACCAGTTGAGTCAGTTCAAGGAATTGGTCTGGCTGAAAAATAGTGTTGTCAGTGGGGAGAAAAAGAAAAAGGAGGGAAGAGAGAGCAAAAGCAAGATGTTTTTAAAAGCAGAACACACTTTTCCTTGGAAACATCACTGTTTAAGTGACTTGCTTGTTGTTTGGGTTCCCCTTGAGCAGCCAAACCCAGGGATGATGCTCAAGCCTTTCCTTTGATAAGGCACCACCAGCCCAACACTGAAGCTGAATGACTCTGCAGGTGTCCTTGCAGGACCATGTCTCTACCCTCACCTGGAATGCTGGGGTTTAAGGATCTTTTGGAAGGATTTGAAACATCCCAGAGGACTGCAGTGATGATAGCCTGGTTACATTCTTATACGCATGACAGATGGAAAGGTTCTCACCCTCAATTTGACCGTATAGCCTAAGCTTTTTTGCTGGAGTCTCCACTTCTTTCCCCAGTATCTCTCTAGACCCTTTACCCAAATTCCTTGTCTGAATTTCCCCCTTGCAGTGTGCCCCTACCAGCTTTTTTCAATGTGTGGTGTTGATTCTCCCTGCAGTGGAGGTTGTATCTGGGTTTTTTTTGCATTCAACAGCACACCACAACCCTTCTTGCATCTGAATTTTGGTTTTGCTAGCAGGTGAGGGGCAGCACTTAACTGAGTTTGCAGTGGAATAAGCCTTTCTACTGTGAAATCCTTGGAAAAAATATCTCCTAGTCACATGCACCGTGTCTTGGAGAAGGGGCCACAACAGGTTGGTGGAAAAACACTGTAATAAATAACATGCCTGATGGTCATAACAGGCAAGTGAGGACATATGACATAATCAGGGGATTATAAAGAATCGCACCAGGCTTTCAGGAGCGTGGGACTTGGAGTGACATTGAGCAACAAGTCAACGCCACTGCTGGGCTCGTTTCTCGCTGCCAGAAGTGAAACAACTTCATTCCAGCTACTCACAGGTGGTTTGCAAAAGCCTCAGATATATTCACTGGGGAGAAAATTACCTGTCAAAAGAATGATAAAGCCATGGCACACTTTGCTACTGGAATCCATTTGTCCTGACTGGTGATGGGGAAGAGCTCAGGCTGCGTTGTGTTCCTCTGCTAAGTCTTTTGCTGCTGAAAGGGTGGATGCAGGGGAAGGTATTAGAGTCACATCCACGTTTTTAGCATGTCAAGATGTGTAATTGAACAGCTCTTGTTTTTAAAGCATGCTATCTTCTGTACTGCTGAACTTGAGGTTAGAACCATGCACTTGCCAGCAAGCCTGAATGCACAGGTAGGATGGACCTTCTAGGGACTGGCGTGGTTCTTGGTGTGGCTGTGAAAGGACAAGTATGTCACATACACAAACTAAATCACCAACAAGCATCACTTGTAGTAGAAAAATATCTGGTGGTGGATTCACCATTCCTGGAGGTATTTAAAAGTTGTGTAGATGTTGTGCTTGAGGACATGGTCTAGAGGTGGACTAGGCAATGTTATTTTGTGGTCAGACTTGATGATCTTGAAAGTTTCTTCCAACCCAAGTGACTCTATGATGCTATGATTCTATGTTTTTGTGGCAATTGGGTCGGTTTCACAGTGACTAGACACAGCCATGATCATGAAAAGTTGAGCTGGAGACCACAGAGGTGCCCCAGCACCACTGCAAGATGTCACTAACCATCCCCTTCTCACTGCCAGACCTGGTATGGCCACCTGTGGTGTAGTGCCAGATGTCCTTCTGCAAACAGCTGGGGATCCTCTGAGTAATCCTGTGGGACCTGGGGACAGATGGGAAGGGGATTGTGTAACACCTCTAAATCCTCTTTGTAATGTTTCACTGGTCAGGCACACCTATGAAATCCTTACCTAATCTATTCCCCTGGACACTAATAAGGTGCTTGAGGACCCTCTGTAGATCCCTATTATATCCCTTCTCCATCAGCCTACAGCTGCAAGACCCCTGTGCTCCCAGCTAATGAACTGTTTCAAGATAAGTGGCAAAATGAAACCTTTACATCTCACATGTAGTCATTGGAAAATAGCAATGGAGTATTAAAAGCCAAGGTAAAATTTTTCAGAGCAGGCAATAGGAAAGAAATGAAGATGCTATTATCATTCTTCCACACAAGAAGAGTGACAAAGGAAGATCTCTCTCCCTGCCCTTCTGGGTGCTGCCTAGATTTTCCAGCAAGGTCACAGTAATAAGCAATCAACTGATTGAAATGCTGCATTTCAGCCAACCACGAGAATAAGCAGACTTTCTATCAGGATTCTCCACAACAACGCACTCGTCGTGATAAATGAACTGGAGAACAAGACAAATGAATACAACTTACTACTGTGCATGGATTCATCAACTCAGAGAAAGCTTCTGACAGAGAGAGCAAAGAGAAGACACTGCACAGGAAGATTTGGTAGGAGGGGATGCACACGAAGGTTGCACCAAGCTCCTAGGAAGTCATGGGTTGAAGAGGTGACATCTGCTAAGTGCCCACGTGGAGGTAACTACAAGGTTATGGGGGCAAAGTAGGAGTCTGTTGAGCCATGGTTGCTCAGAACTTGTGTTGAACAGAAGGGAACTGCACCACTTGTATGACATCTTCTCGGTGTCTCATCTTGCTTCCCTGACGTGTGCAAGTTGATCAGGCCAGACAAGACAAGGCGGTTCTTTAACAAGCATAAACATACAAAAACCTCAAGCAAATTCCCTGCATGATCCTGCTATTCTCCAAAGAAAGCTCTGGGACAACAGGACCTTCACCCATGGATATATCTACCCTGCTTCCCATGTACCATATCCAGAATCAGTCAGTTCCTTCACACTTTTTATTACAGAAAACAAAGACCTAACAACATCCATAAGCTGAAGTCAGCAAGGTTCAAACCAGTAAAGAGCATGAGATTCACTAGCACTTGGAGTAATTAGCTATTGAAAAGGGCTACTAAGAGCTACCATCACTCACTTTCACTTTCTTCAGTGACAGTTGGGAAAACAGGAATGGAGACTTTCTGAAAGACACAGCCAAACATGGCCAACAAATGCTGGGAGAGGTTCAGGAAGGAGGGGAAAACCTTTTCAAGGGTAACTTGAAAAACGGCAGCAGACCTTGCTGGCTCTTCAGATGCAATACTGGTGCCCCCACTATGACATTCTGCAGTGTCCAGCCAACAAATGGAGCTGGCAAGGAGTCAGGTTCGACAAGAGAGTATGACAGATCATTGAACTTGCCTCTGCTTCTAGGATTAAACTTTTGTCACAAGTCTGTGTTTTACAAAGAAATTTAAATTCTTATCACTGTAGTTATTAGTGTGATATTCCACCCACCCACATCCCCCCACACACACACACTCCCTAAGATGTAAAAATAGCCTGCAATGAGACTTTGTTTAAAGCCATGGAGTTAATTTTCTATAATAATTGTTAACAGTTGGAGTTTTTCTTTCTTCAAGCTCAAGGGAGAAGCATAGACAGATTTATTAATGATGTCCCCCTATGTGATTGATGAGCTGTCGAACAGGGAAACTTCACACCTGAAAAAGCTTGGAACAAGAACATGTATACCAAAAATAATGTCTGTGCTTGGTACCTCTGCGAGTCTCTCTGTAGTGACTTGTGTCTGAGCCTTCCCAGGGGCTTCTCTACTCCAGTAGCTCTTCTGTTGGTTCAGTACTGGGCTCTGTTCTTCTGTTGCTACAGAGCTAGATACACTCAGGGCATCACAAATATGGTGATGGATGATGTGAGAGAATCAAGCTTATCTCTCCAAAAGAGCAAGCAGGCAGAGATAATATTCCCTCTTGGGATAATTCTCTTAGAGTTTCCTCCAGCACAAGTGTCCCTCAGAGCAAACAGGACTCACACGTGTGATCTCCACACATACACATAGTGACGCATGGGTAAACCTTAACTCTCAGGTACACCCCTTTCACCACCATTGGTAGCAGGCAGCAACTGAGAACTTTCACTCTCTAGAACAGGTTACACACCTCTACTTCAGAAAGCACCAGCAGCTCTGAGGTCAGGCTGGGCAATTAAGAGTTTGATAGCCCTTTGCTGTCAGGTGGCCCCCCTGATCTCTACTCTGAGAGCATCTCCTGCTCCATTCACTTCCCATTTCCTGTAGGTGTTGGTTCTGAGCAGCAGGAAGCTCAGAACAGGCACTGGTTGCTAGAAGATGACTCCATCAATTTCAGCAAAGCCTTTTTGCTGAAGGGATCTGCAGATGTTCTAGCAGAATGACTCTTCTGAATTCACATATAAATACTAGCCCTCATGCAGTCTAGATTCACCTCTGACATGCTGTTGCATTGATCAGTTCATGGGCCTATGTCCTTCCCACTGCAAAGGAAACCTGGCAGCAGCATGAACAGGAGAGAATCTTGTCCAGCTAGAGCAGGCCAACAGAGAGAAGAGTTTGATGCCTTCCCTTAGAGACACTGCAAACACATGGACAGAAAAGTCAGGCTACTCACTGTGCCTGGTCAAAACTTCTGCTCCAATGATAAAAATAATCTGTTTTAATAATATTAATAATCTTTCCCTAGCATCCTTTGTCCATATGGCTGGTAATCTGGCTGCTTAGGAATGAATTATAAAAAAAAATCCTCAAATAGGGATCTGATGGCTTAGCTCAGAGAGTCAAATAAATTAGAGGCAGAGAAGCCCTATCAGGCCACTTAGCCTTCCTTACCCTCCAGGCCTTCTTCCATCAGGGTCCTACTGGAGTGACAGTGTCAGATCAGATCCTTGAGTGGAAACTGTGTCCTCTTCACAGCTCTTCTCCAGCCTCTGGTCACTGTGAGCACTTCTCTCGCTGCCTCATTTCTCCTTCCATGTATTAAGACTACAATTTTATCCAGGATACTGACTGTCCCTAACAATGAGTTTACACACTGCCCAGCAAACAGGGATCATGATCAGGGTCAGGCCCTTCCCATGCTGTGCCAACCATGACAATGAAGTACAAAATCCTCCTCCAAGCTCTTCCAGGCCTTACCAAGGTCTTAGGGGGAAGTCTGCAAACGTTTCTCCCTGTCTTTGCCTTTAGCATAGGATGTGGGCGAGGAGGGAGCTGATCCAGTTGCTCTCTGCTGCAAATCAGCACAGCTCACTGACTTTGCTGACATGACCCCTGTCTGATGAGAGGATCTGGCTGCTGCCAGAGATGTTGCTGAAAGGAGGAAGCTGATATCTAATCTATTTTTACTGGTGAAAATTCACCCTGACCCAACTGGAGTCACGCTGGCAATGCTGACACACAGCAATACCACAGTGCAAACAGGACCCCGTGCAGAAGCAGAGGCTGCAGGACCCTGGCCTGCTGGTGGTCTGCAATGGGTTTTTAATTTATTTAACCATTGGTAAACAGATGTAATCAACATAACCTTCCCCATCTCCTTTGGCACCACATCAGAGCCACAGGCAAGCTCCGCTGGGGACCGGCCGTCACATTGGGATGAGACTGTGAAGCCTTGAGGTTATGAGACCACTGCTGTGAGTTTTGCCCAAATCTTTACATGCCCAGTTGGTCTCAGCAAGACACCATTAACTTACAGAGGAAGAAGAAAGGAGCCCCATCTGGAGCTTAGAAAGCACAAATCTGCCATTCTCTCTTCGCAGGCTGGGGCCGTCTGAACAGAAGGTAAAGGTTGCAGGGAGATGCTTTCATAGGGAACAATGCATGGGAAGCACAGAGACAATACACTTTTCTCTTTCCACTCCCCCTCAACTATTTCTCTGTGAGAGCAGGTACCTAAAATCAAGAGCAAACAAAACAGCAAGTTAGGAACATCAATTCTGCTTCCAACAATTCTTCCCACGCTCTTCTCTGAGCTAATAAATATTTTGCAGTAGTGCACCAGTGCAGCATTACCAAGTCCTCCGATCGAGGAAAATAAAATCTACCCACACACTGATTTCATATTGCAGCAGCCAAAACCATAAAACACACATTGGTACTAGTCACTGCAGGTAGTGAATCACCTAGGCTTGCTCTCAGGGGAGCTCCAGGCACGGGATTTTAAAGGATTTCAAGGAAGTGGACTGTCAGAAATGCTGAAATCTAAGTGTTTTCTTTCCCTTAGAAACTCTCCAAATTGACAATAGTTTGTCTGCTCTTCTCTGAATAAATCTGCAAATTAAATTATTTTCCTCTTTTTTTTTTCCCCCCTTTGGCCTATTTGCAGATCTCTGCATTCCTTACTTATTTTTGAAGCATGGAAATTTTCCAGTCACATCCAAAAACAAATCAGGCACTGCAAGTCCTTTTTTTTTATCCTGCTCAGCTTGTCCAAGGGATGGATGCACAAAGTCCGCAACAACTGCTTTGCTGCTTTGATTCCAAAAGGAGAGAAAAATTTCCTGGACAGAAGATGACTACCTGATTCTCTCAGTTACTCTAAATCTGGGACTCCCAGTCACTCCTTGGACTGGCTTAAGAAAGTTCTGCCACTCCATCCCCCCATGCTGATCAGCCAGGCTGAAATCTGTCCAAAAAAAAAAACCAAACCAAAGAAGAAGGGCATTTTTAACCTTCATTGGTTTGGTCACTGAGATAACAGCAGTGCCCCAGTGCTCAACGGGACGGGCAGAGGTGGGGGGGTAGGCAGGGAAGAAGATATCTGCTTCCTAAGCCAACATAGTGCTGCAGAAGATGTTTCATTAGACTATGATGTGTAACTGATGGTGCTTTGGATTCTGCAGATCTCCTCCATTTTATGTGGTTGATTGATTACTCTTTTCAAATATTCCCCTTTTGGTTTCAATTTTAGGTAGCCAGGAGTTACTGTGCTCTGGGCTTGCATCCCTGATCCCAGCCAGGAACCTGCACCAGTAACTTCAGCAGAAGTTGATAATTGATGGCAAACGGTCCGTGACTACACAGAAGTATAAAAAACCCTGGAGATCAGTTTAGACCTTGAAGCATGAGGTTTCATATCCCTTGCAAATGGAAACATTAACTGTGGACACTGAAACTAACGTGTAAGTGTCCAGGTATTGGCATCAGAGACGTATCAGTCTCTCCCTTTTAATAACACATTGCAGTGGGGGAGAAAACTACCGACTTTGAATTTTTCCCAACTTCTGACATATGCTTTGTTTTTGGGTTATAATTAATGTTACTCCATTAACACTTCACCCACTGCTTTCCAGGCAGATACTGCTATTTGGGCTTTACAGCATGGGAAAACTGGGGTGAAAGACAACCACTAATTTGCACCCAGACAACAAGCACATCAGCAGAGTAACACGCTGAACTGCTTCTCTCTCCCGTAAATAAACCCCAGGAAGTCCAACATAATATTAAATAAAAGCTGGATCATGGTGTGCTGTGATTCACCAGAGCAGAGGAATTCAGTGATGATGCAGGGGAAAAAAAAACCCATGGAAAGTCCAGTGGCACATCCAGGAGGGGAGAGAGACCAAAGGGGAAGGGATAACCAGATGGAAGAAAAATCTGAAAGCAAAATGCTTTTTAATTATCATCATTTCAAGGGATCCCAGAATGACTCCACATGGTCCCTCATGGTTGTAGAGAAAGACCCAGGTCAGGGCAGAGGGCAAACCCAGGGTCAGATTCTTATTCAAAGTGAAAATTGTTCTTATTGTGCTTAACACCAGCTTTAGGAATATTAAAGAACAATTTGGGTTTTGTCAGTTAATACACTGTGGCCTGTGGTTAATGTGGCACTAAGATTTTTTTTTTTTCTAAAGGCTATTAATCTAGCAAGATTTTAAAGAGCTCAGCAAATATAATGTGACTCTAATGTACTCCATCTAGAAATTACCACCAGTCTCTATCACTGGTGCAAACATAATGGTTCTGATCGACAGGTCGTGTTCACTGACCGCAGAGATGTTGCAAAGACATCAGCTAAGAGTCTCATATTTATTTAAAGGTAGTCTGGTCTTTTTTCAGTTTTAGGCCACTGGAAGATGCCTGAGAGATCTTTGAAAGCCTCCAGCCCTGCACCTCGATCATGTCTGCACTCATTGTCCCAGGCCATTTTTCTGACACTAGCAGATGGCCTTATCAGAGGTGCTGTCTGTCCTTAGAAAGCCTTCCCCCTTGTCCAGGACTAATTTTCCCACTAAATACAGTCCTGTCACAGGTCACTAAAATGCACCATTAGATGGGTGGGTGAGGTCATGAACAAACTCACGACCTCACAATTGCATTTTGGTAGAAATTCTGGTACAACATTCCCGGGCATGAATCACATTGGTTTATTCTCCAGGAACAGACCTCACAGCTTTGCTTCTCTATGGAGTGGGTTAACAGAGGGTTTGGCTTGAAATTATACCAACTTACCCTTTCCTAGGAGAGGGGTGTTATCGGAGGCTGACCTCGACAAGGGAATCCTCCTGGGACTTCTGCCCAACCCAGCCAGCATTGATTCAGTCTGGAAAAACATGAAAACCCAACCACAGATAAACCTGAAGGGCTGCAGTGAATCTCACCAACATCAAGATCTGCTGGAGATCCATTTCCTGTGGTGGGAAAGGTGTCCACCCCTTGACTTTGCCAGCACAAAGTCCCTCCTGCCTTCAGTGCTCAAGGAGGGAGAGGAGAGTAGCTGCCTGAGGGCCAAAAGGAAAGAGGATTTGTCTGCAGAGATTTAATTCCCAGATTTTCTCCAGTGACACATTCCTGGCTTGTCCCTTACCCTGTGGAGGCATCTCACACTCCCAAAATGGGAATATTCCCTGAGATGTTCAAGAGCCCCCGGGAAAAGATTTTCAAAATGATACACATTTTAGGAGGTGAAGTGAGAAACAAAGGCTGGAGGGATCAGATCCAGACCCCCTCCCCACTTACTTGGGATTTGTGCTCCTTTTTGTCTTTCCTCTCCTAACACCGCTTTCCAGTAGCACCCAAACCCTACGTACAGACTCCCCTGGCTCCATCCTCAGTTTGGGGAACACACTGAAATTAGATAGCTGGTGTTACTGGGAACATCAAAAGTCCCATTTTCCTTCCCGTCTGGCTTTAGTGACCGATTTTTATTGCTTCTGCTTTTTTGCTGGGGACACACTTCTCCTTATGGCACATCCGAATGGCCTTAGAAATAAAGGAATGAGACCTTTCAGCCAGCAAAAACCTGTAAATAAACAGTTTGGGCTGGCAATCAATGGGCAATCTCTCTAAGCCGTGGGATTGTTCAGTTAGATTAAGCCTTTCTAATGAATTCCTCATTGAACCACTGAACAGAAATGAAGCCTTGTTAGCTCATTATCTTTCTAATTAACCCATTCTAAACCTGCTCCTTCCTCACCAGGAGGTAGCTGTGCTGTTTGGGTTTCACACTGAGGTTTATCAATGACCCCCTGAGAGCCTTTTGTATCAGTAACTGAGATTTATTTGAAATGACTGAGGAAGGCAGCTTCCAGTTTATTCCCTGTGCCAGATGAAGGTCCGAATACTGTGTTATCCTCGGGCTACAATTTCCCAAGGACAAGGCCTGTGTTGTGAGCATCTCCAAGCCCTTTTCTGCAGTGATGAATGCTCCCTCCCACCACTGCCCTTGTTTGCATGCAGATCGCTGGGCTCGTTAAGCTGATGAAGGGGCCTACCCTCCCTAATGGGGGCAGGGGGTTGCACTGTGTCTGCCTGCGGATAGCTGGAGTGGTTTACTGCTGGTATTGGCTGCTCTTGGTTTTTATTGTGTTTATAAGCCGGGTCCACTTCCAGGCAGACACAACAACATGCCTATATAAGAGGGAGAGCCCCCTCCTAGAGGAAGGCTGCAGCAATCCCATTATTTGTGCCTGTTGAAGGCGACAGGCCGTACAGTAACAGCCAGTGGAGATGGATCGCGTGTCAGGAGAAAGATGGGGTGATCAGCCTGATGGGTTCAAGCTTGGTGTCCCCACAGCCCATGTCACAGCGATCTCTGCTTCTTGGCTTCTTGGCAGAAAGCCCCCTCATGGAGCAGGTTGTGGAGGTTGCATGCTCGGAGGCGTCAAGCCTGTCACTGTACTCAGGCATGGACTCACATCCCACTGCCCTTGATGCTGTCCCACATGTTTGTTACCTTTTGTCACCCCTCTCCCCTATGTGTCTTGTGGGGCTTTCTCCCCTTTCTCCCTCCCACCCAACCTCTCCCTCTCTGGATTGTCCCTTGGCCCTGATCCAACTGGGGGAATTCAGGACCTGGCTGACAACCTTTCTGCTGAGTACCTGAGCTGAGAGCACCCCTGTACATCTTAGACTGAGTGACACAGCATTCAGGGCAGCCCACAGCCCCCACCAGCATGCCTTGAAAGAGCAAGAGAGGCAGAAGGATGTCTCCTCTTGATCACTCCCTTTCTGCACCTCCACAGAGGACCTGATCAAGTGCTCATGTCCAGGCACATCCTAATGCTTTCAGCCTTCAGCCCACCTTGGGACAGACAGCCCAAGTCATGAGCTTCCCTGAGCATCACCAGCCTGCAGCTCGGTGACCAGCATTGCCTCCTCTTCTCCCTACACATCTTTCTCCATCACTTTTTTCCACCTTTGCCTCAATCATCTGCCAAAGGTCTCTGACCAACCAGCCACAAGTACTTCAGTCCCAGGTCAAAGCCCGGCACGTTTTGAAGTGCCCATTGCAGATTTTTGTCAGCAGAACAATACCAGCTTATAAACTGCTGGAAACCTGGCCTTGGAAACCTTTTTTGAAACAAATAAAAAACTAAAGTCTTCAGATTTCCCTTTCTTCCGCTGTTTTCAATTCTGGTTTCTCCCCTTACCTGCCTCCTCCAACCCCTGCCCAGCCCGGGGGAAGCCATGACCCCAATCCACCCTGCGAGATTCATTCAGATCCTGCCTCCAAGAGCAACATTTTAATAACCCAAGCAGCCAGGGATCTCTAAATCTCTCTGAGGAAAGGAGGCATTGAGGATATAAACAAAAATATGCTTTGCCTAATTGTTTCTTACCTCGTCACGAGCAATTGAAAACAGCTCCTAGGGCGATATCCATTACAGTTTGTAACAAAGGACTCTAAATGAAGGAAGCCCAGGCGGAACAGCAGAGTCAGAACTGGAGACAAGCTTGGCATATAAATCTGTGCCAATCTGCCCCTACCACCACCCTAAATGCTCCCACAAGACCTGGAAACTGGCACAGCGAGAAAGAAATTCCTGCACGTGCCACACTGGGATCTCCAACCCTCAGTATTCCCAGTGGCTGGAGAAGTCCCTTCCCTTGGGGAGGATGGTACAGCCACCCACCACGCTGAGAAGTTCACATCCCATGCCTTCCTAACGGGTTTTAGACAGGGTCCCCAACCACTCACAGGGCTGCAGGCTGGTTCTTGAGGTGGTAGGTGGTGCAGAGGGCCACATGCCGGCAGGGAACAACTGCAGGGGACAATGCTGAGCCTCTCTGTTTAGCTATTAAAAAAAAAAAAAGGCAATTTAGACTACACAGTATTCCAAAGCACTGCCTGGGTCTCTGATGCTATTTGGTCTGTATTTAGAGTAAAATTTGGTTTGTATATGTTAATCCATCCTACCATCAGCATCTCTCCATAGAGGGCTGAAGTAAAACTATCTACACACCTCTCCTCTCCTCTCCTCTCCACTCCTCTCCTTCCTTTTCTTCTTCCTTTTCTTCATATTTCCTACAGTATCAGAGGAACTTTAAGAAGTCCATTAAGATAGGTACATTTTTAAAATTCTGAAGCAGAGTAACAACAGCAGCTCTGAGTTCTTCTACTGAACAACTTTGTGAGGTAACACAGAGAATATATCACAGTGATGTTGGGTAGGCAGACTAAGTATAGCAAATACATTTTTTGATTGAGATAATTAATTTTTTTTCATGAAAACTCTGAGCTTTAGACTGATTTTTCCTTTTGTTCTACTTACTCCGAGGAGTCCACCCTTGTGGTATGAAGACAATATCCCTGCACTGTTGGCAGGTGGACTGGTTCCTGCTTGAAGCAGTCTTTACCATTCAGAAGCTGCTTCTAGAGGCAGCTGCCTAATTCCAGACACAGACAGGCTATGGCAAAGCAAAGTGATTTTCATGCTTTTGAATTTTTTTTCCATCATGGGAACTCAGCATTTCTGTGTTGCGGGTTTTTTGGTTTTTTTTGTTTTTTTTTTTGGTTTTTTTTGAGGGACTCTGCTGTGGCTAAAAATCTCTGCTGTGAGCTCTCACAAATAAAATCCCTGGTTCTGGTCTCTTAAAACCTCAGCAACTAACAATTGTAAGACAGGCAATTCAGCTTACCTAGGATCTTCCCCTTCCCTGGCCCTTCTTCTTCCCTTTCCTCTTTGTTTTACCTGTGGGTGTCAAAAAGTCTTGCAAACATTACAGGAACAGTGGGAAGAGCCTCAGAGATCAGAAGAAAGGGGAAAAGAAAACTTACTACTCATTATTTTTATAACCTCAAGATTCATTTTATGATAACTGCACGTCAGCGTCAGCAATCTTTTCGCGAGGTTTTAATATTAGAAGCAAATACAGTTGTTAAAGTACAAAACTGCCATTTGTGTGTGGAAAATGCAACAGAACCTCCTAGATCTGCCTTAATATTTTCACATACAAACATTTAAGGTCCCATCAATGTCACAAGAGTAATTTCACAAGATTCCTTCGTTCTTTAAATGTGGGCTTAGGAGAACAAAGAGACGATCCCGAACCTCCAAAATCAGGAGGAGCTTAGCTCTCCGTAGGGTCCTACAGCTTCTTTACCATTCCCTGAGGGTATTCTAGGGTGGGTACCAACAGCATTAGGGCACATATTTGATGTCCATCACCCCCTTGCAAAAGAAAGCACACAGCCCAGCTAGGCTCCACGTGTAACCAAGATGATGTGTGTCATTATATCTGTGCAAGGAATGAGGCAGAATTAACACAAAGCAGCACCATACCCAAATGCTGAGACAGCCCACGGAAAGCAGCACTGTGCTCACTCTCACAGCACTGACCTCCCTTCTCTTCTTCCCCCACTCCCTCCTCTGCCTGCAGCTCCTCCCCCATCCAGTCCCGCCAGACATGTCCAGAGGGATCTTTAAAACTCTATAAAAAACATAAGAAGCTGTTTTCAACTATTAAGAGAGACTGTTGATAACACAGTTCCAATAAAAAAAAAGTCTATATATGTGCTTTCTACAGCTTCCCTTGGAAAATAATTCATTTCTCCCTGCATTATATTTCATGGTAACCTAGAGACTCAATATGTTCTGGATTACTGCATCCATTTCTGTTTCTGCTCTAATGGCCCACCAGAGTATGAACCTTCCAACCAGAGTCCCCTAAATCTGGTGACTGGGGAGCTAGTTGTACTTTCTTGTTTTCCACTTGATAACTAGCCCCTTCCAGCATTGCTTTTATGGCAGTAATCTTCCTAGGCTGGTTGCAGATTGCTTGTCCTGGTTTTTCTTTTTTTTNTTTTTTTTTTTTTTTCTCTTGTCCTCCAGCCACTGGAGCCACTGGTCACTGTGGACTATCCATCAAGTTATTTTTTTTATGTCAAGCTGGAGTTCCCTGGGTCTGTTTATTCCTTTACCTCCCATCCAAATACCACTGCAGTCTGGCAATTTCTTGTCAATGAAGAGCCCCTTCCATTTAGGGGGAAGGAATGTGAGATGGCCAATGCTTGTCAGTAGTCAGGATATATTCTGGGTTTAATTTAATAGCTTCATATTACAGATGATGGGGCAGATAGAGGAAGCTAGGCAAACACCTCTCACCCCTTACTGCTTTGGGAAGTAAAAAACATTAGAAATATCATGGCAGGTATGGAGGAAATAAATCAAGACAAGTCCCAGCTACCTCACTTGGTACAAGGAGCCCAGCCCTGTGCACAAGTCCCAACTGTCTTGGGGTGTCTGGGTGTTGTTCCACAGGACAGCCTCCATCCTGCCCCACATGCATTTGTATCTGAGATCCAGGCATGTATACAATCATTCTGTTTATTTTAATTCATTGTTTTGAAAAGGAGGCTGGATGGCAAATTTTAGTGTTGTGGAGGGGAGGAAATTAGAGTTCAGGAAAACAGCCTGAGTGAAAACTAGGGGCTAAACCTTCATTTAGCCTTTCAAGATCCAATCTGAATACGTACTTAGATTTAAATTTTATAGGTAAAACACTTTGTCCCCAAATATGGGATAAAGAATAACTAAATTTTCATCAAATTAACCCCAAAAGATGGATCTTAGGATTGTTTATCAAAGCCCTTTCTAGAAGAATAAAAAATAATTCCTTCTACAGCTCTTTCTAACCCTCTTTGTCAATCATCACACACACTCTTATTTGCTTCACTTTTCCTTTCCTGCAATAATTCAGATTTGCAACAGTTTTACTCATTCCTAAGGTCACTTCCATGGCTGAACTTCATAGAGTCATAGAATGCATTAAGTTGTAAGGGACCTTTAAAGACCATCTAGTCCAACCCCCCTGCAGTAAGCAGGGATATCTTCACTAGATCAGGTTGCTCAGAGCCCCATCAAGCCTGACCTTGAATATCTCCAGGGATGGGGCCTCCACTTCTCCAGCCTCCTAGTGCTGGTGCTTTTCCCCTCAGGACACTTGTCCTAGAAGTGGTTTCTTTACCCAGCTGCTGTTCATCTGAGAGAGTGGCAGAGGATCAGTGGAACTCTCCATAGCCTTGTTCATCTGTCTGCAGATTTGCCTTCAGGTCCTGCTGAGTTAAAGGTGTGACAAAGGCCATTGTGCAGCTCTTCCCAAGACCAATTCCTAGGGTTAGGCTGATCTTAGCATCCGCACCGTGTTTACAACTTCCATTTGCTACAACAGGTTGAGTTCATTGGCATTAAAAACTCTCTATAGTGCATCAGTCTTAATCCAATTTTAAAAGGCAAGGCCAGCAACTGTGTTAAAGGGATTAACTCTTATTAAATATAGTGTATTTGAGTAAGCCCTAAGGGAAGGACTCCAGTTGCTCCTGTTTGCAGAGATGGAGGCAGTCATGCCAAGTTACATCCTAGGGACCTGGCAGTAAGCTCAAGCAATAAATTACATCATATTACAGGGGGAAAAAAATAAAATAAAGTATGGAGGTAATTGGAAAGCAGTGTCCTTACCAGGCTTTATAAACATTAAAAGGCAAATTCTTCAACTCCTGTAAATGCACATGGGAGGAAAAATGCAGGTGAGAAATTAACCTGTCACGGCAGAGAAGCTGCCATCCAGGTCTCACAGCAGAATGTGGACAGAAGATGTAACATTAGATTGCTGAAGGCAATGGAAAGGGATGGATACAACTTTGGATGTAGCCAAGTAAAACCAGAAAAAAGGTGTTATCCAAAGCAAATGGATTCCAACTCTGAAAGGAAAACACTGACATTTCTCTCCTACCTCCCTATAAGGGACTGTGTTTAGCTCCAGGGAAGCTGAAGGAAGCAGAGCAGGGAGGCAGAACCGAAGCCAACCATCCTCAGGTCTCAGCGACTCCTTCCAGTCCATTTGCCAATAACCACAGGGCCACAAGCCTCAGGAGGTTCCATGAGCTGCCCAACCTTGGCCCCACAAGCTGTCCCATCTCCATGCAGGTGATTTAAGGATGCACCAAGGACCAGCCTGCCCAGAGGCTGTTTCCAGTTCACAACCTAGAAGCATTAAGGAAGCATTAACAGCCTGGAAAGTTTTGTTTCAGTGCTTCTACAGACCAGACTGGCACTGTCCTGGTGTGGCCAAGTCCACACAGGGATGGGAAACAAATTATGTTGATTTAAAAACAACCTAACATTGACTAAGAAAAATGGGCTTGGCAAGCTTGAATGTGTGAAAGCCCCTCTTACACACTCCACGTGGTGCAATCAGCACATGGGAACAATAAATTGGTTCCTCTAAACCAATGGTGAATCTGAGACCAACTGACAAATCCCTGCTTATTAATTCCTAACGGGAGCAACAGAAGATATATGGATTTGTAAATATTTTAACCTCGCTAACAACTGCTGCCAGGGAGTTTCCAAAACTAAGGTCTTGGAGAATGACATTAATTTTGCTTCAAAAATAGATTGCAGATTAAAGAGGAACTTGTCATCAGCTATTCCTTGTAATTAGTTTAATATGATCAGCTCTCCATGATAACGAAAGACAGCATCAGAGCTGTCCAGAGAGAAACTTCCAGTGGATAATAAATACTGACAGATTTCAACCAGATGGCTTTACCAGACTGCAACTTTCCAAGTGATTTTGAAGGCCAAATATTAGTGCTTATTACTTAGGATCAGCCAATAGCCAAGAGACATCTGCAAATGGTTCCAGCTGGGGTTTAAAGGCAAGTGAAACATATGGATAAAGACTTTGATTAAAGGGTAAAAGATCATTTTTAAAAAATTACTTTCACTAAGCACCCAAAGCCTTGGGAGGAGGACATACTCCTTGGTGGACCGGGGCTTCATCTCTATGGCTGGGCTATTAACTGAGCATCAGGCAAAACCAGCACAGCTGAGACAGGGCTGGCATCAGAAAACACCTGGATGTCATTTCTAAGCATCTTTCCCAGACTGCTTGGAGTTGCCTTCAGTCCTGAGGAGGACACAAGGAAGGGCTGGGCAGAAGTGGGGATGTCTCTGAGATCCTCCTAGGGCAGGGGTTTAGGAGGAGCCACACATCTCCACAACGATGCCCTTTGTCCCCACAAGGCTGGACATAGAATCATAGAATCATAGAATATCTATAAGAACATCTATAAGAACATTCCTGTAGTGCCTTAGGGTTGCTCCAAGGATAAGGTCACCATCAGAAACAGTCTGTAGGTTTGGTGTCAGCAGCAGAAAAAAGGAGTATAACTCCCTGACTCCAAAATCTGAGGTACAAGATCAGTCACAACTGCTAGATACATCTTCTGAAGGCTTATACTGAGGTTGACCCAAGCTGTAGGGCAGGAGACAAGTCCTTCTGGACCAGTGGGGAGCTGGAGGCCCCAGAAGACGCACACTTAAGAGGGCCACAGCTCCCTTTCCCCTAGCTCAACCTCAATTTAATACAAATCTGTAACATTTAAGCCCATAAGGTGTCTCAGTTTGCTGAGACAGGCACCAGTTGCTGGCCAGGAATTCTTTCCTTCCACAGGAACCTTTGGAAACGCACGCTGCTGGTGACCAGAGTGAAGTTTGCAGCCAGAGGATACCTACGCAGCCAGTACAATTAAAAAGGCCAAAGGCATCCCCCACCATATCCTACCAACACAGCTCCAAGCCAGATAAAGGAGATAGCCCAGAGAGCAAACCAGGATCCTCCCTTCCTCAGCTCCTCGTGGGGGACATCCCTGAGCCACTGTCCATTCAAGCCACCAGCACCTGCATGTGCTGGAGCAGCAAGATGGACACAGGGAGGAGGAGGAGGAGGAACACCACCACAGCAAACTATTTTTCTCTGCCTGAGTTCAAAGATGCATTTCAGCTGTCTACTTACTGCTCCAGTCGGGTGAAAGCTCCCGGTGTCTGAAGGGGCTTTCTTGCTTCTCTTGGCATTATGGCCAAAATATCATTAAGACTCCTGTAGCTGGAACTGAGCTGTCAGTAAGAGAGAGAACTTGACTGAAGGCATTTTTGCAACCAAGGGATTTTAATTTTTCCCCCTTCTTCTGCCTTATCCAAGAGAAAGAAATATAACAAAAAACCAAGACGGGGATTTTTCAGCTGAATTTATTTCTTCCAGCATTTGCTGCAATGGGGACATGTTTGGGTTTGCTGCTTGCTTGCTTTTTGTGGGATTTTTTATGAGCTATTCACATCACATGCTCAGAAAAGCAATAGAGAGTAGAAAAGGCTGAAGAAGAGAGCTGAATGCTCTGGGATCCAGACTAAAAACCTGGGAACAAAATTCTGCTCCCAGTCACTCCAGTAGAGTAAAAAAAATAGAAGCAATATCATAGTATTAGTGATACAGTGAACTCCACAGATTTCAACCAGCTCAAACAAAGGAGGGAATTTTGCAAATTTACAAAATATCTCAACAGGCTGAATAATTGCATTATGCTTCAAAATGTTCCCACCAGGTTGTTCAGTGCTTGACATAGAAGCTTGGACTTTTAAGTCAAGAGATGAGAAATAAAAACAAAAGAAAATGACACAGATTTCTTTTTCCAGACTTTCAAAGTGATACACAGGTTCCTTTCTGCTGTTTGAGTAAAAGGTGAATGGAGAGTCTAGAACATGACTCATGGACCTGGAGATTTAAGGGTGGAGAACAAATGGGATTGCTGACTACACTGTAAGTTTTGCAACTTATTTTTCAGTGAACAGGGTGATTACCAGCGATGAGCTCAAATCAGGTATTCCCACACTTCTCACTGAATGGAAAAAAAATACAGATTCAAATTTAAACCTACAAAAAAAAAAAAAAAGAAAAATTCCCCACTCCCAATCACTCCCCAACTTTTGAAAACAAAAGATGCCCTTGGTCCACCAGATGCTTTTTGGGATAAGCTTTACCCAAAGAAATGTCTTGTGGTTTTTGTGTTCTTGGGTTGTTTTTTTTTTATATACAGATCAAACCTCTAGGACAGAGCCCCAGTGCAAATTCCCTGATGCTTGTTTGACTTCATTAGCACAAAAGCAAATGAAGCGCTTTCCCCATTGTCCCGCTCCAGTTGAAGAGCACTGAAAAGGCAAAGTACAAGTGACCTGTGGAAACTCTCCCAGGCTGCTCCATCAGAGGGACAGAAAACATCCCATTACCTCCACAACTCTCAACCAACCCTCTTTTGAGTCCCTTTCACCTGCAAACTGTTTTGGGAAAGGAACACACACACACACATCCCCCACAGGGCCGTGTCTCTCAGACAGCACGATAATCGCAGTTTTCCCAAAGATAAGAGTTAGGGGAAGCATGCTGGAAAAGAAAAAAAAAAAATCCAGTTATTGTCTTTTGAAAGCTTCATCCCACCAGACATTTGATCTCCTGGACCTGATCATGGGCTGCTATCCTTGCTCCCCTTAGCAGGACTCATCCCTGTCCTGCAGCATGGGGCTGGGACATGGGGTGGGGATGTTTGCTCTGGGGTTCAAAGTGTTAAATTTCCTACTGATCATGCTCCTCCTCCACCGAGGCTTCCCCATTCCCTGATGCTGCATACAAGACAAAATCAGCAGGTGACACAAGATGCTGCAAAATCAACCTGGTGCTGAGTGGTTTGATGTTGTGCTGGCCAGACCAAAGGCTGTTTCTGAAAATCCCAGCTCTGTGCCACAATACCACCTCTGCAGGGTCATCCTTACCTGGTGGAAAACCACTGCTGCCTGAGTCTGGGGAGGAAAATAAATCAGGTCTACCAAAGCCTCCTTGTATGAGCCATGATGGGGGCTCCACTCAGCACCCACAGCCTCTGCTGCCTCCCCTTCCCCTCCACAGCGGCGCAGCCACTCTGAAGGGTGTCATGAAAAGATCCCACCTCGCTTCAGTGGGAAGAAAAGAAAACAGCTTGTCTGTGGAGGGAAAGACAGCTTCTATTTGCTGTTCATATCAGGAGTCATTTCTGGGCACAGGTCAATGAGAAAGGGAAACCTTCAAGCTGAAAGGATATGGACTTTGGAGATTTTCATCCAGAAATGGTGTTTACCAGTTTCATGCACCCTCCACAGGCAAACACACCCTGCAACGCCAGCCAGACTTCAAAAGGGCCCTTTCAGTGTGGCTGAGCAGAGGGAAGCTAGGGGTCTTGCAGGGGCTTAGACAAAGATTATACACATCTCTCTAGCCAAGGACAAAGCTCCCACGCCCGGGCAGCAGGGGCCACAGGGAAACACACTTTTTCTCACAGATTCCCAGTGGGTCAGGTGTGTTCAGTGGGGTGCAACACCAGCACAGGGTACCAGCAGGTAGAGCACATTGGAGGTCATCAGTGGATTTCCTCAGAGGTGAAATGGGGTCCCTGGCTTTTGGTGCAGACTAGGATGAGCAGCAGCAAGGAGGGGTTTGGGGGATCCCTCGTGGGCTGGGTATCTGCAGGGGATGCTCCAAACACCTCAGGCAGAGCTGCTCATCTGACTGTGATCAGCCAACACGTGGCAAAAACATGTCGTGCTCAACAGCATTTCATAATGGGAAAACATCTGAAGAATCTGCCCAGGCTCTCTCAGCGCTCTGAGCACCAAAAGTGCTTCATTTCAGTTTCCATGTGGGGGGGAGTTTCCTCACTTTATTTAACTTTTATGTCATGTCAAGACTTTCCTGCAGCTTTGGTTTTATTTAATACACTGTTCGTGCTGTACTTGTTATTTACTCGCACCCTTTGACGTCACCACACCAAAATTATCCACAGATAATTCTGACTTCCCAGTGAGATTTGCACCAAATCACATTTCAAAGTGCTGGAAATCCCCTGAGTGTGGAAATATTTTTGTTTGTTTGTTTGTTTCTTTCTTTCTTTTTGGCTCCCCAGAGAGCTTGAAGGAAGGATCTGTGAGCGGAATAGGTCCCATCCCTGCTCTGGAGCAAGGTCACAGCACGGGAGTGGAGGAGTGGACACAACATCCATCCCTCTCTTGCTGCCCAGGTGCACCGAGGAGATAAAGCCATGGCAATGTTCCCCTCCTCGCATCAGAAGGTGCTCAGGCTGTATCAGATGTGATGGCAAAATGTGAGTGCAGATTTCTCCTGCTCCTCCAAAGCAAAGTATGAGCCAGCATGAAGCCAAGGTGCTGTAACAACCCCACTCCTCACCCTCCTCATCCTCCAGGCAGATTGCTGGGTGCCAGACTAGACCCTGAAGGAACACCCCCACCCTGACCCGTGTGGAGACATAAACCAGAAGAAGAAGCCAATGGGTTTAACTGGTTTACCGCAGCACCCAGGGGGTGGTGAGATGGCACTTGCTCACTGCTGACACCCAAACCCACATCTGAAGCCAAGCAGCACTTAACCACACACACATGCTGAGGCACCCAAGCCAAACTGCAACACTTCTGCCTCCTGCCAGAAAGAACATTTCTAAAAGGAAGAAAAGCCAAGATTAGGTTGAGTTTTGGAGTGAAAGCTTGGCCTGACTGTTTAAGAGCTTGATTACTCCCTTCTACCATGTGTACACACATCCATCCTTAAATTAATAAAGAACTACCTTAATGCAGTCAGAGTGGCTTCAGATGTGAGCCGCTTCGACAGCCCATTATCAGCATCGTGTTTGTTTTTCCATATTGACGATGTGTGTAATATAATCCTTGTTTATGATAATTGATTTTCCTTGGACTGCCTTCCTGGGAATAATATGCACACTTTTTAACTCTCTTTTTAAAGATCAAATGGCATTTAGACCTGGTGATTTGAATCTGAGTTGGTCAGAGCTTTTAATACAATAAGAGTGAGCTTAAAGGAAAGCAGTTAAACCCTGGATATTTTTCTTATTGCATAGCCTGAAAACCCTTGAATTGAGAGGGAAGTTTGCATCTATTTTCTTGTCGTCTATTTTAAAAGCTGTCAGAGTTGGTTAGTCTCTCTTAAAATTAGTCCTTTGGATCATCTTCTTACTAAAAACAAAATCTGAGCTTTTTTTTTTTTAAAGCGATAGCGGATTAGGGCAAGAAGCTTTGTTTAGCTAAAGCGAGGGATTAGAGGAGATTTGCCCCCATAAAGTTGTGGTTTGATGGTGCTTTTATCCCTGGATGTTGCTAAAGCTGTGTTGCTTCAGGATTAGGAGCATACAAAGAGTCTCCTTGTGCTGTTTCACAGCCAAGAGAAAGACGGGGGGGAGAGGGAGAGACAAGGGAACACATGCAACAGAATTGGGAATTCCTTGGTCACACAAATCTAAAGTTTAAACCCCCTGACACAAACTTTGCAGGACACGTTGTGAATGCGAGATGGCCAGACCTCTAGTGGGAACCATGGATAGCGGAGCAGAGGGGGTGAGGCTGCCACCACCCGCTCTCCTGACAGTGTCTTTCCTCCAAAATGAGTGAAACCCAGCTGGAGCTGGTAAGGGAAAAGCAAGGGGAAGGCAAGACCTCACAGGGGCTTGGGCACCATTTCTACCAGTTGAAAGTTGGATCATCAGCAGCAAACCCTGATGAGAAGACACAGGGTAGCTCCAGACATGATGGCATCCAGCACTGGGAGATGCTTGGGCTTGGGCAGCATCAACAACAAACCCTGATGAGAAGAAGACACAGTGTAGCTCCAGACATGCTGGCATCCAGCATCAGGAGATGAGAGCATTTAATTCATTCAAGCATCCACTGGCCATGCAAGGGGCTGGCAGTCCTCAGCCTTCCCACCTTTGGGGGATACTTAAATTCTGACATGTGCCAATGGGATGTGCCCACCAGCCAGAGGCAGGTCCTGCTCTGCCATGAGTCTGGGAGAGAACAGAAAAAGTGGGAAAACCCCACATAATATCTTTGCAAAACAGCTTTAATTAAGATAGAAAGGAACCAAGGCCAGGCACCAGGTGGTGATGGCACACTGTGTCCCATTGCATTCTAAAGCATGCAATCAGCAGTTGAGGGGGGAAAAAGGAATAACAATACAAGAGTGGCAGTTATATGGATAAAGCAAGATTTTTCCCAAGCCTGGGGAGATGCACCATGGGTTCTCACTAGCCAGGCTCCATCCAGCTGGATACTGGTGCTGAAACAAAGTCTGCTCCAGCCACGCTCAGTCCTACTGTGAGCTTGAGCCCTTACGCAGCAGTGTCTTCATCTTCCTAATTCCTTGGATAGTGGAGGGTGGAAAAAGTACACTTGGAAAAGTCAAAGCATTTAATTTTTTAGGGGAAAAGAATAACATTTCATTGCTCTGAAAATCTGTTTGGGCTTGATTTTCCCTTTTCTTTGTCATAAAAAAAATTAAACTTCAAGTTCCATGCAGCTCTGACTCATTTATGGATTTACTGCTTGGTTTACCTTTCTCCTGCAGCTCCTGCTTTCTTGCCAGGCTATGCCTCCAGTGCTGGACCGAAGGTCAGACAGGGTCTCTTGGTGCACCAAAAGAAGTCAGATAGGCTGAAGCACAATGCTTTCTGGGAGGTGTAGTCTCCCAGAAACACCAAACCAGTGTGGGCCCACACAGCAGAAATACAGAGCTCTGACAACACTCTGTTGAGAAACACAGATTTAATTGCATTTTTCTTGACTGGTAAATACAAGTTTTGCAGCCATTAAAAAAATCCAAAATCCCAAATATTCAAATTCAGAGTGGACCAACCCAAACCTGGACTTACCTCTCTCTCTAGTGTTTTTCAGTGGCAATGTTTTGCTACACATTTCCCACCCAAAAGGATGGGCAGGCACAAAACCCATCCATTGGTTCTCATAACATGCCCTCCTGCTCTCTTTTGCTCCCTTCAGATATGAGAGCTGGCAGGATGCCCAAAGCTTTTCCTTCTTGTTTTGGGGTGGAACAGAGGTACAAAGTCTCAACAGCAGCTCAAAGACTGGGAGATGCTGGTAATACCCCATAGGCCTGGAAACTGCTTAAAGCTGGTGTCACGGTCCTGCTGCTGGAAGGGAACATGAGATGGGGATTAGACTCTGGGTGGGCTGGTTGGCCACAGAGCGACCACTTTATGACAATGTTGGACCAGCAGTTTGCAGAGTGGCCAGAGGTGGTGGGATGGGTGGGAAGCATGTCCCAGGATGGGCAAAAGATGCTTAAAGAGCTGCTACTGTGGAGGAAGTTTTTATCTCCTCATGCTTGCTGGTTCCCAGTCGCTCCTATCATCGTGTGGGGGGATGTCCCTCCCCTCAGTTCTCAGAAGGGTGAATAAAACCCCATTCTGATGTGGCATACAAATATCATTTGTTTCTGCCCACCTGCACATCTGAAGGCTGAGTTTTCCTCCCCTTGCAGGGCACTCGCTGGCAGCAGAGCTCTGTGACTTAGGGACAAGCCTCCCTAAACACCAAGCATTTTCTCTCCAACATCTTTACATCATATGACCTTCAAAACAAATCAGAAGGTAAAATAAACACATAAAAGCAGCCGGGTATTTGGCCTGACTGAACTCCATCAGGGCTGTGGAGCTGGAGGAATGCATTATCAGTTCCCAGCAATTTTTGATTTTTCCCCAGTGTGGGAGTGCAGAAGTGGCCTTATTGAAAGGCCAGAATCTGCTTCTATTTCAACCAGTGACAGGTACATTTATATTAAGTTGATTCCCCCTTGAAATTACCCAAGTTTAAAGAATTATCTGTTTGAAAGGGGTTGGGGGGGAGAGGGGAGGTGTGGGTAAGTAAGAGAAAGAAAGAAAACCGTGCACCAGCAGTGGCTGTTCAGGATGATGTTCAGGTTTTGGAAATTACCTGTTTAAGTCAATAAATGGGTTAGGAGGGAGAGAAGGAAAGGAAGGTAGAGTTTGTGGTTCTTAATCATAGCTTTGCAGGGTTTAGCTGCTCTCCCACTGTTGAAAAATGTTTCAAAAAGCAAAATAAATGATCTTCTAGTTACTGAAGTATTGATTTTGCCCACATCCAGTAATAAAGAGCAAGTCACCTGTAGGTAAAACTCTTGTAAAATATATTTGATACTATAATAGTCTGGAGATAGAGTTACATGCAGCTGAGAGAGGCAGAGGGATGACAAATCATTTCTAATAAGGTGTTTACCTAACATATTTCATGTTGTGTGTTACCCAAAATTAAGCAGGGCTTCTTTTGCTTTCCCCTCTTTTGTTCCCTTGGAGAAACCCACCACAGTGGTGGGGCAGCACAGGAGATGGCAGCATGGTGGGTTAGGTTGGCTGGTCCCTGCAGCCAACACATCCCTCGCACTGGGGACCAGTGCAGGAAATTTTTTTGAAAAGCTTCCTCTGGATGCTTGAAACACAATGCAAGGGTTGGAGCCACTACTGAACAAGTACTGGTGGAGGTGGCTGTTGGGCCATGCTCCTCACCTGGGAGGGAGAGTTTGTTTTCCTCAGTCCTCTCATGTCCTTGAGATTTCTCCTATGGAAAACACGGCCAGCCTGGCTCTGTGCCTGGGAGATGGATTTTATCCCCCAGGAAACATATCTATCATTTTGCTCAGAGGTAGGTACAAAACAAATGCAGTCATGCAATCGAGCATCTGTTACCACAGGACCGAACTTAGTGCTAAAGGATGTAAATCTAGATAAATGTCATCACTTTTGAATAAATTACTTTGGATTTACACCAACGAATAAGAGCTGAACTGCATCTGGCCTCACTCCCGGGACAGGCAGGGCTTGTGATGCCCACAAGACAAGTATTTGGCCATCTTTCTGAAAAGATAGTTGGGGAGATCCACTTCTGGGTCTGATTAGGAAAGATCTTCAATGTCAATGGCAAAGTCCTCTTTGGTTTCAGTGACGGTAGGTTGAGACAACCACACTCCAAATTTTCATTGAAACTGGGCCCACTCTCAGATGCAAACAAGCTGCAAGAGCAACCTCTCTTGCAAGGATAAGGACAATCATGCTCTGAAGGACAAACCATGGCAGAAGGCAACCTTGGACTTGGAGCATCCCACAATGCAGAGTTACAGCTCAGCTAAGGAATGGAGAGCTATTGGAGTGGCTTAAGAACTTGGGAAAATCGGGGTCAGAAACTCCTTTGTTTCCTCAAAGTTCTTACATGACCTGTACCCACACAGGTAGAACATAGGTCCATTGTGTCATTCCCAAACAAAGAAAGTCCTCTGACAGATTTACCTTGTGCTCTTGAAAAACAAATGAAATATCCCCACAGCAACAGCAGCTGCCTGAATCACGTGCTGCAAAGGTAAGCAAAGCAGAGACTGAGTTTCCTCCACATGGACTGGGGCTCTGACTCAAAAAAGCAGAGTCTCTCCATGCCAAGACCATAGGCAGGATCTGAATTTAAGGAACTTTCTGGAGTTTCTGTTCCACTTCAATAACATTTCCAGCAATCCAGGAGCTGTAACATCCCTATCACCACCTCCCCTCCACACCTACATTTCTTTCCATGAGCCCTTGTGGAAATAACAAACAGGAGCACAGCAGCCACGTGGAGAGCTCCTCACCCCTCAAAAGAGCAAGCAATGTCTTTTCTGGTGAGGAAACACCTGTCGGAGGAGAGGCAACATCCCACCGTGCATCCAATGAGCATGGAGATCATTAAAATCACAAGCAGATGCGGGCTATAGAGGAAGTCTGTGAAGATGCATGGGTGGATTTGTTCATGCCAGGTTTTGATATGACCATTGTAAAGCCCCAAAAGATTATTTCCCCCTAAATTAATCCATGGGAGACGGGCACAAAAATAAACACCCCATATTGTCCACCCTTCGCTCAGGAACTGGACAGATCAGGCTTCCCCAGTTTCTTTTCCAGCAGTAGAAGATATGCTGAACCTTCAGTCCATGCTTAAGCCCTCCTGAACCATGGACCTGGCTGAACAGTGGGATGTTTTCAGATGTTTCATCACATCTTTTCTGTAAAAAAAATGATTCTCAGCAAAATAGAAAGGTGGAGGGTGTGGAATGAATTACATGAATTGTCATCACCAAGCTTCAGGAAGGAGGAAGCAAATTTTTGCCAGAAAATCTCAAATCCAAGGAGTCACCAGAGGTGTTTTTGGCAATGTGATTGATGGTCCAACATCCTTTTCACACTCTCTCCCATGTGACCTGGGATATGTCATCTGCCCACAGCACTCCACCCTCAGAGGAGAAAGGAGATACTTCATACCTAAATTACAACTGCAACACATCACAACAGCAGAGTTGAAACAGAGCCACTCACATTTCTGCCCTAGTTGCCCCTTCTTTGCTTTTTTTGCCCCAAGTTATTTGGTTATTTTCAGAGTTGTTTTAAATTTCTCATCAAAATCCAACTCTTCTCTAAGGGGGTAATTTTTTCCCCGAGGCTGGATAATCAGGACTGCCATGGCATGTGGCAGAATATGGGCAAGTGCCTAGGGAACCTCACTCATGAACAGCAGACAGTGTTTTTGGGGACAATTCGGTTCCAGGTCGGCTCTGAGCTGTACAGCCTGAGGTGTGCAGTTTGGTGAGAAACTGTATCCTGTATCACCATTTTCATATATTTTATTATAAAGTTCTACCATCATTATCTCTACTGTCCCAGTAAACTGACCTTATCCCAACCCATGAGGTCTGTCTGTCTTTGTTGGTTTTCTTCTCTATCCTTTCACCTCCAGCATTTCAGAGAGCAGCTGCGTGGTGCTCACCTCCCAGCTGGGGCAAAACCACAACAGTCCTTTTTCCACTTACTTAACAAACACTTTTTAAGCAAAGACTTTTCCCCTGGCTTTCAACTGATGGATAAAAATTAGATGAGGACAAGGTGTAGCTCAGGCCCTGGACGCTCCCAGACCAGAGGAAAGCCATAGATAAAGGGCTCTGAATCCAATCCAAATGTTAACACACAGGGGATTTGGGGTGCATCAAGTTAAAAAAAAAAAAAAAAGAGAAAATAATTAAATCAATTTGAAATATTTCTGATATATTATTGCAAGATTTCTTTTGCTGGATCTTTCTAGTCAGCCTGTGAGAAGACAGGAAGGAAACCACCTGCGTCCCTGTCGCAGAGCAGTTTCAGATGTGGGGTGTCCTTGTGGGAACCTGGGCCCCAAAGGCCACCGCTCACAGGAGGGCAGGGACACGTCCGAGGGAGGCCTCTCTGTCTCTGGCACTGAGGGCAATGCTGGGCACATCACTCATCCACTTATTTCCCTTTTCTCTCCCGTTTATCTCTTTTTGCCCTGGATGCCCTCCTGCTTCTCACTTGGACTGCAGCTCCCGGGCTAGCAAAGGCCCCCATTTGGCTGGAGTCTCTGAACTCAGCTGGGATTCACTGAATAAATAAAGAAGTGGATCTGCCCATCATAACTATACTTTAAATTCCCTGCACGGGAGAGACTTCCCCTTTACATTCTCTCAGCTAACACTTTTACCAGGAACCAGAGGCTGAAAAAATTGATCTCTTTGGTTGTTTTCACCTAATGCTCTTGGTAGATTTGATTCCTTACAGGTATTTTTTTTAAATAGGGTAAACTAGGGAGTGGCTTATTACAGTTGCAAACTGAAGTTAATAGCAAAAAAAAAAAATATGAATAATATATTTTTTTTAAATCCCTTGGCTGCTTTGGAGAAAAGGATGAAGCCAATGAAGGAATTTGACACACTTTTACTCAAAAGCATAAAACTAGTTATTATCACAATTAAGGAAGAGCAGAAATTGGATGAGGAGCAGAGCCTGCTCCATATTTCATGATATTCAACTCATCTCCTCAAGGGGCAAAATTTAAATCCCACAAACCTCTGCAATCAAGGTATAGACTTCAGGTCTAAGGTGGAAGAGATCTCTTAACTCTTGTCAGAGGAAAGAAAGGCTAGATGAAGAATTGGAGGAGGCATAAGAAAGCAAGCGGGAGAGAGAAGGTGTTGGGTTCCCTTTAAAGCAGGTACCTAAATCTGAGGATTTTTTTTAAACCCTCTTTAAGATGAAGGCTCTGCTAATAACATGTCCAGAAGATGGCTCCTGGCAAATTGCTTTGTTATTCTTGTCAAAAAAAAAAGTCCCTTGGAAGCAGTCAATTTTAAACCATATATCAAAATGATTAATTGCCCTTAAATGAGCAGATGTTGAAGTACCCTTGAATGGGGCTAACGCCTTTTTGGATTGCAAACATAATGTATTCATGGACTTGGAAAAATATCATTAGAGCTATTAATTAGCTACAAACACCAAAAGCTTTGGTGACTCCAAGGTGTTCACTTTCTCCTTTTTTTCTTCTTCTTTTTAAGACTTAAGGGGGAACAACTGGTTTTGCTGGAATAAGGTTAGCAGGTATTTTTTTAATGCTGTGCAGAAAACCTTCCCAAGTAAGTAGATCAAATTGGAAAAGCTATAAGAAATACTGGCTGACCTCTAAATATGGGTAGGAACTAGTCACAACAGCCAGGATTTGAGGACAGAGCACAAGTATAGCAGGGCAAAGAAAGAGAAGGAAGGGGGCAGAAGAAACCTGACATTGCAGGAGGATGCTCAGGATATAATTCTGTTCTCAGACAAGGGAAAATGTGCTAAACCGCACCCGTTGGATGAAGGGCAGAGTGCTTATTACAGTTGCAAACTGAAGGTGCCTTCCTAATTTGGGGAGAAAGGAACTTTTTTTTGCACAGTTGACCCCAGAGGTAAAAAAATATATATATATAAATTCCTCTTCCCACTAATCTCACTTTCCTCCAAACCTCCAAGAGCAAAAGGAGAAATGTAGCAAGCTGTGGCTTGAGACTTTTTAGTAACAGAAAATCCTTAAAAGTGAGCCTGTTTTGGTCTCTTTTCAAATGCTGCATCAAATATATTTTCAATGAATTCATGAAAAAAAAAGGAGGCAGGGAAGAGAGAGAGAAAAAAAACTTTTAAAATCTGTTTAAGTTTATAAACAAGATTAAAGAAACAATGTCAAGGGTCTTATGGAAATGGTGATAGTGCCCCTTTAAATAAGAGCAAGTGGAGATTTTCTATATCACTGTGCAGTTTAAATCTTTCTTGATGGACCGGACACTAGTCCTCCTTAAATCCTTCAGAAAGCTGCTTTAAGGAAAAAGGCTGCGAGGAATTTCTTCTCGCTTTAATTGCTTAAGAAACGGTTCCCACAATGAGCTGTGGCCTAGATTTGCCTCTCATTTAAGTTCTGATTTTTAAAAGTTCACAAGTTAATCCCCTTTCGGTCTCACACGAATGCGGTTGGCGTCGGGGACAAAGTACTGGACAATGTCTGGAACATTTCAACCCCCCCCTCCAAAAGATGCCCCATACTAA